>CM021104.1:142318692-142598308 GCA_007115665.2 Sequoiadendron giganteum
GAGTGCATCAGCTACGATGTTCTCTTTCCCCTGAATGTACTTCACCTCGAAGTCATACTCACAAAGGAATTCCATCCAATGCCTCTGCCTAGCATTAAGGTTCGGCTGAGTGAAAATGTACTGGAGACTCCTGTGATCACTATGAAGTTCAAATCTCTGTCCGAGTAAAAAGTATCTCCATCTGGTCAATGCATGGACTACTACCGCTAACTCAAGATCATGTGTGGAATAATTCAGTTCATGATCTTTAAGTTTTCGTGACTCAAATGCTATCACTCTACCCTCCTGCATCAAGACTGCTCCTAAGCCCTCTAAGGATGCATCTGTACAAACCATGAAGTCTCCTGCGGGATCAGGTATTGCTAAAATTGGTGCACTAGTCAACTTATCCTTCAGAAACTGAAAAGCTGACTCACACTTCTCTGTCCAATCAAACCTCTTCCCTTTCCTCTGAAGAGAAGTGATAGGGTGCCCTACTCTAGAAAAGTTCTGGACAAACCTCCTATAGTATCCTGCAAGTCCCATAAAACTATGAATCTCTGCCACATTCGTGGGTGCAGGCCAATCCAGAATATCATGGATCTTGGAAGGATCCACTGGCACTCCCTCTCCTGAGATCACATGACCAAGATACATGATCTCAGTTTTGAAGAATTCACATTTCGACAAGTTGGCAAAGAGTTGGTTCTCTCGCAAACACTGAAGTACCTGTCGCAAATGCTCTACATGTTCCTCTACTATCTTGGAATATATCAGAATGTCATCAAGAAACACAAGGAAAAACCTATCAAGGTAGGTGCGGAATACTCCATTCATCAAACTCATGAATACAGATGGCGCATTCGTCAACCCGAATGGTACCACAATAAACTCGTAGTGACCATACCGCGTTCGAAACGCTGTCTTATGGATATCTACGTCAAATATACGGAGCTGATGGTATCTTGATTTAAGATCAATCTTCGAAAAGATTGTGGCACCTTTGACTTGGTCAAACAAGTCATCAATCCTGGGAAGTGGATAACGATTCTTAATCGTTACCTTGTTCAGCTGTCGGTAATCAATGCACAACCGAAGTGAACCATCCTTCTTCTTCACAAAAATGACAGGTGTTCCCCATGGAGAAACACTAGGACGAATGAATCCCTTCTCCAGCAATTCCTCTAACTGCAAGTGAAGCTCTTTCAGCTCCTGAGTGGTCATAAGTTAAGGAGCTCATGAAATAGGCTCCGATCTAGGTAATAAGTCAACCTTAAAATCAATATCTCTCTTCGGTGGCATTCCCGGAATGTCATCTGGAAAGACATCAGAGAAATCCTGAAGTACGGGATGACTATCCAGAGATACCTTCTCCTCTCCATCTCCTAAACTCAAGTCGTCAACTGAAACAGCAAACAACTGACATCCCTGTCTAACACATCTCCTCAACTGCATAGCTGAGATCATCCTCAAGGATATCGGCCTCAGAACTCCTATAATCTCAATCTCACTCCCAGATGCATCAATGCATCGAATTGACTTCCGTCGACAATCAATCACTGCTCGGTGAGTCTCAAGCCAATCCATACCTATGACAACATCATAGGATCCCAAAGGTATAACTCGAAGATCTAAAGTGGTATGAAGTGGCCCACTCTCCAATCTACAATTCGGCACTATGGAATGCGATGCAACCTTCGCACCTGACGCTAACTCAACCTGCCACCTATCGCCTTGCCTTACGGCTCCCAGTCTGCAACGTGACACTATAGATGAAGAAATAAAAGAGTCGGATGCTCCTGAATCAAAAAGGATAGTAACCGGGTTACCAAATATCATACCCTAAGTCTCAACAACAGTACCCTGATGCTCTGCCTGGCGGTTATCAACCGCTGTGAATACACAGTGCCCTCTGCTTGCATCACCCACTATCGACTCTGACGCTGCTGGTCTCTGAGTGAACCCCGATGTGCTCTTATTGGGGCACATCCTAGCAATATGGCCCTGCTGACCACAAGAGAAACAACCTGTTCCTCTACTCTAACCTCTGTCTCCTGCTGGTGCACTCGAATGCTGAGCATTACCTCTATAAGTGGACTAAAAACTCTAAGCGGGTTGCTCAGAATTGAAACGCTTCATGCACCTCCAGTTCCTGTTACTCTGTCCTTGCTGAAAACCCTTCCGCTTCCCTTGGGAAGACTGCTGATGACTACCCTGTGCTGATGCCTGCTAAGTCTTAGGAGGCACTGCCCCCTGTGACTGACCACCTCGAACACTAGACCCAGCTCCTGCATTACTTCCAATAACAACTCCTGCCTGACCTCCTAGTGCCATAGCCAAGTTCTCCTCCACAAGCCGTGCCTTCTCCACAGCTACCTCCATAGACTTGGGTTCAAAAACCCGCACTCCTCCACTGATACGGGCATTTAAGCCCCTGACAAAATGCTATACAAGCATCCCCTCATCATCACCAATCCCAGTGAACTGCTTAAGTTCATAAAACCACCTCTCGTACTGGTCTACAGTCAAGGCCAACTATCGTAAAGCATGGAACTCATCGCCTCTACACTGACGCCAGTGATCTGAGAGAAAACGGGCTCTAAACCGCTCTAAGAAGATCTCCCACGATACAGTACTCATATCGATGTGGAGCTTCTACTCCTCTATCTTCCACCAAGTGGCTGCAAAACCACGGAGGTGAATAATAGTGCACCGCGCTTTGGTATTACTGTCATAAGGCTGCATGGAAAAGCATCGATCCAATCCTATCAACCAAATCTTAGCCTCAAGTCCTATACCTACTCCATCAAACAGTGGAGGTTGTGACCGAATAAGGTCTCTCATATGAGAAGATGCTACCCTATCTGACTGCGCTGGAGCTACTCTTGCCCCAGGGTTAACCTCTGCATCTACCCGCTTCAGACCTAGAAGTGTCAAAGCGTCTTCCAAAGCTTTTCGGGCAGCTTCGACCCCTGGAGGGTCATGATGTCCACTGCCTCCTGGACCATTCTGTGAGGCCTGATGTTCCTCCTGATCTGGTATGAGTGTAACATGCGACGGAGAGTCAGGTTGACTCCCTGCAGTTACCTCTACTCGACCACGTCCACGTCCTCTCCCTCGTTTGCGTTTAGGAGGCATACTCCTACACAGACACAAAAGGGATATAAGACAAGGTACACTTGAAACCCTACGCAACTAAGCTTAATGGGTACAACATAATCCCAGAGTGTCCAGTGTTTAAACCTAGGCTCTGATACCATGTGTAATGCCCCGCCATGCAACCCTAGAGAAAGTTTCAATTCACTAAACAAGCGTACTAAATTTTTTTTTAAAAGAAGTAAAAGAAGTGAATTAAACCCACATGTTCAACTAAATTGACAACCTCCCCTAGGGTTACATAACTGAGATTACATAAACTCCATTAACCAATCAACATTAAAAAAAATACATTGAAAATAAATACACAAGTAATAACATTTTACATCAAAGAAAAGTACAAGATAAAGATAAAGCATTCATTTATATAAATCAGTTACAAAGGTCTATTACAATCCTCATTCCCAGAATGAGTATAAATACATAAGTCTGAATATTACAAGATCCACCTCACACACAAGAGGGGTAAAATTAACATTATTACAAATGAGATACCAAGTACAAGAATCCTAAAGTAAGCAAAGAGAGATGTCCATCAAGAGTCTCACCAACAAGTATTGAAGATCAAGGGGACCCAACGGTTATGGTGCATGTTCCACCCAACCACGTGGTACCCGAAGGACCAACCCCAATGCTAGGAGATAGTAACCAAGTAACATGGCCGAGAAACCTACCACCTCAAACCAAAGGCAGACTCATACTGATAAAAACTGACTCAACCACACATATGCACAATAAAGTTAAAACTCTAATCATGGTTACATTGCTTCCAGACATAATATGATCAAATGAGCTAAAAGAACATACGCACAACATAACACACGGTGTTATCCTAGACAGAGTGTCATCACAAGGTTTTTCATGAGATATCCTCTGGGCATTCTTCATAGGCTCTGGAAATCCTGGTGGCCTCAACCGAATCCCGGCACTCATACAAACTCAAGCGGAATCATCTATCTCTCATAGAGACGAGATAGTGATCTTGCCATTCCAGGCCTTCTCACTCACCCCAAGTCTAAACAAACCCTTGTGCCTGTGAGTGAGGTTAACTTATCTTGGTTAATGTGAACTACATCCTAATATGCTAAGTATATTTACTCTAGTTTTCAGTTGTTAAAATCACTTCTGAAGGTTTCCCGGTTTACCTCTTTGGGCTCCGGCCCCTAACAAAAGCCACTCTTCTAATTGGATAACACACTACGGAACTAACTCCAAGGGTTACTCAAGTGCTACAAAATTGCAACAATAAAACTCTCTCCAATCCTAGGAGGCAACACAAAGACTTCTACTCCAATACTAGGAGGACAAGACGAATGTAACACAACCCAAGGGAAATCAAGCAATATTATAATAAGGGAATGACCCACGTGTAACTGGAAGACTTTTACAACCCACTTCACAATAATGATTCACCAAATAAAAACATTAATGAATACAATCAATGAAACTCGTGCATTGGCAATATAATTTCTATATTTGGTTATTCTAAAACCATGTTCCTATCTAATGCATTTTCGCAGCAATTAGAATACTGTCATTCAACGTTTACAATTGTAACAATAGATTCCCATGACATAACTATTTTCACAACATATGCTAATCATGGTTAATACTAGACCTAACCAAAATTGATTATCCATGTCATTACATAATCTTATTTTAACAAAATATTAAAACCATACTGGTCAAGAAAATCTTCTCATATTTAAATTTACTAAGCACTTATTAAAATCAAAACGTATTTCGTAATCCAAACGAAATTAATTATACAACGAAATCTTTAAATAAAATTAAATCTACCATATATATAATATTAATTAAATTCTATATATATATATATATATTAAAATATTATATATATATATTCATATATAATAATAAAAAAATACATACAATATATATATATACAAATTAAAAAATTATATATATATAAAGTAAATTAAATTAAAATAAAAACAACCTTAAAAAAATGAAATAAAAATAAAACAAAATTAATAAACAAAAAAAAACTAAAGTCGACAGTACGTATTCATGGCGGAACCGGACGGTACCTCGTCCGACGGACGGTACCGCCGGTACCGCAGTCTCATCAAGGCCGATGCCGACTGTACACTGTGTACAGTCGGTCGGTAGGCGACGTAGGGGACGCAGTCCCCAGTGGACAGTGTGCCCCCCGTACGGGTGGCGCACTGTGCAGTGGGTACTGCGTACCCACTGTACAAAAATAAACACCGGTGGGGGCCGAGCCCCCCACCAAAACATTACAACATTTTTTTTTGATAAAAAATTTCGAATGGCAAAAGTTTCGGACGGAACAAAAGAATTTCGGACGAATAAAAAAAATTCGGACGAAATTAATTTCGTACACAGGTACGATATGCCAGGCCGTACGCGGCCAAAATAAAAATGGCATAATAAAATTTAAACAACAAAAATTTTATATGTATAATAATGTGGATTGTATATATCATTTCCAGAAAATGGTATATGCAATGTGTATTATTATACATGTAATTTTTTTTTCAGAATTTTCAAAACTAGGGTAATTGAAGAAAAAATGTATAAACAACCAGAAAATGATTTTCTTTTGCAACCATAGCAAACTTTCCAACAAAGATTAAATTCATAAAACAATAAAACCATTCCCTTTCCTTTGTGTTTTCAAAATTTCAATGACACAAGAATAGTGATTCAAAGATCTGGTTTTCTCTCCCACCATTTTTCTAATAGGGTTTGCATTTCCAAAATAAATGAATCTGAATATCAAATAATGGAGTTTAACCTAGGGTTTCAAGAAAATTCCCCATTTGCAAATTTCTTCAAATTTAAACAAACTAGGATAAACTAGAAATATTAAAACAAGAAATAGAAAAGAAAACCTGGTTATTTGCAGCCACCAAGATTATTGATGCAGACTTTCCTTTGAGCTTTTCACAATTCTTTTTTCCACAATGCCAAGAATTTTCCAGCAAGCTTCAATCTACTAATTCCACCTTCTTTATAGAATTTCTCTCCCTTTTCAATTTAATTCTTCATCCAGAAATAATTTCTTAAACTTCCATCAAAAATTTCTCCAACAATTTTCCTGCCTGTCCAAAAAAATGAAGCAAGAAGAATCCCCAAATTTTCTGCCCTAAACTTATAAAATAACAATTCCAAAATAACCTAATGTAACCCTAATTCAATTTCAAATGCAAAAGTTGAATTCACAAGTTAATTTCATTTCCCTCTTTTCCAAAAGCCCTAACTTTTGACTTTTAATTAAAATTCTAATTTCTCAATATTCCCTTTTTGATTTAATTTAAACTTTACAATCAAATACTATTACATAATTATTATAAATTATCTAATAAGTAAATTCAAACACAAGAGATTTAAATTTAATTAATTAAACAATTTAACTTTAATTAACTTACTCACAATTATTTATTAATTAAATTTAATCCTTTGAGATTTAAATCTAATTAAATAAATATTTTAACAAATCTAACCCACTTTCAATTATTTACTAATTTAATCCAACTCCATGAGCTCTAAATTTAATAAATTAAATAATTCAACTTTAGTAAGCCTACTTACAATTATTTAATAATTAAATTTAATCCCTTGAGATTTAAATTTAATTAAATAAATAATTTAAGTTTAATTTCCAAAATATATTTAAATATAACCAAAGAGCATAATATTAAATACTATAAAATCACCATTTCTTCCAGCCAATGCAATATTCAAAAGACCAAATCAAAGGGTTAACACATTTCAAAACATTACAAAAAGCATTCAATGAGATCTAGCAAGACTCAAACATCAGAGCTGACGACACACTAAGACTAGGGTGTAGACCTGACACATGTTATCAAGTTACTATCTCCCATTCAACTTAACCGTTGGATCGACACGCTCAGACCTGTGGAACCAGGTGGAGTCGATGTCATGTACCTGCAACCTGTAATCAAATAATCAACATAATATATGCAGTATATAATTCACACCGTGAAGAAGAAATCTCGGAATCGTAGGGTGCTCGCAAGCGAGTGATGCAAATCCATCTCCTTCACCAATACACTCATCCAAGACTGACACTAACGTCATAACAATAGTTTCATAACTAACCACATGATAATTCTACTGTCAGCATTCATTCATCAAAGCATGTAAAATTAAATCAGATAATCACATCACATAGTAATAGTTTGTCGCTCAAGAGTAGCAATCAAAATCTCATAATAAATATGTCCAGTATCTCAGTAGCTGTAATCCAAACAAAGCATAAACAACATGAAAATAGAAGCAAAACGGAGGGGTATTACACCCATATAGTTTTGAATTCGGGTTTTGTTAATGTATAAATTATGTTGGATGAATTTCTAAACTTTGATTAATTGGTTTTTAATATATATATATATATATATATTAATATATATTTATACATATTAATATATATATATTTATGCATATATGTTTATAATTAAATAGAAATTTTAATTGATTCTAGATAGTTTTAAATATATATATTTAAAATGAATATTTATTTTAGATAGGTGCATGCATTAAATGCACAATTAGATGATTTAAAAAAAAAATGATATGTTTTAAAAGAAGAAATTGACCTTTTTATTTAAAAGTAATTGAGAAATTGAAATAAATAGATAAATTAGATTTCCTCTACTGTTTGTAAAAAAGATTTTATTAATTTAGTTTATTTGGGAAATATATTACTCTATTTTATTAAAGGAAAATTGGATTTAGGAAATCCTAATGGTAGATTTATTTCTTGTTTGTATTGCCCTTTTAAATGTGATTTCTTCTATTCTCATTTTTTGGGAAATCGGTTAGTTATTATTTTGTAAGTCTTCCAGATGTGATAGCATTATTTGGGGTTATTGTATTTTATGGTTTCAGCCCTTTGATTTCCCTTGGGTAGTGCATTTAGTTGTATTCAGTTAATCATCCAATTACCACGAACAAGGATCTGATGCCTCTGATATTTTGGATTGAAAATTAATATATGCATGTGTGCATTATGTTTTCCATTTGGTTATTGATTAGATCCATGTGTTATCCATAGGGTAGTGACTCGTGATGGGGGTAGGGATATAGGGAGATCTATAAGGGTAACCCATGCTACTTTTTGATGGCACTCCTATTACAAAAATTTGTTGGTTCAGTGATTTTGATTAATTTACTTTGGAAGCAATGTAACCATTATGTTAGTGTTGTACTTGTATTTGATTAGTTTAGTCTTGTGATAGCTTGTGTCTAGAGGTTGTTGTTTTTGTCTAGGAATCTTTTTTACTATCTCCTAGCATGGGGGGTGGGCCTTTGGGTACCTCTTAGTTGGGTGGAACATGCACCTTGCACTGTTGGGTTCCCTCTTATGTTTGTGATGGCAGGAGCTTCCAAACTGGAGAGCTCGTGTGTACTGGTTATTATGTTCCATGCTTATGATTTATTGTATCAATTAGACACTATGTATTTGTATCACTCATCAATTGTATTTAAGGAGGATTTTTGTAATTGTAACATTATTGAATGATATTCCTTATTTTGGAAATGAGTTTTATAAATATTATTTGGAGTGAATGTAATCTATGGATCTTTTATGTAATTTTATCTTATGAGAGGTATTTATTGCTTTTGATGTATGATTTTTAATTCATGAATAATAATTTATATGATTTGAATGAGTTATTGTTTTATGGTACGGGATTTAGTTGTAAGCTTGACCGTGTACCTTAGAGGATGTATGCATTAGTGTAGTGCACTTTGCATGTTATTAATAACACTTTAAAAAAAAAAATTGTTTGCTTCTGTTGTAGTTGCATCTTCCTCTAGGGTTACATGGTAGGGCATTACACACATTATAAAACCAATAATGGTAGCTTCCAATTTTGGAAAAGTAATAGAATCAACTTGAATTAAATCTAAGGATTATTTCCTCTAATGTTCAAACTAAATACATTATCAACTAGATTTTTTTCATTTATATATCCCCATATTTAACTATAATGTCTAACAATTAGTGCTCTTGAATGATTTGTAGAAGAGGAAACACATGAGTTTTAAATGAAATCTTAAATTTATCCTTCTAATAGGTTTTGAAATAATAACTACCTATAAGAGTAACATTAGATTAACAATAACTTTAACTAAATATTTTGTTAAAATATTTCTATCTCAAATGAATGCATTAGATCTAAGAGATTTTTTCTATAGTATACTTAAATTGAACAAGTAAAGTATATTCCTCGATTATTTTTCATAAGTATATCCAATCATAGAATAAGTCCATGTGGTAATTAAGGAATTAAAATTAGGTTTGTTCTTAGAAAAAGGTGGATTAGTATGATATGGAAAATATTGAGATGCATAATATGAAAAAGAGTGTCACAAAATGTAGAAAGAGTGATATCATATGCATAACACCATCATTTGTAACTAAGGAAGTATCATCACTATGTTGGTGTAATGTTGTCATTAATGTCAAAAGATGTCATTGATGTCAAAAGGAAATTGATGTAATGTTATCTAGGATAAGTCTCAGGAAGAATGGTGAAGAATGATGGAGAGAAGAGCATGTTTTAATGATGGAGAGAAGAGTATGTTTTGCAAATGTTGAAAAATTGCTCAATATGTTGTAATATTGTCATGTTATTGCAGAGGTCATTCTTAAAAGTTTATAATGAAAACATGAAGCATATTTTATATGGTTTTTCATGAATATTCCAAAAAAATATTTTTCATGTCCTAGAGATCAAGGATTAGCTCAAAAATAATATTTTTATTCTCTGGCACAACTAGGGTTTTGCATACAAACCCTAAGGGTTCACAGTCATGGTGCCTTCACAAAGTTTATGTTTGAACATTGGTTGGATATCATCGGTTACCAGTCACTTAAGTTATAACTTAATCCTTAAAATTCATTTATTGACCAACCCCTAAACCTAATGTTTATCGGATAGGCTGATCTTTAATGAAACATAGGAAAATTTGTTCTTCATTAAACTGAAATGTTCACCAATTTTACTATAAATAGAAAGGGAAAAAAAGGGGTATCATGCACCTATTTTCCTATATTTCATTAGGAAAAAGAGATCTCTTAAGCCAAGTTTGAATTTCAACCCTTAGGTGAGTCAACCTTGAAGGAATTCTTGTTATTTTCCTTATGATCTAGGATAGGGCAGTACTACTAAAGCAACACTTTTGGGAGAAAGACTAAAAATAGTAAATTAACCCAAAAATGTAATGCAACACTTGGAATTAGTAGATTAAACCTTCATCTAGTAGAACCTACAACTTTCAGGCAGATTTGAGATGGTTTAGTATTTTTATACCTATCATCAAAATGTTTTTGTTGAGTGTCCTCTAGGACAAATTTTCCCTAGGGTGAATGGGTCTAGTCAAGGTTTTCAGAAAATTCAAAATCTAAGTTTGTAGCTCCTGATCTACTCTTCTAGCTTGTACCTTTCAACTCTTGTTCTTGGATATGTACCTACATCAAAAACTAAAAAAATGTTTTTTTTGTATGGGGGTTTACCTCAGTCAAACCCCAATTTTGGTAATTAAACCTTGATGAAAAATACATATCTAGAATCTGAAAAATGTGTGATCCCTAATCTTAAGTGTGTCTAAGATTATTGTGAGATAACATGCAAATAAACCCTATTCAATTTTGTTATAATAAGATCCCTAAATGAACTTTAGTTATGAGAACAAGACCTAGTTAGGAGAAGTCAAATCCCATAATAGATCAAAAATCTAATTATACCTTGCTTTAGGCAGCTAGTATAATGAAGATAGAAGATTGGATCACTAGGAAAAAAGTCATTAAATAAAGGGAAATGACTAGTTTCATGTCCAAAAACCTATAATCCATCATGACCCACCATAGGCATCAATCTTCAATCATTAACAATTCTTGATCAATATTCAAAAAATGAGCTTTGAAGACCTTCAAAACACTTGAAAGGTTACTCCAAGACTTCAAATTTTCTTTCTTCAATTTTATCCTTGACCTTGAATGCAAATATTGTGAATAACCTCTTGATCACTTTCTCAAACTAGTATAAAATGGTGAAAATACTAGGCTTTATAGGCTTCCTTTCTTATTTCCCATTTATTAAATCTTGAAATATGACACTTAAAAATTGAATTTGAGATCTTGAAATTCTGCCAAAAACATGTTTAAAATTTTATTTTAAGATCCTAAATGGGACCCATTAGCCCTTGGTGAATGGGTCCTGACCTAGATAATTAGGATTCATTAATTTTACGACATTAATTTTAAAAAATGCATTTGTTTAATGTCATTTGTAGTTTAGGAAAATATTTAAAATAGGCCTTAGGATGCATAATAAAGGGTTTTAGGTGCCTATTTATGAAAGATAAAATGCATAAAATTGAGGTCACTAAAATAGGTATAGATTAAGTGTGAAATTATACTATCACATAGAAAGGACTACAAATTTCTATCCTACATTTAGCCCCCACTTTAGTTGCCATATGACAGTGCATGCATATGCAACCTAAAGGATGTAGATCATTTTTATTAAAAGGATACTCATATGGATATTCTACAAACAAGGAGAATGAAGCCCCCACTGTAGTCATATGCAAGACCACAATGTTAGGAACTACATCCTACAAAATTTGCTTTTTAATAATTCAAAATAAAACTTCTACAAAGAATCAAATTTTAGGGTAGATGTATTCCCCTCGAGTTTCGCTTGTTTTATGGAGGTGGAATTAAGGTAGCAATCTGACCACATCGAATTTCTTTACTTGATGATGTGAATGTCTTGAATAGGGTATTAAGTCTACAACACTACATATTGAAAGACACCAAATAAGATTGAGGATGGAACCATGAATCCAATACAACAAATGACATAAAAAATAGAGTTCACTAGCCCCCAATATGTTGATTTGAATGAAATGTACTTACAGTAAAATATGATTCTTTTAATGAAATTAAGTATATATTCTAGAAAATGACATTTCTAACTATCATTTTGATATTTACCTTTGAGAATTTACCTTGTTACAGAGTGAGTAAAAATGTTGAGCAGATGAGCATATAGGCCTCCTAGATTGACTATTTTAATAGACGAGGCAACATCTTGTGTGATCAAAGACATAGTGAGTCTAGTGTTCTATGCTTTATCTTCACATTTTTTCTTGTATATAATTTTTCTTTCATTTCTAGGAGGTTTTAATACCCCATCCAAAAATGTCACAAAGAATCCTATTTTTTTGTAAAGCATCCTAAAATGGCTAAAGTGTCTAGAACCCCCTCATCCAAAATTGGCCCAATTCTCTAATTTTGGCCCAAGTGTCCTAGAGAAAACTTAGGATGTTTGTAATTAATTTACAATTATAATTACGCTTGTTATTAATTATTTATTTATTCTTTCCTAGGTTCCACCTCGCACATGCCATCAACTAAGGGGTAGATTGTTTTCATTTCTCCAAGAGCAAGTTACCTAGTTGACTGCTGAGGAGATTGATAC
Organism: Sequoiadendron giganteum; assembly: GCA_007115665.2. Lineage (NCBI taxonomy): Eukaryota > Viridiplantae > Streptophyta > Pinopsida > Cupressales > Cupressaceae > Sequoiadendron > Sequoiadendron giganteum. The sequence goes on from CM021104.1 coordinate 142,331,337, forward strand.
CTTGTGCGAAATGGGATTATTCTAGATTTATACCATGCCACTACTGAGATATCATGATGTGATGTTGATGGAATTGGTAGAGACATGAGGTGAAAATACCTCTATATTCCATCTATCGTCTGGAGAGATGATAGTGACACTTAAGGACGTTCATTGTATCTTCAGACTACCCATTTGGGGTGAGATAATCCAAATTGAGGAGGACTATTCACACACATAGATGCACCAAGATATCCATTATTGCATCATTTTTCCCATTAGGTCATCCAAGATTGAGACATGCATGGAGTTGAAATGGCTCTTGCATGCACACTCACCACTGATGTAGTGGATCATGGTTGTTACCATCACATTGGTGTGTTTTACTTATGGGAGAGGTACACACCAGTGCAGGGGTAAGTTGGGGGCACCAAAATAAAAATCTCAAAAAAAATTTCAAAAGACAAACCCTATCACTTCAAACAAATGACTTTTCTCACAATCTTCCACTATGCTTTGATGAGAGCAGTAAATAAGGTAATTTTGACATAATTTTTAGACAACTCAAACCAACGATCTAAAAAAATGATTTGAATAACCATTAAGCTCTTCTATAAAATATTTAAAATTCATGTGGGGTTATTTTGTATGGAATCCTTTAAAAGTCACTAGTTACCCTACCTAGGGTTTATGACAGCTTTGAACTATTTTTACCAAAATTATAATATCTCTCTCCAAACTCAACATAAATTGATGAGAAAAAGTGCATTATAAATTATATTCACATGCCTTTCAATAAAAATTGGTGTGAGATCAATATATGTAATATTAAATTCGTACCACGTGCTACAACAAGCTGGTTACAAAAAAAATCTAAAAGTTGCAGCCACCAATTTGATCATAACTTACACAAAACTCAATGAAAATTAACCAACAAAATTAAAAATGAAAGATAACTAAATCCTCTATCATAAAAAAATACTTTTAGATCATGAAAATTATGTACAAGGTCTTACCAAGCTCTGAAACAATAATTTAATGTTCAAAAATATAGAAAACAAAGGGGTCTTTTATTGATTTCACTTCAAAAATGTAACAACCACCTCTCCCATCTTGGATTCTACCCTCTAAGGCTTAATTTAAACATATTAAATCATTTTCCCAACTTCCCTTTGAGTTTCAATAAACAAATAACTTATTTTCCCAAAATGACCCTTCATATTCCTCATTTTTGCATTTTTGCAATTTTGCAATTTGACAATTTTTCAAAGTTGACGACATTATGCAAGATATTATTGCTTGACCCCACAAACCTCCTAGAAACATAAAAATGACTCAAAAACATATGAAATTTTCAACAAAGACCTTATTACAAAATAAACACATGAAAACTCAAAAATTACAAAAATGCCTCATGGAGGCATGAACTCAACTAGGTGCTCCTGCACCATACTCCTAGAGAAAAGAAACTTCAAGTCCCATTGAATGTTGGTGTGCTCCTTATTTCTGATCTTCCAATTTATTTTAAAATTTTCCTTCCTCTTTTTACCTCTTCTTGGGTCCTTCTTCCTCTTCTTCTTATACCATATCCTATTCAACATCTTTACAACTTCTAGGTTCCAAAATTCCATTTCTTGAGTATATACCTCAGCATCATCATTGATATCTTCATAATATAGTATGGAAGCATATTCACCATTATCACAATCTGAATTACACTTTTGAAAATCTACATATACCTCATTAACAAAAAAATTTACATCTTCTTTAGAAACTTTATTATCAACAACAATTTGATCAGTAATATCAACATCAACATGTCTTTCCACTTGCTCATCTTGAACATCATATTCAAAAAACTGAAAAACAGTATAAAGAATCATCCACAACTATGTTTACCTTGCCTTCTTCAATGCTTGATGTCAAATATGTACTCACCACTTCATTGCTTACCTCTTCCTTTATTGTTGATGTCCGTACTTGTCTTTTTCTTCTTTGAATAATTTTCTTGATGGGCCATGTAACCATCCTCCCTAAGGGAAAATGTCAACTACTTTCTTGTTTTGATTTATTTTCAAGTTCCATTGTTCTTTTTTTAATTTCTTCCAAATATTTCCTTATCTCTTTTTCCTGCTTTCTCATTTCTCTTTTTGCCTTCTCATCTTTTCTCTTGTTCTCTTGCTTCTTATTTGGTACCTCCTTACCCTGCAAACTACCATTCAATACTCTCTTAAGCCAATCCATTTTCTTTCTCTAGCAAGTATCTTTCACCTTGCTTCCTTTGTCTTTGACACCTCACCTTAGGCCTTTCTCTTCTTTTCTTTCATGGCCTAGTCTACTGGCATCTAAGTTATCTTTTAATTTGCAAAAGAAAAACACACACACGCACCAAAAAATTCACCCACCCAGATCTTTGGGCTTTGATACCAATTTGATGTTCAGAAATGTAGAAAACAAGGGGGTCTTTTATTGATTTCACTTCAAAAATGTAACAACCACCTCTCCCATCTTGGATTCGACCCTCTAAGGCTTAACTCAAACATATGAAATCATTTTCCCAATTTCCCTTTGAGTTTCAATAACCAAATAACTTCATTTCCCACAATGACCCTTCATATTCCTCATTTTTGCATTTTTACAATTTTACAATTTGAAAATTTGAAATTTTTTCAAAGTTGACAACATTTTGCAAGATTTCACAACTTGACCCCACAAACCTCCTAGAAACCTAAAAATGACTCAAAAACATGTGAAATGGTCAACAAAGACCTTATTACATTGAAATAAACACACCCAAAACTCAAAAATTACAAAACTTGCCTCATGGAGGCATGAACTCAACTAGGTGCTCCTGCACCATAAATCATTTTTAGATCATGAAAATTTTGTACAAGGTCGTACCAAGCTCTAAAACAATAATTTAATGTTCAGAATTATAGAAAACAAGGGGGTCTTTTATTGATTTCACTTCAAAAATGTAACAACCACCTCTCCCATCTTGGTTTCGACCCTCTAAGGCTTAATTTAAACATATGACATCAGTTTCCCAACTGCCCTTTGAGTTTCAATAACCAAATAACTTCTTTTCCCACAATGACCCTTCATATTCCTCATTTTTGCAATTTGATAATTTTTTTAATTTGACAACATTTTGCAAGATTTTACAACTTGACCCCACAAACCTCCTAGCAACCTAAAAATGGCTCAAAAACATGTGAAATGGTCAACAACGACCTTATTACAAAATAAACACACCCAAAACTCAAAAATTACAAAAATTGCCTCATGGAGGCATGAACTCAACTAGGTGCTTATGCACCACACCTAGACAATGGCCTTTTCCACACTATCCGCAAGATGGAGTGGCATCAAACTGTGTATGCATGGGGTTGTTGTATGCTAGCTCAGCTCTAGTATGATCTTAAGTGGTCTGTGTATAGAGAGATTGACAATATAGTATATTGTAAACTCCTGTAGGTGTGGGCCTTCAAGCATATCACATGTATGAGACCTATAGGCTATCCCACAGTAGTGGCCTTGGGTTACCCACAAGCTCGTAGATACACTCTAATATTTTCCTAGGAGGTTCGAGATTTGCTACATTGGTAGATTTAGTTTGATTATCTAAAGGAGGAGGAGGTAGTATGGAGGCCCTACCTCACAATACCCTAGTGGCCTGATGACATGTGATAACTTGTTTAGATGTAGAATGATAGGATCTTACTGGGTTGACATGACTACATAATTATGCCATTTTACTATGATCCGGTGATGAGATAGTTTGGATAGGTCTAGATACTACTAAGGCCCTGACCCACCTACCTAAGAGTAGCACATAGTGGCTCTAGAATTGAAGAAATTTGACATCCCACGATGAATGAGGTGGAATTTAGTGATACAAATGAAAAGGACCATGATGTGCCCTTGACATCGGACCTAGGTGGCATAGGCACCACTATAGCCTATGATTGTTGGTAGCTGACATTTTGACCGATGTATGTCTTCCCCTAGGATCATCTCATAAGCAACGCTTGACCTCTTCCAAATTGAAGATATGAGAGAGAGGAGGTGGTTGATGGAGATGCAAAAGAGGAAATAATAGATGATCTAGAGGGTGAGGTTTAGGAGGATCCTGAGCTGATGAGTGATGATTCTAATGAGCTGGATGAAGCTGCATATGCCCCTAAGGAGAGGTATGTATCTCATTCACAAGTCATCAGGGCATAGTCAATAGTTCCTAGATGCATCAACATTCATGAGCATGGGGAGGTCAATGGTACTACACCTTCCACACTCCCAACATATGAGGGGCCCATCATCCCATGGCGAGACCCCAAGTGGTGGGCTAGGGATCCAGGTAATGATATGCTATTACATATTTATTATTTTTCTTTTAATTTTATGTATATATGTATATCATGGCATGTTATGATATTATTTTTTTTTTTCTTCATCTTGCATGGTGCATGCGAGAGTGGCAAGACTTCTATCATCAAATTACTATAGATATGGTTGCATCCTTGCCCCCTTATCTAGATATACAAGAAAAGCATATGCCCCCACCTAGCATGGAGCAACATGATGACCTTTTCAATCCTTTTGTAAGATTGAGGGCCACATATGAGGCAGCCACGAGGCATGTTGATCTATTTGCTGTATTGGATGAGTGAGCATGAGGAGATCTTGCTCAGCTATGAACAATATACAAGGAGCTTCAAGTTTCTCAAGTTTTAGTCAATGGCGAGGCATATGCCTTCATGTGATTTGAACTCATCAGGTTACAAGGGGAGATCACTAGACTATAGTCCGAGAGAGATCACATCAATTAGGAGTGTGTAGCAGCCATGGTATGGGAGGGGATTGCATAGGGTGAGGCACAGGTCCTACGAGAGAGTAGATGAGCTATAGGAGTATTTCATGGTCAACCATCTCATGATGGGCACCATGACCAGGCCCTGAGGAGTCTATCAACCATATGCCCCACTAGCATTATTGTATTTGAGATTTATTTATATAAAACTTTCATGATATATATATATATATGAGTTTTTTTTTTTTGACTTAGATGGAGAAGTGATCTATTAAATAATCTTTTGCAAGAGTACTTAATAAATATCTCCATGATCTAAGTTTTAGTGTAATCTAACCTAAAAATTTGTGTTTATATTAGATGCTATAGTTTGATTAAGTGTTATGTGTTAAACTAAAATGCACTTAAGATCTAATTATGAAATTAAATGCATGTAATGATCTAATGTAACACAACACACATGAGATTTGAATAGTATTCAATAATAAAGTAATAATTCAATATAATGAATAATTATTGTAGACATTGAAAATTGGTCTAGGCCTACGAGTAACACTTTCGACATAATTTTCTAATTTCCATGGTCACAATTAAATAATCTTAATTATTTAATTATTTAATTATTTCCTAAACACATATTTCTTCTATTAATTAAATAACCTTTTAATTATTTGATTAATTCATTATGACCCTTATTCAACTTTGATTAATTAAATAGTTCTTATTTATTTAATTATGTCATTAATTAATTAATTCTCTTTCTGAATTAAATAATTTATTATTGAATTACCCCTTTGTCATATTTCAACTATAATTAAATATTCATTATTTAATATTCAATTAACCTTCTCAATCAATTAAATAAATTATCATTTATTTAATTAAATCGTTTCAATTTCGAATGTTGAATTGAATTAACATTTAATTCATAATTAATTTTTTTTGTCACATTCTTCTATCGTCCAGTTAATTATTCACTCATTATTTGACTCGAGATCTATTTAAATCCGTGAGTTGTCTTTGGATTCTATATTTGATCGTCTCTACGAAAAGGACTTTCTGTCACAACCAGTCAATTAACTAGTTCTAACTCATATAAATGAACATATTTATTAATTAAATATCTTTATTTAATTAATTAATTCATGTGTGCATTCAAACAGATCATTCTCCAAGTTCTAACTTTATCCTTTTCATTCAAAGTCTAATTCTTCTATTTTTGAAGACTTTCAATTAAAGATTAAATCATTTATTTAATCTTGAACTCCTATTCATTTTATTTTCGAACAGTCTTAACACCAAATTAAATGAGTATTCTAATTTAATCTTTATCCTGCAAAATTTCCCAACTCACATTGCATGGCATTCAACAATCTTGATCGTTGATCTCTCTTTCGAATCTGAGCCGATCATTTGAAAACCAACTTTCTATAAATTGGTTGATCTTTGCTAGTCTCTCGCCTCCCCAAAATCAATACTTTTGGAAGAATTTAATCTTCAATATTTTTCCTAGACATACATCAAGGCTATGCTAGCATACATACAAAAAATATGAGGGCAAGAATACCAATACGACGAAATGGAGAAGGACAATCAAGATAATTCGAGCAAATGGATTGATATTCGGTGAGACTATTCTGATTATTGTTTTAATTATCGTTTAGTTCATTTTATCTCATTCTTTGTAGTTTGATTTAGATTTATGCATGTTAGATTAGATTTAACCATCTTACTATTGAAAATTCATTTTATCTATGTCACATTTGGTGAACCCGATGTGAAGCACACTTCAAACTTCGTGACTCCATTCCATTTTTATATTTTTTTGTTTTGCAAGTATTGTATGACAAATCACATCTGACTAATGAAACGACGCATCTGAGTTCGTGAACCACATCTGAAAACATGATCTAGATCCGATACATCCCGCAACACATCTAACTATCAACATCATGACACATATGTGAATTGAAACGACACATCTGGCTGGTAATAATTTTGATTTGTTTTAACTTCTGTATTTTCGTGTTTAGATAATTTTTGTTTTTGTTTTATTTTTCGCTAATCTATTGTTTATAGTTGTGTTTTAGGAGGAAAATATTGTTTTTGTAGGACGAAGCATCAAAGACTTTGAAAACCAAAACCCCTTCTTTTTTGCAAGACGAATGATGAAGACAACCAATAAACTACTAATCAATTGCATGCAGGACATTTTGTCGAAGACCTTAAGTATTTAAAATTAAATTTTGTTTTTGGTAGTTAGATAATTGTCATTTGGCTTAAAATTAACTTTTGTGTTTGGTAGTTAGATAATTGTCATTTGGCTTAAAATTAACCAGTTTTTTTTTTTGTCTGGTGCAAAAGTACATTTTGTAATTACCCTTACGATTTGGTATATCGAAGTATGCTCTACCCTTGCACATTCATGAGATCCTGGGTGTAAGAGAAATGGTTACTAACTCTAGAACTTGGGACTGTCTTGGTGGGAAAAAGTACTCACCCCAAGACAACTCAGACTGGTAACACGCTTTCATCGCCAACTTCTAGCTGGTATATAAAAGTGGATTTTTGGAGGAAACTCCATAAATCACACTCAATATTTTGACGAGAAGGACATAAATGGTCTCTCACCCTACTGGATGGTGCCCCATGAACGGAATTCCCATACTAAAAATTTGTTGTAGTTTTTGCCAAAATCCTATCTATTTACTAGTGCAGTAGGTCGGACTTGTGAAGCAATCTCATATTCTTACAGTTCATATGTAGAGATGAAATGTATGCAATGGGATTTTCATGGGTACAGTAGCTTGGATGCCCCGTATAAGTGAGTGTCATGGAGGAGAGCCAATGGGGTCAAGCTACTAGTCATCCACCTTGAATATGGATAGCTGGAGAAATCCAATTGAGAAGTCAGTAAATACTATCCAACACAACCTAGGTTGTACTTGTCTTCCAATTTTAACAGATTCATACATGTCAAACTAAAAATACTTTGTATTTTATGCTTCTTTTTACTTTATTTGTCAGAAATTGATCATTAAATTGAGTTGTTCGTAACATTGTCATTAGAAAACCACAACTGTAAACTAAGTCACAACTATCATATTTTTAACCGCATGTGTCTTTACAAGTCACAACTATCATATTTAAAACCGCATGTGTTTCTATGAACCGGAATTGTCAAACAAAAAACTGCATGTGTCTATCAATAGATTTAGGTTCACAGAGTTTAGATTCTGAGTAACATTTGTTTGTGATGTGCATCCACCTTATGAGTTGCATATGTCATATGTTAAACCGCATCTGTCAGAAAAGGTCGCATTTTTCTATCAACATTCGAGACCTGGTTTAGTCCATTAACTACATCTAAAAACTGAAATGCATCTATCAAAGCCATCAATAAATCTATTATATGAACCACAATTGACTATCAATAGAAAATTTTGAAAAATTGCAAACTCAGTCTGAAAGAAAAACTGTCTTTTTCACTTTTGTTTCTTACGATCAACCTTCGACAAAAACTGGAAAATATTGCTCAAAACCCTTGCATTATTAGGTGTCATTTACATCTTAGTCATAGTCATTATAAGTTGCAAACATTTAGACACCCCATAGGAAGTTTCATATCATAGAATAGAGAAATTTCCGTGTCATTGGATATTTTCATGCTTCGATTTGTCATTATCATTGAACCTAGTCACTATTATCCTATTAGTGAATCCTTCTAGCTCAACAGTCTAGTTTGGAAAATTCATATTGTTAGTTGTCTTTGTCCTACACTTAGGTTCCTTAGTAAAGTTAGATCATTGCTTGGATTTATTCCATAAGTGATAGGTTATACCCATCTTCGAATCATTTACCATCATAATCTACTTGAAATTTTTGCATATTGTCCATCCTAGCATACGTCATCCTAGTATATGTCATTTTAGAAATCCTTAATTTTTAGTGACATCCATTATATTCAAAAAATCCCAAAAAACATCGAAATAGGACATTTTAGTTTTTAGACATAATTTGCATTACATCATCTTGAGCAACTTTTCATGGTTGAAACAAGGTCCAAGAAGAAACATAAAGCAATGTTGGACCCTAACGAATTTGTCAATCCTTTTGGAAACCAACCACCAGGAACAGAGAGACCACACAAAATGTTTCTTGAAAAACACGTCACTAGAGATACACATGGAAATATTTTTATTGAAGACATAGATGCTATTGTACAAGATCCTGAGTTTGCATCCTTTATGGATGAGTGTTTGGCAAATGATCCACAATGATATTTAGCAAATTTTCTAGTAGAAGGTGCCACACTACCACCAGGATTTGATGTTCACACTTTGAAAAAAAAAATCTACTCAACCAACACAAACCATAATGTCAAGTGTATTTGTTCCTCAAATTACCACAACAATACCAACTAGCATACCTACTCAAACATTGTCAATTGTAAACACAACCCCATTCAACATAACACAAGGTTTACAATTCACTGTGGGAGCATCTTCATCAAAACCCTTTGGTACAAACACTACTGGTAAAATTTCCCAAGTTGGCACGAACACAACTCTACCAAATCATAACATTTCGATAGGAAATATTCCTATACCAAATCAGAACATTCCCATAGGAAACATTCCTATACCAAATTAGAACATTCCGACAGGAAATATTCCTATACCAAATTAGAACATTCTGATAGGATATATCCCTACATAGAATCATAACATTCAAACAAGATATATACCCTCGCCAAATCTTAATCTGTCACATAACATAGCATTTTAGAACACCTACATTGATCCCAACAACACAAACATGTCCTTGAAACAAGTAGATGTTCTCCAAAATCAAATGAGAATCCTTCAACAACAGATGGACAACATGGCTATGTCACATAAATGAACTATCTTAGCGCAATATTTATGTCCATCTCCTTTTGAAAAAGTGCTATACATGACACCTTCCCACAAAGATACATTATACCAAATTTTCGTAAGTATAATGGGATGAGGAATCCTTTAGAACACATTAAATAATTCTCTACAGTATTTATGGACATATCATATGACCCCACATACTTGATGAAACTATTTTCGTGAACCCTTGTCAGGATAGCACTAGAATGGTTCTCTAAACTGCCATATGACATACGATCATGGGGTGAATTATGAGATTTTTTTTGAACACTTTTCCTTCAACATAGACAATGAAATAACAATAGCTACCTTGTGTCACACCATGCAAGAAGAAGGTGAAAATTTCACCACTTTCTTCTAGAGATGGATAATTTTAGCTAGTAGATGTCTAGTTGAGATACCAGAAGAAACAAAGTCACAATATTACTTGAAAATCTTCATCCAAAATTGAGAAGTGACTTAAGAGTACATTGTTGTACTCTTTCCTAGACTTGGTGCAAAAGTGCATTATCCTTGAAAAATGCCTTATTGACAAAGGAGAAATTAAAGTACCAAGTAGAAATCCAGTGGTTCAACATCAAAACGCTCCCAATGATAGAAACAAGTTCTGGTCTAGAAACAAAAATGTTACAAATGATGATTTGTTGATGGTAAAACCCTACATGTGAGACTTGTCATCACACTTAGAGGTTATGACCCCAATGAAGACATGATGAGTAATCCAGATCAAATGGAAAATTTTGTCCAAAATTCACCACAATAATGACTGCAAAGGAGATTTCCTAAATGTGAGTTTACACCCTTAGGGCAACCAATTGAGATAGTTTTCAAAAATCTAATTAAAAATGATCTCCTAAAACCTTTGGAACCAAAGTAGTATGATCCTAGACAGTTTAAAGCCTCATGGTGGGATGATAACTCCTATTGTGAATACCATCAAGCAAAGGGACATAACCTACAACAATGCTGACAACTAAAAAACATCATACAAGATTTTGTTGAAGACGGAACTATAGAGGTCAATGGGTGAAAACATACCAAAAACAGTGATCATAAGGTCTTCACAAATCCATTACATGGCCATGGAAAAGGAAAGGCCTCCAGTTCAAGAACTAAGAATAATACCTCATCCAATTATAACAGTGCTATGTATGATTATAAACCAGGTACGATCAGAAATCACCTTCGAACTGCCAATGAAAATATACATACCATCACCATTAATAAGAATCTTAAATGTGTTGTAAATACATGTAGAACTAAGATAACTCTTCCAGGTTCTTCTTCTCAGCCACCTACACAGCCTTCCGAGTCTAAGTATAATTTTCTTGAACAACTAGGCAAGACCCTAGCACAAATATCCATCTTGGAATTGTTGACCTTATCACTAGATCATCAAGCCATTCTCAACAAAGCCTTATAGAGAAAAACTATCCCTACCAAATTAGATGTCAATCGTTTTGAAGAAATGGTAGGATATTTAACCAATTCCCATCATGCCACATTTTCTCAATAGGATTATTCAATTGAGAAGAACGATCATAATGACCCATTACACCTTGAATTCCCAGTCCACCAAATCAAAGTTAGACCAATCTTAGTAGATGAAGGAGCAGATCTGAACCTTTGTACCTTGAAATTGGTTAAGGAATTAGGATTCTTAGAAGCATGCGTGGAAACCACTAAGAGCATAGTCATTAAGCCTTACGATGATGAGGAAAGATCATCCAAAGGAGTTGTAACACCCTATCAAGATTGGTCATGTAGTTATGGACACTAGCTTCCAAGTCTTGGATCTCACCCTTCCATATAACCTTTTGTTAGGTAGACCTTGGATGCATGCAATGAAATCCATACCTTCCACATATCACCAGTGTCTTAAATTCCTGTATAATGGCATTGATATCATGATTGATGGTGATCAAGATCCTTTTCAATATTGCACAAGCCTACGGGAAATTACACAATGTCAGGTGCCTGTTAAGCAAGAGGCTTTATCATCTACTTTATTCATGTACATTTATCTATCAACTCTTACCAAGTCCATTTCATCATAGCCACCATCATCCACTCCTAAGGTTGAGATCCAAGAAAAGGGTTGTGGAGAATATCACCTAAAGGCATCCTATTGTGTCACTCAACTAGTTCCACCTAAGACATATGGTTTACCCACAACCAATAGGAGATAATAAGTAGTCGCATTTCATGTGCCTCCTACAATGACATTGAAAAAATGGGGAAAGTTAAGTGAAGAAGTTGTGGACCAAGATGATATTACCTTCTGGTTGTACCAGGGTGACAATGAATACCCCTCACCACGTATTCAAATAGCTAAGGATCAATAAGGAAAAGGCTTTATGATAATGGATAGAAGAGGCTATGACAAAAATAGTGGGTTAGGACTACATCAGAATGGAAGGATTGAACCGATCATTATCTCACCATGACCAAAAGGCCTAGGGCTAGGATTTCAACCGCTTAGAATTGGATTTTATAGTACTTCATCACCATTTCAAGAGGAAGTAAGTTCTTATGAAGACATAGAGATATATCACGAACCACTTGACCCAGTTTACAATGAATCCCCTGACTCAAGCAACTATGCATGGGGTTCCCTTTCCTCTACCAAAACCATGAACCTAGATAAGTTATTTGGGTAACTTGACAGAATGATAAAACCTATACCAAATCCATCTAGCCCCTGTCATAAAAAGCCCTTGTCCAAATAATAACAACTTAAGAATTATTATTGGGAGACCCTTGATCCTGCATCTTGGTCACCCGACAAAACATATTCCAACAACTTAGCCCTTATAGTAGTCCCACATCAGAGTTTACCTAACCATAGGAAAAAGAACAAAAAGAAGTTAGTCCAAAAATTATGTGACCATGTTAACCACTCTATATTCATCTTGTCAGCCTCCACATTTGACAACTCTAATGATGAAATTCCCCTCTTATATCCCCAACTTATCAACTGGGATCAACAACGTACACCCATCTTAGAAATATTCGAGAATGATGAAGCAATAGCTGAGTTGATGGGACTTAGAGAAGGCATACCAAGAGGGGATCATAAAGTTGGATTTACCATAGACTTGGATGATAAAGCCTATTTTGGGGAGTCTAATCACACCTCTAGTCACAAAAATGACAAGTCCTTAGGTGAAAACCGAAAGGCACCTTTGGTGAAGAAATAGTAAAAAAGGACATATCTAAGGGCGAAAACCTCTTTGAGGCACCCAAGGATGGAGGTTTGAATATAATCCCCTTTGCTCATGAAAAGTCACCAATGTTAGTAGAAGAGTCTATTGATGTCAACATAAACACAGAAGAAAACCCTCGGGTAATATACTTTGCAACCTCTTTGACAAAGACAAAATGATAAGAGTTTCGATACTTCTTCACAAAGAGACAGATAAAATTTGCATGGTCGTATGCCGGCATGCCTATGCTAGATCTAGATCTAATATTGCACCATCTACCATTATAGCCAGGTATTAAGCTAGTCAAACAAAAGCTAAGGAAGATGCATCCACAAATTTCTCTACTAGTCAAAGTAGAACTTAAGAAACTAATGGATGTCGGATTCATAAGATCCATAGCATATGCAGACTAGATTTCAAATCTTGTGCCAGTGACTAAACCAACTGGGGATATCTGCATTTTTACAGACTTTAGAGATATCAACAAGGCATGTCCTAAGGATGACTACCCTTTGCCGCACATTGACATGATAGTGGACCTTACAATAGGATACAAGATGCTATCCCTCATGGATGGTTTCTCTAGGTACAACCAAATAAAAATTGCAGCTGAAGACCAACACAAGACAACTTTCACATGTCTGTGGGGAACATACTGTTGGAATGTTATTCCTTTTAGGCTTAAAAATTCAGGACCTACATATCAATATGCAATGACAACTATTTTCCATGATTTTTTACATACTCTCACGGAAGACTATGCTGATGAAATAATAGCTAAATCAGTAACAAGGGTAGATCATTTGAAATTTCTAGACAAGATATTCCAAAGGCTAGAAAATTACCAAGTCAAACTAAATCCAAATAAATGTGTCTTTGGAGAGAAACCAAGGAAACTTCTAGAATATATCATTTCTAGAAGAGGCATTGAAGTAGACCCAGTGAAGGTAAAAGCTATCATAGAAATGCCTCCTCTAACTAGCATTGGTCAACTAAGAACACTACAGGGAAGATTACAATCCATCAGGCACTTCATAGTACAACTAGCAAACAAAATACATCTATTCCAACATTTTCTCAAGAAAGGAGTACCATTTGTATGGACACCTAAATTTTAGGAAGATATCCAACAGATCAAGGATTATCTGCTTTCTCCACCTGTGTTAATGCCACCTACAAATGACAAACCTTTGATACTATATATTTCAGCAACTCATTCAGCATTAGGATTCCTTCTTGCAGAAAATGATGATCAAGGTCATGAAAGGGCAGTATACTAGATCAATCGTACCTTGGTGGGATATGAACTAAACTACAATAACATAGAAGATGCCTGTCTTGCAGTAGTCTTTGCTACTCAAAAACTTTGGCACTATATGTTAAACCACCAAACTATGTTGGTCACAAAGATTGATCCTCTCAAATATCTCCTAAGTAAAGCAACATTAACAAGATGATTGGCTAAATGGGTGATGATACTTAGTGAATATGACATCCAATATGTGCAAAGGAAAGCTATAAAAGGGTAAGTAATTGTGGATCAATTAGCACATGCACCCATGAAGGAAGAGCATCCTTTAGTGGCAGATTTTCCTGATGAGTATATCTTCAAATTTGACACTAGAACCAAATGGAAATTATACTTTGAAGATTCACATACTAATTGTGGTTCAAAATCAAGCATACTATTTGTTACACCTCAAGGCGATACTATTCCTAAATCATTCAGGATTGCTTTCCCTTGCACCAAAAACATAGCAGAATATGAAGCCTTATTGATAGGACTAAGAATGACAGCCCAATGGAAGATTAAGAGCCTACATGTTTATGGGGATTCTCAGTTAGTAGTCCAGAAAGTAAATGATGATTATGAAACTAAAGATGAGAAACTTGCCCCATACAAGCACATTGCCGATAGTTTCAAGTAGTACTTTGATGACATCACCTTTCAACAAATACCACACATTCAGAATAGGGTAGTAGATGCTATGGAAACTGTAGGTTCCTTATTGGATATTCCTAGCAATGTGCCAAATTTTGAGTTTTTGGTCCAACAGTTGTTGGTCCTTGCCTAGGATGTCCCAAATTTTGTGATGGTGTGTATGATTGTTGGTCCTACTTTCCCTTGGTACAAGGACATATACGACTATCCAAATTCCCAAATCTTACATTTAGACTTGTCAAATAACCAATGTAGAACCTTTATCTATAAATCTGTCAAATACACCATCATTGAAGATACCTATTGTGCCTTTTGCACACACGCCCCATTCAGAATGGGGACCCTCTTTTCCCTCTTTCCTTTTTTTTGGTCATTTTCGTTTTGCCTCATTTTGCATTCCCTTTTTGCCCCAAATGTTGGGGGTGGCACTTTCCCCATTGTCATATTTTAAATTCGAGCTTTCCGGGTTTTCCTTGTCAAAATTCTAGCATCTGTGGCAATTTCTGGGTTTCCCCTTCCGGATTTCCCTTACCGAGTTTCCCCTCTCGAGTTTCCCCTATCGGACTTCCTCTGTCGGATTGCCTCTATCGGGTTTCCTCTGCCGGGTTTCCCCTCAGGCTTTGCTGTTTCCAACGGCTGTCCTGGAGCGGCTTCCCAGACCCCGAACCCTGGACCTCCCACCTCCTCTATGTTTTTTGGAGTTCACCAACCGAACCTGCAACCGTACGGAGTCATTAATGCTGCATTAATGGCCACCTTTTGCTATAAAAACAATTTTTTCAGTTGTCATTATCAAAGGTTCGAGTGATAGAAAAGATTGAAGAGCTCCCAATGAATTTGGCTTTCCTCCTGTCAATTTTCGAGGTGTTTTCCCGGTGAGGTCCATGCATTCGGTAGCCTGTTCTTTGGATTTTTGAGGTAGGTTTTTCGTCTACACGCCCTAGTTTCTCTTTTGTGATTTTTGGGATTTTCCTAAGGTTAAATTGTAAAATGGGACTTGAACTAGCTAGATTTCCCCCCTGCACTCAAAACCCATATCTTAGAATCTAAAATCAACCCTTTAAATGCCCAAGAAATCGATCTGAAACCTTCCTGCGTCACGGCTATTCTTTGGAACGACACCGACGTCTTTCGAGCCCAAGTCTTCCCACGACCGTCCATACCGACCTCTTCCAAAATTTTCAACCTTTTTTCCTCCTTTTGGGTTCCTCCCTCCGGAATTCCCTTCTCAAGATTTCTTTGTGCCCCCGCCATTCCTAACGGCGTCGTTCGAGCATCTTCCTGACCCTTGGATCCCGGACCCTCCATTTCCGTCTACCATCATACTTCACGATTTTCTTCAAATCCATCCCCAGAATTCCTATCCTACCGCGCCATTCTAAATGGTGGGCACGGAGCGTCTTCCCGACCTTCAGGTCCTGGTGTCTCGTTTGCCGTCTGTTTGTCCCGAACCCTCTGGCTGCTCTCGGAAGTTTCCTCTCAGGTTTCTTTCACCGGATTTCCTCTTAGGGTTCACCGTTTCACATGGCTGACCCGTAGCTGCTTCCCGGAGACGGCAATCTGAGACCTAGATTCCATCGCCCGGAATTTCATCTCCTCTACGCCGTTTCAAATGGCTTCCCTACAGATGATGCCCAAACCTCCAAATGGGGCATCAAATGACCTCCAAATCCAAAATGGATTTTGACCCACTTGCTTGAATTTGGTCTTCTTCCATTTCCATGTTCAAATTTTCAAATCCAACTTCAGGAAGTGCATATGGGAATTCCATTCTCATTTTGCTCTTTCAAGCGGCATTCTGCCAAGGGATTTTCGGCCCAAGAACTCCGGATTGTTTGCACTGCCCTCTACTGATGAAATATCTTGCGTTTGTGTTTCTTAAGTATGAATTGTGATTGCTGAACTAATCTTGACATGCAGGTATTTGTTGTCAGCCATTTTGTCAAGTTCGTTGTTACTAGTTCTCGTCTGTTGTGCAAGATTTATGGAATCCGGCCCAGAGACTTCCGATGCTTCCAGAAAAGGAAAAGGAATAGCCAAGCCACCAAGGGGTAAGGAAGACAAGGAACTAATGAAGTACAAGTTCCAAGGGGTCCCTATCCAATCCAGGGTCACTACCCTTTGGAGGGATGTTTCAGATACCAACATCGGATAGGTCGATGTTGATGAATTTACACAGAGAGTTAGAATGAACCCGAAAACTATGAATGCCAAGTTGATAAAGAGCAGTGGACTGGCTAAAGCTGCAGGTTTCCCACCCGCCCTAGTGGCCTCGGAACTAGTGATGGCGTGTGTTGAGGCATACCAGTCTGATACCAGAACAATTGTGGATCATGAGGGGAATATCCTTGTAGATATGTCTCCGTCGGGCATTACGAACACCTTCCACATTCCAACCTTCAAGAGCATGGAGGTCCCCACCTTGGAAGACTATCAGGAGGTATGGGAATAGGACCCGTTGCATTGTAAAAGGCTCATCAACCAATGCTAGTTGAAGGACAAACGGGCTAGTGCTGGGAAGCTCCCTCAGGAGCTCTACCGTATTGACTTCCATGAGGACTACCATGATCTGGTAACACTGCTCAGCCAAGTTAGGGGCCTTCCTGGTGTGGTTTTCTTTCAAGAATGGATGTTCTATTTCATAGAATAGATCCTTTGAGGTAAGGGTACCGCCTTCTATTGGGGAAAAATCATCAGCGACTATTTCCATGAGCAGTTTACCACTGTGAAGAAAACTAAAAAATTCTTCATGACCTCTTACTTGGTGTATTCCCTCGCCAATCGATGACATTATCAAGGTTTGATAGTGATGCCAAGTGATCCATCTAGGCCAGAGCTCAAACGATAGGACAAGTACCCTCAGTTGTAGTTTAGGAATTTCAAAACAAACTACTACAGGGTGAATGGCGCGCTCATTTCCCACGTAATCCGATTAGTGGGAGGAGATTTTCATAGGAGGACGTCCCACAGTGCTAGGGTTCTCCTCAGATAATATGCCTTCTGGTACATCCAGTTCCCAAGGTTCACATACATCCGTGCTGAAGGCTTCTCAGATAAACCAAACAAGCTGCCTCGATACCCAAATGACCGGATTGTTCTCTTAGAGCTGACTCGGCAGCTGAAGACACATTCACAGTGTCTTGAGTGTGAAGCATTTGGTAGGCCTTGTCTACCCCATGAACCTTGGACAGGGGATGTATAAGGTCCACACTTCCCAGTGCATTGGATATTCAGAAAGGGAGTTGGTAGAATATAATTTTGAACAATATACAACAAGGCCATGGATGGATCCCTATGGCCATGTCAGAAATGTACTAGGGCGTGGATATGCCCACCTCCACAACATTGAGGACTTTTGGGCCAATTGCAGGGATGATCTTGAGGTATGGTTGCGATATTATATGCGCATGACCATCATCCATGCATGAAGGGTGAACTTATGCCTGATCCCTGATCAGCTGGAGGAGGATGAAGAAGCAATTTTGGATCCAGTTTACGATACAGTTTCCAACCTACCACTGCTCGCTATCAACTGAGATACACCGAAGCTTAATGATATTGGTGTGCTCACCAGGTCCGTTGAAGCTCAAACGAGAGCATGGATCGACAGGAAGATGGCCCAATTGAAACAACAAGGGGTCATCCTAACATACACCGAGCTTGCAAGTGAGCACGTGAGTGAGCCAAGTGGCTCCGAGGGTGGGGAAGTTGCTGCTGCAACTGGGGAAACATCTAAAACCCCACCACCCCTGAAGACCAAGAAAAGAAAGGAGGCTACCCAACAGCTGCCCAAACCAAAGGTCTACGCCCGTAAGTCTTCAGAGCTAGAGCTCTCTAAGAAGAAAAGAAAAACAACAAGAGGCATGGAGATAACGGTGATGCCAAAGGGTTCACCCCTCAGGATCGCGAGCAAAATATCTAGCTCGCTTGGATCTCCACCCATTATAATCACCACCACCACCCTGCTTGCCTCAATTCTAGTTTCTGCTTCCTCCCTACCTGTGGTGGATATCTCCATCCACCTTGCTCAGTCTCCTCCAATATCACAGGTCATTCCCGTGGATTCATCATCCGCCACCACCTTGCCAATGACCTCTCCCTCCATGTCTCCTTCCCTTCCTTCCATTTTCGCCGCCACAACACTAGCCCCAGGCCTTCCATAATATATTGTAAAGTATATGCAGAATGTGCCTTCTGAGCTTTCGGGGATGCTCACCAATCCGATAGTCCAGGCTGTGATAGCTCAGGCTATGGTCTCCACCCCAATGGCATCCCCCTCTATCGAATCACCAAAGATGAGGGCAACCTTGTAGATATCGGATGAGCATGAATGACAGTAGCTTGAGGCTAAGAAGGCACCAGAAGATGAAGATTTTGAATATCACAAACACCCCTTGTTTGAGCGTCGAAAAATTGATAAGGTGGCCTATGAATCCTCAAGTGAGGGTAGTGGGTCCAGTGAAACCAGTGAGCACCTTGACACAAAATTGATCCGAGAGTCAAATGATCCCAAGCTTAATGCAGAGTGGGGCAAATAGCTCAAGGAGATTGAGGACAAGGAGGCCGAGGATCGGCTTGCATGGGAGGATGAGACTGCTGCTCCAAAGACAGAAGGTAACAAGTCTCCAACCGAAGAACATGGCAAGACTCTGGAGCATGGTGAGGAAACTTTCCTCCAAGAGAGTAAATAGACAGAGAGCCCCAAGAAGCATCAAGATGCTCTAAATGCGAAAGAGGATACTGAAAAGAAAGAGTCGCCCAAAGAGTAGCTATGTACCGAGTCTCCCGCTAAACATGAGACATTTGAGCAAGTTTATGATGAAGGAAAGGAAGATACAAGAGTAAATGAGAAGGCTCTGGTTGTCAATACTGTCGAACTTGAAGGAAAGGACAATGGAACTCAAAGTGTATTGCCAGCCGAGGAACCTCAAACATTCGATTAACTGTAGCAATAGCTCAAGCAAAAGACTCCCACATCAAAGGATCCCAAGGCAAGGCTGGAAGCCATCATGGCCAGAGCGCGGGTGAACACTAGAAAAGACAAGAAGCCAAGGGTCAGATCGAGGATAACTATGGATGCCTCAGGATCAAGAGCAATGCAAATAGCAATGTCAATGGTTGGGGAACAAGGCATAACTTATAACGTCTCCACCATTGATCTGGGGGTAGCCACAAGGGAGCAGAAGGTTGAGCATCTCCAAGAGTCAGTCGCCACAATAGTGCACCTTATCTAGAAGGATAAAATCTCCCAAGAAGAATTAAAGGAGCAGGTGGCCGACTTGACAACTTATATTCAACAATGGTCATCTCCGGATGATCAGCCTACAACATCATCGGTCACACCTTAGTTGCTATCTAGAGAACAAATTGACAAACTAGAAAAGAGGTGAAACTTGGACAAAACTACAAAAAATTGGTTCTGGTAGGTTTTGGACATAGGGAACACAGGTATCAACGTGGCCACTTGGGTAGAAAATAGGTTCCTAGAGGTTTAGAAAACTCTCAAGGACACAAGGCAGATCTGTGAGAAGTTCCCTAGAAAGTACGATGCAGCCTACCCAAAGATTGAGGCCACTCTCGCTCTGCCAAGTGATATCTAGGAGAGGGACCTTGCCTTCAAGGACGATGACCACTGGCTGGTGGATACCTGGAAATGAGATTATAACCACTGAAAGAGAAGGCTGGAGTAGATTTTGGAATGGATAGTGCCTGAGATTGAATGGGCAAGGGATTCCAAGGAGGAGTGTACTTAGTACCTCAAACTGATGATGGGATATGAGGTGCCCGCGGTCGAGATCAATCCTGAGAACATCAAGCCCCACTTCTTGAAGATTATGGAAGAGGGGATGTCCGCCGAAATCACCACTGAGTTCCTGTGTTTTGCGGCCCGAGTCTTTGCGCAATCAAAAGTTTTCAAGGAGAATGATGTTAAGTATGAAGCAGATTGGAAGAAGCTGGGCAGCAATTCCTAGGAATGTTGTTACCAAATCCTAAAATCTGACATTGTGGAGGTGGATAAGCTTCAGTCCCTGATCCTAAATTTCATGGAGTATGCCACGTTGAAGAAGCGAGAGGGCAACCCAGTCATCGATGAACAGTTCCTTGAAGAATAGCTACAACAAAGGGCAAATCACTAAAAAACAAATTTGCTACAGTGTTGTCACTAGATGACGAAATAGGGAAGAGACAGGAAAGTATTTTATAAATGTAATATATATATTGGGGGGTAGATGAAACCCTAATGTAAAATGAATCTTGGCCACTCATTTTGTTTTGTGAAAACTATAAATAGGGCTCTCCTCCTCTCATTTTAAGAGAGTTGAGTTGTTGTAAAGGGATGTTGAAGAAATTATAAATAGCAAATACAGTCAATATTGGTGTATTTTCTGGGTTTCTCAATATGTTTCATGATTCCTCTCCCATTTAGTTATAGCTTTGCTTTAAGTTATTTTGCTGTTCTACCACCTTCAGTTTCAACTTGGTAGATTTAATATGTTATTTCTGGTTTTGGAGATAGTTGTTGTGTGTATGTTTTCCTTGTCCATACTTTTGGTCATTTGCTGAAGGTAGATGACTGTGCAAAGTTAGTGTGGACTTTGATTCCATTGCTGCTCATTGAATTTCATCTTTTATTCATGTTTGCATAGTGAGTGAATGATGAACATATGCAGTCCCTAGAAGATAGCACTGATTTCATGATATTGTGAGAATTTTGGTTAAGTGAAATCCCATTTAAGGAAATTGTCCATAGCAAGAACCTCCACGATCATTGTTCATTGGTAGTTGCAGGTCCAGGAAACATCTTTCTTCCTCGCCTTTTCTTTTTTCCTTATTTTTAGAATCAACTTGTGTCGAGGTTCGTTGCACATTATAAAGCCAAATCCAATGAAATAATGTAGTCCAAGACTACTATTTGAACCTGCAGCAAAGCATACCAATTCCAAACCTCTAGAACTCCATTTATTGACTCAATTCCCCTATAGCTTCAACCACATAAGACCGCCCTGTGATTCCAGCAAATCACATAAACAACTGAAATATTCCAAGCATCGTCATGACCTGACATCCGAGAGACCTTGGGATAGTGTTCTGCAATTTGATTATGGAAGATTGTCTTTCAAGAGAGGTGATGCACCAATGCATTACTTGTGTTGAGAAGTGCATGAAAACACCATCAACAATACCCTATATAGATGTACTTGACCTTAGAGGTAAGATACACCCTCCATCATCCAATGGCCATAATTTCATCATAATCACCACTGAATACTTTACCAAATGGATTGAATCTATTCCCATGACCTACATAACCAACACACAAACCTCCAAGTTTATCCTAAACTACATAATTTGTCGGTATGGTGTACCTCAATCCATTATCATTGAAAATGGTCGTCCATTAAAAAACAATGAAGTCTACCCTCTCTGTGAACAGTTCCATATCCAACATCATTTTTCCAGTCCATATTACCTAGAAGGTAATGGCCAAGCCGAGGCATCTAATAAAACCATTATCAAAATCCTAAAATAGATTGTCAATGATGCTAGCCGAGATTGGCATTTACAGCTTAATCCTACCTTATGGGATTATTGCACAAGCATACATACTCCCATCAGTGCCACTCCATACTCCCTAGTATTCAGATCTAAAGCTATCTTACCTATTGAGGTTGAAATTCCTTTCCTAAGGGTATCCTTGAAAGGTCATATTGACGATGAAGAATATTGTGTATCCAGATTACATGAGTTGGAACTCCTAGATAAACAAAGACAAAAGACACTAGATCATTTGCAAGCATATCATAATCATCTTCATCGCAGCTATAATAGGAAAGTTATAAATTGACACTTTGACACTGGTGACCTGGTCTTAATGGAGAACCCCAAGAATCAAGCTAAGCGAGAAAAACTAGGTAGATTTGAACCTAACTAGTTAGGGCCCTATATTGTCACAGAAGCTTTTGGATCATGAGTGTATCAACTCTCTACCCCTGAAGGAGAAAAAATTTTGTCACCAATCAATATCCTTCATCTAAAGAGGTTCTATGTGTAGCTTCTGAGAATTATGTATTAATAAAAAATAAATAAAAAACATAAAACAAAAAAATGGTTACCTTGATGAAAACCTAGAAAATAGGCATCTTTGTAACACCAAAAAAATTGGAAAAACAACAAAATAGTAAAGAGAAATAAGTCATCCAATAGTGAAAACCACTTTGGTGGTGCTATGGATAAGTGCCATGGTGAAAACCTGGAAAATAGGCATCATGTGTAGTCAACTTCACTCCTTTGTCTACCATCATTCCAATCAGACTTTTCACCTTCACACATAATAAATGGTTGTCTTATCCATTACTTGGAATGATTGACATCAAGTCCACTCTGTCTCCCCACTCCATCCTGTATATCTTATTCCCAACAGGAGGAAAATCACCGTTTTGTGTCATGTGGACTTTGTACATAGCAACCCAATGTCAAAAATTGTCCTAAAAAAAATTTAAAAACATTAGAAAATATCCTGAAAAAATCCAAAAACATCAAAAAGACAAAATAAAATTCAAAAACATGTCAAAAATCCCAAAAAAGAAGAAAAAGATTCAAATTTAGTCATGTCAAGTCAGTCATAGACATAGTCGAACTATGTTGCCTCTGTGACTGGATGTAGGAAAGACCATCAGTTGATGTTCCCTCAAGGGATTATGTCTGTCTGTCTAGGTATCTCACATCTCACACACATAGAATTATGATTCTTTGTACGTATCAAAGTCATTGGTCATGTCAAACTATGAGGTCTTTGCATGTACAATGTAGGCAAGGCTATCAATTGATGAGCCCCTGAGACCACACTAGGTCAGTCCATTAGGGTTTATCACATTCACTATTACACACATTGCATGTCATAAACTTAAGTACATATTTTCAGTTAGTTATGTTAGTTAAAAGTCTTGTCGAACTACGAGGTCTCTATGTGTACAACGTAGGAAAGGCTATCAATCGATGAACCCCCGATGCCACACTAGGTCAGTCCTTTAGGGTATATCATCTCAAGTCATACACTGTCAACACACACACACTTATAATAGTTAAGGAATCAAAAAAAGTCATGCATCAACAAAGGAAACATCAGAAAACTATCATCAAGTCAAAATCAAACACATTATCAAAGTCATCAACTTATGTCTTAAACAAGATATGTCTTTCTTGTCAACAGAAATCGTCAATCATCATAGCCTCATGTAGCTTGTTGCATCAATGACATCAAGATCAATATCTTATATGACACATGTCTTTCTGAAACTAGGCTTTCTCATGCCTTACATAGATAGTCACCAAGTTGAAACCAAACTCAACATCTTATGTGGTATGTGTCATCCCTCGCATCGAGCTATGTCAAACATCAAACAATTACACAAGATCAAGTTTTGGCAAATACTTCTATTTGGCTTTTTGAATTTAAATCATACTTTGTCTTATCTTTTTATCAATTTGTGCATGAGTCTGGTTACTAGCTTTCTCAAGGATGTCCCATGAAGGATTTAGAGAAGCAAGGATGTCTCAGGACTTTTTTTATTTGACTGTTGTCTATCAACTGTCTTTTTAACTTTGGATTTTGAGTCATGTTACTAGTTTCCTCAAGGATGTCCCATGAAGGACTTAGATGAGCAATGAAATCTCATGACTTGTCTTTTCTTTGTTTGTTGTATGTCGTTTGTCTAGAAAAAAAGACTGGGGCAATCTTTCCCTTAGTATGAGTTACGACACTCCTTTTCTACGACTGCCTTTTTTTCGCAAGTGGATGACTTTGTACACTATGGTCTATTTCATATCATAGTGTGTACTATCCATTTGTGTCAGTCCCGTCCAATGATGATAAAATGAAAAGCTTAGTATATATATGGAAAAATATCTAAGATCATATGCCCTTTCAATCAACCTTCTTTGTTTCTTACTAATGTTTTTGGAATTATTCACGCTAACATTTCTTCTATCCTGCACAACAAAAAATTCCTATGACACACAAAAATATAAACCATCCTGCATATGCATTCAATGATTAGAAACATCATGTAAGTATCATAAAAAAACACAAACATATAGGCACCCATTGCATATCTAGAAAAAAATCATGGCATAATAAGCATCCAATCATCAGAAGGTACATAATGGAAACATTACATGCATATAACCATCTGATATAGATAGCATTGCATATATAAACATGAAATTGCATCTCATAAAAATAAAACTACATACATCCATCATCATAGAGAATCAACATAACATCATAGATTGCATGAACACATCATAATGTATAAATGGTCATCCATAACATGTACATATATCATCTAGTTGCATAATCATATAGAAATAAAAAACATCATCATGTGAGACATACAAATCATATAAACACCCCCAAAAATGATATATATATATAGCTCAGAATAAAATGTGTCACAATACAATGCTAGAGTGTATCAATAAACAAAAATGAGCTCGTAGGCTTTATGATCAAAATACAATGTCTATAAATAGGAAAATGTCAATGTGTCCCACTATCGCTACTACCATGTGGCGAATGTGGAGGAAATTGTCATTGAGGTGCTCTCTATGTAGTGGGAGGCCTATCATATGGACCTGCCCTCGATGGTCCTACCACACCCTCTGTGCTATGTGTCCTAGTCTGTGATCTCTAGCTATGTACCTTGGAAAAGCTAGAAGCTCATCTCTCAGCTAGCCCCACTGACTCATATAGATCCCTGAAATACAAAGCCCTCTCCACTACTCTAACTAGCTCCCAAGTGAAACCGTCAGATGATGTGCCACTGCAGAGGCATCTAATCTTTGTGAACTACTGCTCTATCTCTTACCTTTGACCTACTGCCTGATCTCTCTCCATAAAGGCAATGTCTCTCTCCATCCATAGGGTATCCCACTCTCAAGCTCTCCGCTAGTGACTCCATAGTACTATCTTTGGGAGTCTCCTTGTCCCACCTCCCCTCTACTATCCTATCCTAGAGCTCTCTCTCCTTATCCTCCATATGTATCTCCTCCTCAACATCATCCTCTCCATACCCTACTAATATACCAAGGGGATCAATGTCCATGTACTCTCTCTCGACCTCCTCCTCTCCATGATCCTCTCTACCGATCTCCTCCTTCGCACACTCCTTTGCTACTGCCTCCTTGGAAGCATGCTATCCTCCAATATCCATTCCACCCTGAGGTCAAACAACGGTATGTCCTCTACCTCAGCCTCAACCTCTCAAATAGGTGATTGTCCACCTACCCGACCACCAGCTCTTTGTCCTCTCTGACCCTGTCAACGACCTCTCCCATCATCACCA
The DNA here is from genome assembly GCA_007115665.2 of Sequoiadendron giganteum. Taxonomy (NCBI): domain Eukaryota; kingdom Viridiplantae; phylum Streptophyta; class Pinopsida; order Cupressales; family Cupressaceae; genus Sequoiadendron; species Sequoiadendron giganteum. The sequence continues at coordinate 142,357,538 of CM021104.1, forward strand.
CCATCTCTTCCTCCAACCCTTCCACCACCTCTACCTTTGCATTGCCCTCTCGGTCCTATCCCTCATCTCTCCACTCGTGTCAGCTGATCCAGATCTGTGTATGGCATAGGACGATGCTATGTCCACTAGGTGTCATATGTAGTTGTAGTCCCAAGATCCGCTGCTCCATCCCTCCATCCCCACTATAAAGGCTACAAATCCTAAATGTCTACCTCTACAGTACCCACTGGTATCATAGGCGCCCACCAAGGAACCTCTTTGGATGACTGAGCAAACTCTGCTCATCCTCTAGGCTCATCTTGTATCTCACCAAATTGTCTCAGTACAAGATCTGAAAGATGTCTCTCTATAATGTGCACGCTAGAAACAATCCTCCCAATGAGGTATTGTGTCTACCGACAGTAGGGTAAATGCCTTTCCTCATCCGGCCATCACTTATAATCCATGAACGATCTCCATGTGAACTGAACTAATGTCTCTAGTGCATGTCTCCAATAACCTATATCTCCTACATGACTCTGTGCGATGTTACTCGCGTACCAAAAAACATAAGGAAATCTATTAGCTCGCTTGACAGTAACATGAGGATGGAACACTACAATGTGTTCCCATTCCCAAACCATGAGAAGCGTAGTCCTACAACACATCAACTACACATCCCTATATGATATATCATGCAGATGGAAGTAAAGAATGGCCAATGGACAAGGACCCCAAGCATACACAACCTCCCTCTCTAGCATCCCAACTAACATCTCACCCCACCCAACAAGAAATCCATGACCCCAACTGTTAGGAAGAACTATCCGAACAATCAATGTACATAATACGTAGTCTATCCACTCATACCTATCTGCAAGCACCTACCATCTAAGCTCATAGTTCTCTATGCCTAATCTCCTAACATCATCATATAAATAATATCTAGTAATCTCGTTATAACCCCTCTAGGTATCATACATCACTCTCTCTCTAATGGATAATCTGAGGATCCTATACCCATCCTATAATGTTATAATTACCTCTCCAATAGGAAAATGAAACTATGAGGTCTCTGAATTCCATCTCTCATAGAGGGCAGTAAGCATACCTCTATTTGCCCAAATCATGGGCATGGTCAACACATGATGAAGTCCCAATCTCCATAGCAAGCATGTCTCTGTGCTCACTAACCGATGTCTGAGCTCGAAGGTATCTTGCCATGACTCCTAAGGATAGATAGGATCTAGTATAACCTATAAAAAGGCATTCAAACAAGGTGTCAAATGTCAAATCATATCATTTTCTATTTGTACATTTTTTCCAAAATTTGACAGTCAAATGCATCATTTAAAAAAAATATGTGGTGCACATTTCATATGCGTTATTCCTATAAACATATGTGTTGTGTGATTCTACATGCATATGTGACTCAATTTTCCAAATGCGTCTCAGAATCAGACAATTCAAACAACCAAGAGAATGCGTGCATATAACTACGAATGTGTTGCCCTTTTATTCCCTATCTAAAATGAAAATGCGGTTCATTTAAGCAAATGTGTTTCGTAAACCTACATTTGCCTATCCTATACACATGTGATGCATTATGTCAAATGCAGTGCATAAAATTACAAATGCATGTTTTCCCTAAATGACTTAATCAGACCTAGACATGATTTCAAATATGCATTGTATCACACGCAGATGCGTCGCATACAAACACATATGCATTGTAGAGACAATGACACATTTGAAAAAAATATATTAAATTCCTAAAACTACGTGCAATTTTTTTTTTCAAAAGATTATTTCAAGGTACATACCGGGGGTCTCACATTGGCTACTCGTCAGAAGGTCTAGATCTTGTATTTGCGATGGTGGGTGTACGATATGAGAGACATCTTTCCAAGTGCTTAGAGAAAAATCTTCTATTCTTCAACTCAATAGGGTGCAAATGACTTCATTTTCACCCTAATTTCAATTTATACCTAGGGTTTCGATGGCATTTCTTCTGACCTTGTCTATTGACCGCATAAACTTTCATCTTCAATCAACCTGTACACGTCCCTAACATTTCCAAATTAAATTTTGTCAACTCCATAGCAATTATGACCATCAAATTGACTTATCGAGATAATTTTTTGATTTTTTTTTTAATTTTTCAAAAAATTGTCAATTTTTTCGAGGGGGCATACACTAACCTATTTCATACTCAAGCGCAATTGGGGCATGTTTTTAACAATTTTCTCTGACAAAACACGATAAACAAATTAGTCTACGCCTACGAGTACCACTTTCAACATAATTTTCTAATGTCCATGGTCACAATTAAATAATCTTAATTATTTAATTATTTTCTAAATACATATTTCTTCTATTAATTAAATAAACTTTAAATAATTTGATTAATTCATTATGACCCTTATTCAACTCTGATTAATTAAATAAGTCTTATTTATTTAATCATGTCATTAATTAATTAATTCTCTTTCTTAATTAAATAATTTATTATTTAATTACCCCTTTATCATATTTCAACTATAATTAAATATTCATTAATTAATTATTCAATTAACCTTTTCAATAATTAAATAAATTATTATTTATTTAATTAAATCATTTCAATTTTGAATGTTGAATTAAATTAACATTTGATTCATAATTAATTCTTTCTGTCACATTCTTCTATCATCCAGTTATCTAATTATTCACTCACCATCTGACTCGAGATCTATTTAAATCCGTGATTTTTCTCTGTATTCGATATTGGATCATCTTTGCAAAAAGGAATTTTTGTCACAACTAGGCAATTAACTAGTTCTAACTCATATGCATGAGCATATTTATTAATTAAATATCTTTATTTAATTAATTAATTCGTGTGTCCATTCGAACATATCATTCTGCAAGTTCTAACTTTATCCTTTTCATTTAAAGTCTAATTCTTCTATTTTCGAAGACTTTCAACTAAAGATTAAATCATTTATTTAATTTTGAACTCCTATTCATTCTATTTTCAAACAGTCTTAACACTAGATTAAATTATTATTCTAATTTGATCTTTATCCTGTAGAATTTCCCAACTCACATTGCATGACATTCAACAATCTTGATCATTGATCTCTCTTTCGAATATGAGTCAATCATTTGAAAACCAACTTTCTATAAATTGGCTAATCTTTATGATATTGCTATCAAGATTCAACCGTGTAGTTTTTGAGTCAAACTCATTGACCCATGATTCATGAGTAGTGGTTTACAAGAACCCATCTATCATGATAATGACTGGTCCACTTAGCACTCATTGCATCTAGGTGATGCTCACAGAGGTGAAACATTGGTCCATCTCGGGAGGTCACCCATCCCAGTACTGCTCCAGCTCAAGCGCGCTTAACCACAAAGTTTCTCCCAAGGTTAAGCCCACTTAGCTTGCTACCCCATTTGCAAAACATTCAGCAAGTGTTGTGCCTTATGAACCAATCATTATAGAGCCCCTTTACCTCATCAATTGATATGTAGGAGGTTTCTTCCATAGCATGTCAAATTATGATATTGCTATCAGTTTTCAACCATGTAGTTTTCGAGTCAAACTCATTGACCCATGATTCATGAGTAGTGGTTCACAAGAACCCATCTCTCATGATAATGAATGGTCCACTTAGCACTCATTGCATATAGGTGATGCTCACAGAGGTGAAGCATTGGTCCGTCTTGGGAGGTCACTCATCCCAGTACTGCTCCAGCTCAAGCACACTTAACCACAGAGTTTCCCCCAAGGTTAAGCCCACTTAGCTTGCTAACCCATTTGCAATCCCCCAAGGTTAAGCCCACTTAGCTTGATAACCCATTTGAAAAACCTTCAGCAAGTGTTGTGCCTTATGAACCAATCATTATAGAGCCCCTTTAGCTCATCAATTGATTAGTAGGAGGTTTCTTCCACAGCATGTCAAATTATGATATTGCTATCAGGATTCAACCGTGTATTTTAAAAGTCAAACTCATTGACCCATGATTCATGAGTAGTGGTTCACAAGAACCCATCTCTCATGATAATGAATGGTCCACTTAGCACTCATTGCATCTAGGTGATGCTCACAGAGGTAAAGCGTTGGTCCATCCCGAGAGGTCACCCATCCTAGTACTGCTCCAGCTCAAGCGCGCTTAACTACAGAGTTTCCCCCAAGGTTAAGCCCACTTAGCTTGCTACCCCATTTGCAAAACCTTCAGCAAGTGTTGTGCCTTATGAACCAATCATTATAGAGCCCCTTTAGCTCATCAATTGATAAGTAGGAGGTTTCTTCCACAGCGTGTCAAATTATGATATTGCTATCAGGATTCAACCGTGTAGTTTTCGAGTCAACGTTTTGGCTAATCTTTGTCAGTATTCTGCCTCCCTGAAATCAATAATTTTGGAAGAACTTAATCTTTGATATTTTTCTTAGACATACATCAAGGCTATGCTTGCATACATACATAAAATCTGAGGGCAAGAATACCCAATACGGTGAAATGGAGAAGGACAATCAAAATAATTTGAGGAAATGGATTGATATTCGATGAGACTATTTTGATTATTCTTTTAATTACTGTTTAGTTCATTTTATCTCATTCTTTGTTGTTTGATTTAGATTTATTCATGTTAGATTATATTTAACCATCTTAGTGTGCAACATTCATTTTATCTACGTTACAATTACTCTACATAATTCAAGACACACACACAAGATATGTTTGTGAAGAATGAAGCAATGCACGATACTATGTACTATATCTAACAACATGCTTTAATACATACTATTCAAATGAAATGCTACATGTAATATCTATGGAGATGCACAATGTCGATAGGTGCTTTTAAATTTGTTCCATTTGTTTATGTGAATGTGTATGCACCAAACCCATAGCTTTCATTGATTACGTAAGGTCCTAACCAATTTGGACTAAATTTTCCCTTTTCACCCAAGGCTTCATTAACATTATGTTGATTCTCATATAACACGAAATCACCTTTGTTAAATGAATGGGAAATTACATTATTCTTGTAACTGTGTTAAATTTTTTGGAGTAGGTTTGAAGATGCTCAAGAGAGTTAATAAGTTGTTCACAAAACATTTCAAGTTGTTGTAATCATTTTTCTTTATACATAGTGTCATCAATAAGACCTCTAAGAGAAATCCTTAGTGAAGGGATTTCTAACTCTAAAGGCATTATTGCATCGACACTATAAACAAGGTTATAAGGTGCATTTCCCTATATGTGTTTGAATACTAGTACAATAATCCCATAATGCATAAGATAACTGAGTGTGCCAATCCTTATTATGTTTTCTAATGGTTTTTTGCAGGATTTATTTGAGAGTTTTATTAGTTGATTTAGATTGGCCATTAGATTGCAAGTAGTAAGGCATTGAGAAGTGATGTTGAATGTGGAATGTTTCCAAAAACTTCTTCACATAACTGTTCTTAATTGATGAGGGCTACACTGCCCAAACCACACTAAACACAACAATAGATACCAACACAAAAGATGCAAGATATAAAATAACCTACTTTCAATTATTTTAAAAAAAAAAAATTACAAATTCAAAACCTACATGCTACAACCTCATGGGCTTGATTCATTACAACAAAATCAACTTTAAAATAAAAACTATTATTCAAAGCCATAAACTGTACTAATGGAGCCACCTTCTACAACCCCCCTCTTAACCCTTTTATTTTGCCCCAATAGCCACCCTAGAATTTTCTAGAAAGTGTAACTTGGCCTTTTCTTGGCGCCAAAAGTCTCGTCATTTGATTTTTGGCCTAGGAAGAAATTTTAAATAATTCACTTTTTAGAGGGGCTACTTTGTGGGGCCATAACTTTTGATCTGAGTGTCCAATTTTCTATTATTGCATATTGTTGGAAATCTCTCAAAGAGAGCTACAACATGTGAATTAATAGTAGGGAAATTCGACCACTTTTCAAGTTGTTTCGAGGCCTCTAAAGTTTTATATTTAAATTTGAAGCTGCATTGGAGAAATTTCCCAAGACATAAACTTTAATTTCTCCCAAACTGTTTAGGATATTGAGGCAATTCTTTCGTGATCAGAAAAAAATTTCAACTCTACTCCTTCGGGTAAATTTTTCAGGTCCATACAAGCTCATTTAGGTTGACTTACTAAAAATAGTACGTGAACATTTTTCACTATTTATGACTCCTGACTATCTTATTCCCCTTAAGCACCATCATGGAACTCAAAACAACTAAAGAAAATAAAGATTTTTTTTTTTGGTTGATGCAAGATTGCCCTACAAAACTGGATGCTCTTGTATCATTAATGGAGCTCCATTATTTGAAACCATTGCGAAAGGAAGGCCAAAGTGAGCAATAATGTGCTCCAATATGAAATGAAAATTGCATCAACTATTTTTGAGTGAAGACGAATGGCTTCTACCGATTTCATGAAATAATTTGGTGCGATGATTATGAACGTGTGTCCTAAAGAAGATGAAGGAGATATCGTCCCAATGAGACCCAAACCCCAAACCAAAAATGGTCAAATAGGAACCTGGCCACAAAGTCTGGTGGTAGGAGCATGGATCAAATTATTATGTTCTTGATATTTATGACATTTCTTAACATACTCAAAACAATTTTATTCCATATGTCTCTAGTAATATGCCATGCAGATTAATTATTGAACTAATGATCTTCCTCCAAATTGTTCCCCAGAAGCACTAGTGTGAGCTTCTTCAAGGGTTATGAAATTTCTAACTGTTTAAGACATCTAAGAAAAAGACCATCAAAGGATCTTTTATACAAAACATCTTCTAAGATGACATATCAAGTAGCAAGTTTCTGAATACGAGCTCTAGTGTTCTTAGTGGTGGGTTCAAGAAAGGTTCCTTCTTTTAATTAATTGAATATATGTGTGTACCATTCAAAATGGTATTCAATAGTTATTACTAATGCTTCTTTCATTTTGTCCTCTATTGATAGTTTTAGAATTGTGTGCATGAAAAACGTAAAATCCAGAGAAGGGTCATTAGGAGATACAAGGGAAGCAACACTTGCCATTACATCTACATGTCGATTATCCTTTCAGGGAATATTATCAATGGTAAATGATTCAAAGCATTCCAAAAACTTAATCATGAGGTTTTTATATTGAACTAGTTTGTCATTTTTTGCTTGATAGGATCCATTTATTTGTTTAATAACTAATTGAGAATCACCAAATATGGAAATGTGTTGAACACCTATGGATAACACTGCACGTATTCAAATAATTAAAGCTTCATACTTTGTATTCTTATTCAAACGTAGGAATTTTATATAGTAAGATAAGGGAATAGGCTTTCTTGAAGGAAAAATTATTATAACCCCTACTCTAGAGCTAGTTCAATACTTAGAACCATAAAGGTACAATTCTCATGTTTCTTTTCAACCATTAACACACTTTCATTCATGAATGAGTCCATTAGGTAAGGCTAGTGGAGAAGGAGCATCAACTAAATGGTCGGTTAAGACTTTTCCTTTAATTTCCTTTTGAGATACAAATTTAAGATCAAACTCAATTAACAAAATAACCCATTTAGCTAAACATCCTGATAAGTCTGTTTTAGCAAAAGGGTTCTTTAAAGGATCAAACTTTGTCATCCCATAAATTTGTGCATTTAATAAGTAGTGTCTCAATTTACTAGTAGTAAACACAAGATTCAAACATTGTTTTTCTATCATTGTATATTGAGTTTCATATTCAATCAGAGTTTGGCTAATGTAATAAGCAGAATGATCTTTACCATTATCATTTTGTTAAGCCAACAATACTGCCAAAATATGGGCTAATGCTGATATATAATGGATAAATGGTTTTTCTTCCATAGCAGGTTGTAAAATAGGAGGGGTAATGAGGTAATATTTCAGACTTTCAAAAGCTTGTTTACAATCCTCATTCCACTTAAATTTCAGATTCCTTCTTAAGAAGTTGTGTAAAGGTTAATATTCGATCTACCGAGGATGTGACAAAATGATGGATAACTTGAATCCTTCCTTGCAAATTACATAACTAAGAAATATTTTTGAAAGGTGGAATTTTAATGATAGCATCTATTTTCTTCATTTCCACCTCAATTCCTTTGTGGGATACAATAAAACCTAATATTTTTCCACTATCCACACCAAAGACACATTTTTTTGGATTCAGGTGCATATTGTACTTACACATTCTTTCATATATTTTTCAAAGGATTTTAACATTGTCTTCGTGAGTTAAGGATTTGGCTAGAATATCATCAACATAATCTTCAAGAATCTTATGTATGTAATCATGGAATATCAATGTCATAGCTCTTTGATATGTGGCACCTACATTATTAAATCCAAAAGGCATGACAACCTAGCAAAATGTTTCCCAAGGTGTATTAAATGTTTTATTGTATAAATCTTGAGGGTTGATAAATATTTTATTATATCCTAAAAAACCATCCATGAATGACAACAAAGCATGGCCCACAGTTGAATCCACTATCATGTCAATATTAGGGAGGGGAATATCATCTTTCAAAAATTCTTTATTAAGATCATAAAATTTCGTACACATCCTAATATTATTATTAGGTTTTATATCCCCAAAAATGTTTGAGATCCATGTAGAATAATCAATAGGATGAATAAAGCCAACTTCAAGGAGATTTTAAATCTCAACCTTAACCAATAAAGCTATCTTAGGATTCATCTTTTGTATCTTCTATCTTACAAGTTTAACATCTTGTGCAAGAACAATGTTGTGTGTAACTATCTTAGCATCAATACCTTGTATATCCAAATAAGTACAATAAAAGAGTTCATGAAATTCATGTAATAATGTTGTATGGTCTTCTTGCTCATCCTCATTAAGGAATTTTCCTATTTGAATCATTCTCTCCTCATTAGATGTATCCATTAGTATATTAATTGTATATACCATAAGTAGTGCACTTTGACTTAGAACTTCAGGAATATGTTCTTATTTATCTTGTTCAATGTCACTTTCTCTCTTTTCTTCATCAACATATCATGTAATTACTATGGCACATGTGAATCCTTGTTTATAAATGGGGGTTGGTGACTTATCATAAAATCCTAACATTTTTTCCAAGGCTTCATCATGTTCAAAGTATTCCAATGTTTCATCACTTATTATATCAATTAGTTTGAGATGCTTTAGAGTGAGAGTTCTCTTAGAAGAACCACACATAACAGTGTTGGCATTAAGTGAAGGCATTTTTTTGCTTTTGTTACCTTAGAAGGACAATATCCAAGACCATTTTTTGTTTCTTGTACATTAGGCTCTATAGGGACACGAATGCATTTTTATTTCACACCATATCCTTTTCCATTATAGCCAAGTTGTTTTACGAGATCATAACCTCTTCCATAAATCCTTTCCATTTCTTGCATATTTTGTGGTTGTTCATAATAAACTTCATCAAAATCTTGTTGTGTAACTTTTCTCTTCTTCTAATGTGCTTGAAGTAGATTCTTTTGAAGGTTCCTCCAATTTTTTTGTTGTCATTGCGTTTGTCCATTTTTCTCTTTGAGGTTCTTTTGTTATGATCTTGTATTCTCCCATGAATGTAGGTGTAAAATCCAAGGAACCCCAATCATCCTCCAGTAACTTTGTGACTTCCTCTATATTATTTCCTTTCTCTTCCTCCTTCACGGGCTCTTCTTTTGAAGTCAATATTAATATCTTTAAATTAATTTCCTTATCTTTCTCATGGGTGAGCATCAACCTTGATTGTATAGACCTTATTTTTGTAGACATACTTCATTAATCAATGAAGAGTAGAAGGTACCTCACTAATTTTATGGATCCATGGTCTACCCAAAAGAAGATTGTATGAGAGATCTTGAGGCATCACATCTATAGGAGTTTTTAATGTGACCTTTCCCACTCTAATAGGAAATTTTATCACACCCAAAGGTTGCTTTCCTACATTGTTAAATCCATGAATAGCTAAGGAATTTGGTTCAATCATAGCTTTTTCCACTCCAACCTTATCTAATAGGTTCACGCTACATACATTAAGAGGCAAACCATTATCAATGAGAGTCCTTTTTATTCCACACTTGTTAATGACAACCACTACCATGAAATATTCATTTTGTTTTTGCACTTCCTTTGGAGGTAACTCATCTTGGTGAAAGACAATGTCAATGTTAACTAAGTTCATACCTTGAATAAGGGCTAATACATCATTTGGTTGTGAACTAGGAGGGATAATAACTTGTTGTAAATAATTCTAAAGCATGCTATGGTATTTAGGTTAAGCTTAAATAAGGTCCCATAGGAAAATATTAGTAAGAGTGTTTTTAATTTGTTTGACAAGATAATACTCCTTTCCACCATGCATAGGAAAACACGGAGCACTAGGCAAAATTGGTTGAGGAAATGGTAATGAATTAGGTATTTTTTGAGGTTTCCTATTGTTCATTGTGTTGTATGTATGAGAAATGGTGTTATAACTTAGTTTGTATGAAACATTGTTACTATTAAGTTTCCTTGCATAATTAAAAATGGTTTCTTGAGGTAATTTTTTGTTTTTAGATGGTCCTATAATAAGCACAGGTTTGGTTTGAACTTGTGTTTGTTGATGTGAGGGTGGGTAAATGGTAAGTTAAGGTTTGATTGCATTAACTTCTCTTTGTTTTTCTTTGAAATAAAAAGCCTTAGTGGATAATCCTTGTGAGATTAATTGATCAAGGGATTGAGGGATATGCTAGCTTGTAAAAAGAGATTTGACATTGTCAAATAGCTATTCTCTCTCCAAGGTTGACCATGTAATGTGTAGTTTCTTATTTAATTTTTTTATGGTTGATGGTTTCTAATGTTTGAAATTTGAAAAATAATTTATCTAATGCAATACAATGATGAATTAAACAACCATAGAACATCAATAATCTAATATTGGAAATTAAGGTAAATTTTTCATTTTTTTCAAATTTACACTAAAACAACCACTTTCTTCAATATCAAAATCAAATAGTTCCAAATTTTTAAATTGTAGATGTAAACAACATAATCAAAATGTAGAATCAAACCTATAAATTTACCTAAAAAACTTATCAACCACCTGTATAGGGAGATATTCACCCTAGGGCGAATGAGTCCTATCACAAGGGTTTGGAAATTTCAAATTTGAGTCTGAAGCCTATAGCTAGTGTTTCCTACTTTTGGTGGTAAACTATGGTTTCAGGAGTAGACTTTTCCAGATTCTAATGTTTAAATTCAAGTTTAATGAATGAAAAAATATGCATGATATGACACTTTTTGAAATGCAATTTTGACTTAAGGTTTGAATATGAATGATTGAACATACACTAATATGCAAACACTATTCAAAACTAATACCAATTTTTTATTTTTTCAGACTTTAAAGGATGCAAAATGCAAGCCTAAAATCATAAATGAGATGCAAAATAATGCAATGCAATGAAAAATAATGAAAATCCTAGATCTAGGGTTTGAATGGACTCCAAATAAAAATTATTTTGATGTACAATGTTAGGTTCACCAAAATGAAAAATAGGAAAATAGGTTCTTCATTCAAATGAGGAGTTCACCAATTTTATTATAAATAGAAAGGGAAAAATAGGGTTTCATGCACCTATTCTCCTCTAAGTCGTTAGGAAAAAGAGATCCCTTGAGCCACCGTTGACTTTCAACCCTTAGGTGAGTCAACCTTGAAGAAAATCTTATTGTTTTTCTTATAATCTAGGATGGGGGAATCCTGCAGAAATAACACTTTTGGGAGAAAGACAAAATAGTAAATTGACCCAAAAATATAATGCAACACTTGGAACGAGTAAATTAAACCTTCATTTAACAAAACCTACAAATTTTATGTAGATCTGGGATGGTTTAGTATTTTCTCACCTATCATCAAAATGTTGTTGTTGAGTCTCCTCTAGTATAGATTCGTCCTAGGAGGAATGGGTCTAGTCAGGGATTTTTGGAAATTACAAATCTAGGTTTGTAGCTTATGATCTTCTCTTCCACATTGTACCTTTCAAATCCCATTCTCGGATGTATATCTACGTCAAAAATTGAAAATTTGGTTTATTTGTATGGGGGTTTTCCTCAGTCAAACCCCAAGTTTGGTAATTAAACCTTGATAAAAAATATAGATTCAAAATCTAAAAATGTGTTTGAGCCCTAATCTTAAGTGTGTCTAATATTGTTGTGAGCTAACATGAAAATAAACCCTATTCAATTGTATTATAATAAGATCCATAAATGAAACTGAATGATGAACACATGACATAATTAGGAGAATTCAAATCCCCTAATAGATCAAAAATCTGATTATACCTTGCTTTAGGAAGCTAATAGAATGAAGATAGAAGATGGGATCACTAGGAAAAAGGTCATTAGATCAAGGGAAATGGATAGTTGTGAGTCCCTAAACCTACAATTCATCATGATCCACCATAGGCATCAATCTTCAATCATGAACAATGCTTGATTAATATTCACAAAATGAGCTTTGAAGACCTACAAAAACACTTCAAAGGATACTATAAGATTTCAAATTATCTTTCTTGAATGTTATCCTTGACCTTGAATTCAAATATTTTGAATAACCTCTTCATCACTTTCTTAACCTAGTGCAAAATGGTGAGAAGACTAGGCTTTATAGGGTTTCTTTCTAATTTCCTAGTTATCAAATCTTGAAAGCCAACAATTAAAACTTGAATTTGGGATCTTGAAATGCTCCTAAAAACATATTTAAAATTTGGTTTTAAGATCCGAAAGGGGATCCATTCATCCTTAGGTCCTGGCCTAGATAATTAGGATCCATTAATTTCAGGGAGTTAATTTAATAAAATGCATTTTTTCAATGCCTTTTGTAGTTTTAGAAAATATTTAAAATAAGCCTTGGGATACATAATAAAGGGGTTTAGGGGCCTATTTATGATGGATAAAATGCATAAAATTGAGGTCGCTAAAATAGGTCCAAATTAAGTGTGAAACTGTACTATCACACAAAAAGGAATAAAATTTTCTACACTACATTTGATATTTCCTACGTCTAGTGAGTGAAGTCTAATGTAAGAAGACATATGGCATATCCCCGCAATCCTGCAAGCCTTGTGGTATTCCTAAATCTTTAGTTCATGGGACTATGGTGTCTTACCATGTGTCCCTAGTGGGACCAAGCATAAGGCTTGCGACCTAGAAGATATCTAAGGCTAGAGTTCAAAGCGATAAATTAATTAGGTGGCTCCTACATGATTGCACTACATAGGATGTGACATCAGTAGTTTCTTACATGAATGCATGAAGATGACACATGTCTAGTGGGATCAACAACAAGCAATCATAAGTGGTGTGTGACATGACAAAGATAGATTATGATATCTTATTGCATCACATAATTTCTTCACATTGCAGTTGTGAAGCAAGAAGATTGAGTCATATTTGTGATATAAAAAAAAGATGACATGTGTGCATGGTGACATCAACTCATATAGGTGGAAACTCATTATTGTAGTCGATGAGAAAGTGGAGTGTGATGTCAAGAAAAAAAGTGGTAATTTTCTATTACATCACTCACGATCAATACATCACAAAAAATATTTTTTAAGTGTAAAAAAAGTTGCAACAAGCATAAGGAATGTGATATAAGATCAATGACATATATTTAAATTGGAGTTGATTGAACAAATATGTTTTAAAGTTGAATACTTTCAATATAGATCATTGGAAGATGGTGTGAAGATAGAGATCAATGACCCACATTCAAAGTTGTAATGTCACAATGATCAGGCAATGGTTTGAATGTTCAAGCAGTGGAACTCGACACAAAGAAGAAATTTGATATGCCACTATAGCAAATGTTTAAAATTCTATTGGAAAAGTATCATCATAGACTTTCAGGTAGTTGGAAGATTAGATATAATTTTAATTATGTATAATAAACATTTATTATGTATCAGACATATGTATCAAAGCTAGGGTTAGGGTTTTGATACAATGTAGTCGAGTGGTGGAAAAAGGCATATAAAATGATATCCTGACAATCAAAAATAAGATTCTTGATACTTGAAGAATTAAACTCTCAGATACTTACAAAGTAATAGATTATGAAGTTTTTGTTGCAAGTATGGATGTGTTTGGTGGTGTTGTAATTAATTTTTTCATTGATGTCAACACTGTATAGGTTGAGTAAGTTGGATTTTGCCAAGTGCTTTTGAGAAAATTTGAAATATAATGAAAGTTGTATTGAAGTGTGTTCTAAGAATGCTCTGATATTGTGGTCTATGTTTATCCTATGTTGACCCAATACCTATGAAAATTTATAGGTTTGTTCATGAGCTTAAATGGATTACATATTTTGATTTTTAGTTTCTAGTTTGATGGAGAGGAAAAGTTATGTTTACCGGTGTCTGAACTGGTTTGTCAAAGTTATCTGGTTATTGATTGGGAGAAATATTTTGGCTTCGTAGTCTTCTAATATCTGGCCTCAAATCTAGCCAATTTGGGAGACCACTCTTTCTGATTATATATGTGTTCTAACAATGTTTCTTGTGGTTTGGTGCTCTTGAAGAACTTCTTTGGAGTTTTTGTGTTTTGTTGGTTGTCCTAGTTGAGCTAGTGAAGTGTTCTCTACAAATGAAGTTTTTTGAAGTTGTTGCGGATGTATTTGTCACGTATGGAATTTTTTCTTACTTATTTAAATGCAGACTTTACTTGATATGTCGAATTAGATTATTTAATGATTATTTTAAAGATGATTTAATTGAAATTCGAAATGAAATGAAGATGAAATTGAATTGAAATTGAAATGTAAATTATTGTATTTACGTTTATTTTGGGGTTTGTCATTACTGATGATAAATCGAGTGCAAGTGAACGCAGGAAACAGGTGAATGAGGTCAAAGGCGAGAACAACAATCAGGTAGAGTTGTTTAGCCGATTGACGTTTGTGAATAGATGGGATCTCACACACTCACGTAGATTGATATTTTAAATGTCTTGTGCATATATTATGCTTGCAAATCGAAAAATTTAGTTTTGTTGTGATTTCTTAAATTTTGTTAAGTGATGAAAGTAAATGTAATTTAAATTAATAGAATGTTTGTTTGATATTTTATTTCTATTTTGGAAATATGAAGTTGAAAATTTGAAATTTAAATGTAATAGTGTTCTAAACTTGAACTTTGATTAAATTTAGTCTAATAAAGTTATTGTTAAATTTAAAAGTTATTTAAATTTGAAATTGTAAAAATAAATGAATTTAATATTTAGAAATAAAATTCATTTTTAAAATTTAGTTAAATTGTGAAATGGAAATAGAATTTCATTCAAAATTCAAAATTCATAATTGCAATCAAAATTAAACTCAACTAAATTGAAAGAATTAAATATCTTAAAATATCTTAAACTAAGAGTTTGAAATTGATCTGAGATCAAATTGACAGAATAGTGGATCTGAGTTATGCATGAATGCATGAGAAAGAAAATATATATGAGATGGGAAATCAGAAATTGGACACAAAAGAAAATTTAGACATTAAAGAATTTTGAAATTTGAGGCTGAGACATTGTTTTTACTGTTTACATATACTACAATCTATGAATTTGTGAGGGAGGTAGGAAGAAGACACATGAGAATTTGCATCCAAGGCAGAGCTCACACGAAAGAGGAGCCAGTGAAAAAAAAAAAGAAGGAAGTGCGGCCTTCCACACTCCATGCGCACAGCAGCAAAGGGAGGTCCATGCCATCTACTCCTTTCCACGTAGCTCCCTACCCCTCCTTTCTCCATTGGCAGCAGGTAAGGAAAGAGTTTGGAGAGGTGTGGCCATCATCTCCTATCCATGCGTAGGCCAACATCAACAAGACACTTCCCACGTGCGGCCTAAGGGAGACCCCTCCACCAGCAGTCTACACAACAACATCTTCACCCCACGCACAACACCACACTCCCTCTTCTCAACTGCGCACCAAGGGAAAAGGGCACATAGTCTGAGAATAAAGAAAGAGAGAGGGGATTTAAGGATAAAAGTCACCTCACAGCAACAACATAAAGAAATAAAAAGAAAAATACAGAGAGAATTTACTATAACTAATAGCAAATTGGTTAGAATCAGAAAAGCTAGAAGAGAAAAAGGCAAAGGAAATTTACCAGGTAGGAACTTGTAAATGAAATTGTAAATTAGATTTTCAAGTTTGTTTTCTATTAATTCCATGAATGATTATCAGAAAATATAGAAGATTATAATTGATAAGAAATTTAGTAAAATGGAGAATTAGAAAAAAAAAAATGACTATCAAAATAATACTTGCAATATGTCAGAACAGAAAACTGAAACAAATTGTATTGATTTCCAAAATCATAGACAGAATTTAGACACAAAGATTAAATGGAAAATCAATAGATAAATCTTTATGATAGGAAAATTTCAATTGTGATTTTAATTTTTCCAGAATTCAAGAAAACTTTGAAACAGAAATTTAACTTATTTATGCTGAGAATTAGATAAAATTTGATTTAAATCGTTCATAGGACAATGAACTGAAAATTAGAAAACCAATTTAAACTTGGAAACAAACTGACCATATTGAGAAAAATGAAATTATGCTGATGCAAATTAGTTAAAATCACGTTGACAGAAATTAAGAAATTATTGACAGTAAAACATAGAAACAAAATTTTAACTTGATTATTTCACTTTTCATGGAAATTGTCAAAACTCAAAATTTTAAAATAGTTAGATTAAATTTGATAAATGATTGATATTTAAACGCTGAAAATAGAATGAACTTGAATCAACACATTTTAAACTTGAGTTTCAATCAATTTTTGAAAACTATCAAAATGAATTTTAAACAACTTAAATTAAAGAAGAGTTTGAAACAACTGAATGTGTGCTCTTTTAATTTACGTTTTTATATGTAATATTCAACATACTGGGGATACACCTTCATTTTTGAAATTTTATTGATTATTTAAATGAAGCAATTAAAATAATGATTTTATGTCTTTTTACGAATTGGAACAAAGAAAAGAAGTACTTGTTAAACTATTTTTGTTTTAAATGATGTTTTCAGTTAATGCTTGTAAGATTGTGAAAGACTGCATTAGATTATTTAGACCATGCATGAATGATAGATAATTTTGCATGTGATGTGTTTGGGAAAGTTACCTTCCGAGACGGGTGCCGAATATGGGTTAATAGAGAGTGTAGTTTTGCTTTTTCAAAACTACTTTTATTTGTCGTGCATGACATTTTACTTGGCCAAGTAAGTTTTGTACCATTGAAATAGATGGATTATTTGAACTCTCTACCATATCGTAGTATCGAACTTGCTTCTTTCTTAACTAAATTAGATAAAATGAAAATGCTTGTGGTATTACTAGTTATACTAGGCTTGCACCAGATTCCATCTTGCTCATAGATTGCTTTTTGCTAAGTGATTCGTGCAGGGTCGGGTATTTCTTGATTGACTAAGAAATTCTGGGGAAGCGTAAGCTTCGAGGTTGGGCGGAAAAAGCGCCTGATTCTTGTTCTCGTCTTCTTTTGAAGATTTTCTTATGGATAGAAGATCGACTAACTGAATCTTCTTTTAAAATGCTTTATTATTCATGATGTATATATTGACGAGCTTATGGAGACTAAATGCCTAAGTCTCGAATTTGCAAACTGGATATGTATCATCCATTGTAATTATTATTTGAAATGTGTATTTCGACACTTGTAAGATTTAGACTAATTATTATGAAGTTATCTTTTCAAATTTTATATCATTGTATGTAATCGACTTGTTCTTTTAATGAATGTATGAATGAGATGACAACCTTATTTGGAATATAATGGAATTTATTTTAAGTATTGTCATTTTTTTATTAAGGAGTTTTTCGCGCTTTACAGTATCTGAGTTTTTCTCAGAGATGGTAAATTGATTGGTGAAGTGTGTTGATAAATCCATGTATTTTTATCTTGTTGGTGATGTGTGTACTTCAAAGTTCATTGGGGTTTTTATTAGTTTTGGATGACCTAGTTTCTACACGTTATATTTGGCTTTTGCATTGACTTAAGGAAGTGTGAGCATGACCCAAGATGTTGTTTGGGTCCTAAATTAAATACGTATTTGGTCCCCTCACATTCTTATCCACTACAAGAATGTTGAGTATCCGACCTAGTTTTTATTTGTAAAATTAAATTCTATAGTCAACCTTGGAGAATGTTCCTGAGGATGAAGATGGTATAAATAAAAGTTAAGTTGTAGCGAATTTCATATCCATCCATCATTTGATTCGATCAAGAGAAGAGTGTGCAAATAAGTGTGAAAAGTAGAGTGTGCAAGAGTGAATTATGGCAACAGTACTTCATTGTATTCATAATCTTTTGATTAAGTTGCAAAGTGTGTGAAAATCCTAGTGGTGGATCATTATCTATTTCTTTGTATTTTCTATAGGTAGTGAGCCTCTCTTTCTGGATAGTGAGTCCTAAGGTAGTGAGCCCTTGATTCGGGTAGTGAGCCTTTATATCTAGGTAGTGAGCCCTCTAGCAATGAGCCTTTTGTATCCAATATTGCATTACTACTATAGTATGATTTAATCCTCACCATGGCTTTTCCCTCATTGGGATTTTCACGTAAATTTGATGTCTCTAGTGTTGTGTTTCTATTATCTGCATTTTCATGTTTAGACTTAATAACAGATTGAAGACTTGACTAAGTTAAGAAGTAAATAATTTGATACAACTGATGCACCCCCCCTCTCAGTTGTCTTGTGCATTTCAACAATTGGTATCAGATCTCTGGTTCCTTAGTGAAAAGCTTAACCACTTGAGGTAGATTAGATGGCACACAAGTTCCCAACTTCCTATGTTTGATGGATTTGATTATAGTAATTGGAAAGAGCAGATGAGGAGTTATCTAATTTCACTTAGTTTCAATACTTGGAAAGTTGTGGAGACACAGTATGCGATTCTAGCAATTGGACCTTCCTCTCCTAATGAGGTTGCAGCTTTTGAAGAGAATGAAAGAGCAAGGTTTGCTAACTTTAGTGCTTTATCCAAAACTGAAAGATCAAAAGTTATTTCTTTAAATACTTCAAATGAAATGTGGACAAAATTGAAAGATATTTATGAAGGAAATGAGAGAGTAAAATTGTCAAGGAAACTAACTGCTAAGTGAAAATTTGAGAATCTAAGAATGGAAGATGGAGAAGATATTGCAAGTTATTATCAAATAATTGAAACTATAGCAACTAAAGTCAAGAATCAAGGTGGTACCATGAAATATGAAGATATAATTTAGATGATCTTGATGACCTTAGTGGACAACTATAGTGACAAATTATTTGTACTTGAAGAATAGTATGATTTGAAGACATTCACTAAGGAACATCTATTTGGTGTCTTGACTGTATTTGATATGAGAAAATTTGCAAGAGACAAGGAGAAGACTCAAACAACCTTTAAAGCCATGAAGATAGAAGATGATGATGATGATGATGCAGAAGATTTGGAAGAAAATTTCACAAGGAGATTGAAGAAAGGTACTAGTAAATATAAAGGTAAGTTTCATTTTAAGTTTTTCAGTTGTGGAAATATTAGTCATTATGCATCAAGATGTCCTAATAGAGCTAAACAAAAGAATAATAACAATAATAACAATAATTACAAGGATAAGAAGGATACGAAGTTCAAGAAGTTGTATTATGTTAAGGAAAATGCAAGAATTTCTAATGATGAATCTAACCTTGAGGAAGATAAAGATGAATGCTTGTTTCTATCCATGGAAAAGAAATATGCAAAAGAACCTAGTATGGAGTGTAAGAATAATGAATCAGAAGGCACTCTAGTAACTTCTTTTCATGCCAGGTAGGATGAATACTTTTGGGTAATTGACAATGAATGTTCAAATCATATGACTGGAGATAAGAGTAAGTTCACTAAACTTGAAAAGTATGATGGAGGTATAGTCATGTTTGGAGATGATTTTGGTGCTAATATTGCTGGTAAATGAATAATTATGTGTGATGGAAAACATAACACTGATGATGTCTATTATGTAAAGGGTCTAAGGAATAATCTTATAAGTGTTAGAAAAAAGTGCAATAAAGGTTTTAATCTTGTGTTTCAAGATAACACTTGTGAGATTAGAAAAGGATATGGAACTATGGTTGTAGATGGAAGAAGAACACAAGGAAACATCTATCAACTCAAAGGTGGTGATGTTCAATGTTTTGTTTCCTAGATTAGTGAGAGTTGGCTCTGGCACTAGAGTATGGGACTTTTGAATTTTGATAATCTAGTTATGATCAGTTCTAGAGAAGTTGTGAGAGATCTTCCCAGAATCATAAATCCTTCAAATTCAATCTGCTGAAGTCGTTAGATGAGAAAATATACAAGGAACAACTTTAAAATAAAGGATCAATCGTCTATGGAAATGCTAGAATTAATCCATATAGAGTTTTTTGGTCCTACAAGAATAGAAAGCCTGAATGGTGGTAGTTACTTTATGATTTTGATTGATGATTACTCTAGTATGACATGGGTTACATTTCTTAGGTAAAAATCTCAAGCTCTTGACAGATTCAAATTATTTAAGGCAAGAGTAGAAAATGAAGTAAACTTGAGGATAAAATGTTTAAGATCTAATAGAGGTGGAGAGTTTACATTTGGTGATTTCAATGCATTCTATGAAGAACATGGTATAAAAAATCATTTTTCTACTCCTAGAACCCCACAACAAAATCGATTTGTAGAAAAGAAGAACACGACTATGCAAGAGGCTACTAGAACTATGATGAAAGAAGAAAATGTTCTTGATATGAATTGGAGAGAATTTATTCATATTGTTGTTTACATTCTTAATAGAGTTCAATTCAGAGGTAACAACACTAAGACACCTTATGAGTTATGGACTAGTAAGACTCCTACTATGAAATACTTTAAGATATTTGGAAGTAAATGTAACATTAGAAAAGATGGAAAAAATATTGGAAACACTAAGACACCTTATGAGTTATGGACTAGTAAGACTCCTACTATGAAATACTTTAAGATATTTGGAAGTAAATGTAACATTAGAAAAGATGGAAAAAATATTGGAAAATTTGATGCTAGATGTGATGAAGGAATTTTCCTTAGATATTCAAATAACAAGGCTTACAAATGTTTTAATAAGAGACTAGGAAAAATCATTGAAAGTACTAATTTGAAGGGTGATGAAGATATGTCTAGACTGGTGGAAATAACTAAAGTTGAACCTGATGAACCTATTTGTGTGCAAATACAAGAAGAATAAAATCCAAACCTTTCACCCAAGACTCTTAAATATGTTCAAAAAAATCATCCAGAGGAATGGATAATTGGAGACAAAAGTGAAGGAGTGAAGACAAGAAGCAAAGTGGTTGAGGTAAACTTGTGTTTACTTTCTAAAATAGAACCTAAGACTGTGAATGAATCATGTGATAATGAAAGTTGGGTTAGAGTAATGAAAGAGGAATTACAATAGATAGAGAATAATGAGACATGGCAACTAGTCCCTAGAACTATAAAAAAGAATGTAATTGGTTTTAAATGGGTATTCAGAAAAAAATTGAATGAAGATGGTGAAGTGGTAAGAAATAAAGAAATAATTGTATGTAAAGGATATTCATAGGTTGAAGGAATAGATTTTGAAGAAAATTTTTCACCTATAGAAAGAATGGAAGCCATTTAGATGTTACTGGAATTTTCAACTCATAAAGACTTCAAAGTTTATTAGATTGATGTCAAATTTGCATTTTTGAATGGACAAGTCAAAGAAGAAATGTATATGGAGCAACTAGAAGGATTTTCATTGTCAGACAAACTGGACATGGTTTGTAAGTTAAAGAAAGCATTATATGGACTGAATAAAGCTCCCATAACTTGGTGTGATAGATTAGATAAATACTTGACAAAGAAAGTATTCAACAAAGGGTTTATAGACAACAATCTTTAATTCAAATTTGAGAAAGACAAAATACTGATAGTTGTTGTCTGTGTTGGTGACATTATTTTTGGTGGTAATGAAGGTATGTGCAAAAAAAATTCTGAAGAGATGCAAAAAGAATTTGAAATGTCTATGATTAGTGAACTGAATTTCTTCCTTGGGCTTCAAGTTAATCAAACTGACAAAGGGATATTCATTTCACAATCTAAGTATGTTAAGGAATTGTTAAAGAATTTTGGAATGAATGAATCCAAACAAGTATGTACCCCTATGATAATTGAATGCAAGTTAAGTAAGGATGATGACTCTGCTAAAGTTGATCAGAGCATGTATAGATCCATGATTGGTGGACATATATATTGCTGCTATTAGACCAGACATTATGCATGTAGTATGTTTAGTTGCAATATTCTAGGAAAAACCAAAGGAAGCACATGTTAAAGCTATGAAGAGGATATTCATATATCTTAAAGGAACTCCAGACTATGGGCTATGGTATCCGAAGGATAACTCTTTCACTTTAATTTCCTACACTGATGTTGATTGGGTTGGATGTGTAGGTGACTGGAAGAGTACAAGTGGAGGAGAATTATTTCTTGGAGGAATATTATTTTCATGGTTGAGAAAGAAATAGGATTCAATTTCTTTATCCACTATAGAAGTAGAATATATTGCAGTAGCATCTTGTTGTATTCAAGTACTTTGGATGAAGAAAACTTTAATGGACATAGGTTTGGTAAGTGATGAACCTAATTCTATCTATTGTGACAATACAAGTGCTATAAAAATTTCAAAGAATCTAGTGATGCATTCTAGAACAAAGCATGTATCTATCAAGTATCACTTCTTGAGGGAGAAAGTATTTAGGAATGAAGTTAGACTTGACTATGTACCTACCATAGAAAAAGTTGTAGACATATTCACTAAGGCCCTTCTAAAGGATACTTGTGAGTATCTCAGAGGGAATTTACAGGTTTCTGCCTCCCCCCCCCCCCTTCTTTGAACTAAGTGCACATGAAGGTGCATCTGTCTAGTGGATTCGCATACCTTCTTTGTTCTAGACTGATGATTGAGGTCTACTCCTCAGGGGGAGTAGAGAAGTGAATTTTTGTAGTATGTGATATGCATGTACTCCTTAGGAGGAGTAAACATAGCTTTGTGTGGAAATTATTTCCTTTTCCATTGATGTCAAAGGGGGGGAGAGAATCATGTGAAATTTTTATGCTTGACAGGTTGTCACTTCTAAAAATCATGTAGGATGTGGGAGAGAGAATCATGTGAAACATTTATGCTTCACAGGTTGCCACTTCTGAGAACCACGTATGTTGTATTTGATGTTTTTTCACATCATTTTTTGCCATCAATGACAAAGGGGGATATTTTTGAAAGTATGGATGTGTTTGGTGGAGTTTTCATTGATGTCAACACTATACAAGTTAAGTAAGTTGGATTTTTCCAAGTGCTTTTGAGAAATTTTGAAATATAATGAAAGTTGTGCTGAAGTGTGTTATGAGCATGCTCTGATATTTCGGTCCATGTTTTTCCTATGTTGACCCAATGCCTATGTGGATTTATAGGTGTGTTCATAAGCTTAAATGTATTATATGTTCTAAGTTTCAATTTTTAGTGCTATGGAGAGGAAAAGTTATGTTCACCGACATGTGAATTGGTTTGTCAAAGTTATCTGGTTATTTATTGGGAGAAATGTTTTGGCTCCACACTCTTCTGATATCTAGCCTCAGATCTTGCAGATCTAAGAGACCACTCTTTTTAATTATATTTGTGTTCTGACAAAGTTTCTTGTGGTTTGGCACTCTAGAAGACCTACTCTAAAGTCTCTATATTTTGCTAGTTTTCTCAGATAAACTAGTGAAATTTTCTCTACAAATAAAGTTTGTTGAAGTTGTTGTAGATGTATGTGATTTTTTCTTAGAGATGGTGAAATGACTGGTGAAGTGTTTTGATAAATCCGTGTATGTTTATCTTGTTGGTGATCCATGTACTTCAAATTTCATTGGTGTTTTCATTAGGTTTGGTCGACTTGGTGTCTACACGTTACATTTGGCTTTTGCATCGACTTAAGGAAGCATGTGTGTGATTGAAGATGTTGCTTGGGTCCTAAATTAAATATGTAGTTGGTCCCCTCTCATTCTTATCCACCACGAGAATGTTGAGTAGCTGACCTAGTTTGAATTTATAAAATGAAATTGTATAGTCGACCTTGGAGAATGTTCCTGAGATGAAGATGGTATAAATACAAGTTAAGTTGTAGAGAATTTCATATCCATCCATCATTTTATTTGAACAAGATAATATTGTGTGAATAAGTATGAAAAGTAGAGTTTTGAATAGCGAATTGTGGCAACAGTGCTTCATTATGTTCATAATATTTTGATTAAGTTGCAAAGTGTGTGAAACTCCTAGTGGTGGATCATTATCTATTTCTTTGTATTTTCTATAAGCAGTGAGCCTCTCTTTCTGGATAGTGAATCCTAAGGTAGTGAGCCTTTTTATATGGGTAGTGACCCTCTATGAGTGAGCCTTTTGTATTCGGTATTGCATTACTACTATACTGTGAGTTAATCCTCACCGTGGTTTTTTCCTCATTGGGTTTTCCACAAAAATTTGGTGTCTCTGGTGTTGTTTTTTTGTTATCTTCATTTTCATTTTTACACTTAATAAAAGATTGAAGACTTGATTAAGTTAAGAAGTAAAGAATTTGATACAATTGATTCACCCCCCCTCTTAGTTGTCTTGTGTATTTCAATAGTTTCTATACAACTTGAATGAATGATAAAAAAATTTAACAAAGCTGAAGCAGGGTAAGAAAAGAGAGAGGGAGGAGTTACTAATATTGCAATAGTAACAAAGATAGAAGAAGTGTTCTTATATAAACAAAGAATAGATATTTTTTTGAAAATAAAAAATAGTGTAGAGAAGAAGTAAATATATAGTTATAGATTATACTTGCAACAAAGAATTTGATTCAGTTGAATCACTTATGTAATTTGGAGTTGTAGCTCCTTTTTGTCTAATTGGTTGGTTCCATCAGATTGTTGAGTTGGTGCTCAATTAGGGGATTGGTGTCTCCTTAGACTTGGTGCTCTTGTGAGGTTGAATGTGAGAAGTAGACTCAAGCAAATATTATCATCATTTTTTTTCCCATACTAGGTTTTCCACGTGCATTTGGTGGTACATGTGAATTTGTGTGTGACTGGTCTCTCTGCATAATATCCTAATTTGGTTTAAAGAGATTCAAAGGACTAGTTTTATTAAATCTTTTGATTCCCCCCCCTCCTCTTAGTAAATAATTATGTTCCAGCACACTAGAAGGGAATTTGATATCATAATTATCTATCACAATAGATGCATCACAAGTTATAAAATGTGAAGGAAAAGTGCTTAAAGGTCAAGTATCACTAGGCTCAAAAATTATTCATAGGAGAAATGGAAGCAATATAAAATATGTGTGAATAAGTGAAGTGATATTACCCAAAAATAAAGAGAAGGAAATAAATAAGTTAATGAAGGAGCATGATCTCTTTTTTTAGATTGAATAATAACTTTGCATGTAGGAAAATTTATGACTAAGCTAGTGGAAATATGTTCTTCCAATAAAATAATTGAGTTGTAAAATTTTTTTTTTTGATAATATAAGCTACATTTATAGGGTGTAGTACCATTAACAGAAAAAATCCCTATGGGCTATAGTTCAACAATTCAAAATAACAAAACATCCAATTACAACAGATAAACCATTTGTAAAAACAACACAAAGACAACATAATAAAATACCCCCCAAAAAAAACCCAAGCCATCACCAAGAAAGATTCTCCCATTCCTTCATGAGGAATCTAAATAGATCCTTGGTGGCCAGACTAGTACTAGGATCAGACTCCATGGTATTCTTGTAGCTTCCTCCTTCAACATCACAGATAGTGTGATAGTCGAGTGATGAATGATCTTTATAGTGAATCCGGTCAGTCTATCAAGATTCATTTCCAAGTTGCAAACATGGGCCAAAAGGGCATTGGTATCTTCCTCCTTCATAGCATTCAACTTGGTAGTCTCTTCATCTAGAGCTTGATGATTGGAGGAGTATCAATTGGACTCCTCCAAAATCATTTGATTAAGCTCCAAGAAGTGATTAGGTCCCTCCTTGTACTACTCTATTTCATCCATTGTATCATGATTTTTTTCATCACAATCCTTGCCATGTTTTGAGCTACTAGAAATATCATCAACTAGGACCTCCTTCTTATGCTTAGCCAGGAAGTTAGACTTCCTAACACTGGCAAGTTTAACACCAGTGTCCAAACTCGTGGCCACCATATTTTTTTCATTAAAATCTATAGACCCAACATCAACCTCATCATTTTTAATGGATGTTTCCTCAACATACAAATTTATGCCCTTCTTTTCCATTTGTGTTTGTTCGGCATTGGTTTTGGAAGGAATTTGTTCCCCTTTCTTTGTAGGGGTGTTCTTGAGTTTGGATAGAATAGTGGTAGAAATGGTTTGAGTTTTCCCAACAACTATTTTTTTCCTTTTAGCAAGAGGTTTCGGTTTAGGATCTTTAGTGGTTTGGTTGGAAGTTGGGGGTTTCCTCTTCAAACCCACTAAAATAGTAGGGGAGGGTTCTGAAGGAGGGGAATCCAAGGCCACGGGCTCCTCAACCCTAGTGGAAGATATGGGTTTCAAAGGGTAAAGGGAAAGGTGAAAATGGTAAAGGAGAATTATGATACCTTGGTAAAGGGGTGGGAGGGTTTCTCAAGATTCTTGGTAGCAAGGTCTAGGGTTTCCTTGATAGAGCTTTCTAAAGACAAGAAAAGAAAAAAAAAAGGAAGATAATGAGGAGCTTATGATGAAAATGATTAAAAAAAACTCAAAGACGCCTTGTAAACTGATGTATTTCATAAGGACAAGGAAAACCTGGTCCCAAGGTGTGGAATATTTTCTTTGATTGTATCCTACATGGATTTCAATGTGATGTTAATTCCTCTTGAAGAAGGTCTACATAATTTTCATGTCTTGCACCTTACTGTATTTTTTAAGTTTATGCCCTATGCATGAAATCTCTATGGATATGGAAATAACATCTTCACTCACCTCAAAACAATTATGCCCATTATAACCCTTCTATCGCACCAGCTATTGGAAAATTGAGCTAAGAGCTTCTCATAATAGCCTTTTATATTTTCCATAAGGGGAGCTAAAGCACCTTGCATGCACATGTTCCATAATAGAGAATCACAGTAGAATTCCTTGCAAGAGCCCAGTTCAATTCTCACATTATCACCACCCATTTTTATAAAAAAAGAGGATTGAAAGGTAATAATGGTGAAAAGAGATCTTTTTCAAATTGTGGATGCGATAAGCAAAATGAAATCTTATCAAAAGATAATCTGTCATAGAATATTTTCATATCCTGTCCAATTAAGGCGATGGGATCCTCCCACATACGATAAGGATAACAAAGAAATCATAAGAGGTACAGACAGGGAAAATGTACAAGTTCGTTTGGGCACACTTGATCCCGATTACTAACAACGATTCCTCACATTCTCAGCATTTCATTACTTGCTATCTTTTAATTCAATAAATCACTATTTATTGGATTAAGTCTTCCTCTTTCAATGATTAAATTAATCAATTAATTTAATTAACCATTGCATATTTGTTTAATTAAATAAATCATTCTATTTAATTAAAATCTCTAAAGTCCTCCTATTAAATTAAATAAATTAAAACCTTATTTGATTTAATCTAACATATTCCTTCCTAATTAAATAAATCAAATCATTTATTTAATAAACCATTTCCTCTCAATTCTGATTTAAATTAATTCATCTATTTAAGTCTAAATTGTCACATCACTTAATTCTTCATTAAATTAATCAAAACATTGATCAAGTTAATCCTTCTCACTAAAATCCTCTAGAGAATGGAAGTTGCACAATAAATCAATTACTTTGATTTATTAATTCTTCTATTTTCCCTCACAAAGCATCAAAAGGGAATATTCCCTCATTTGAATTCAAAAAGGCCAAGTGGACTTGGTCCTTCCAACAAGGCATTCAATGCCTCTTACATGTCCTTGACCTTGAGCCAAGTGACATTTACTTCACTTCCCTTCCCCCCTCAACAAGTCAACTCAATATTTCAAATTCAAATTTATGCATTTATCATGCACATTGGCCAAAATGTGCTCATTCCTCCTCCAATCACATGTGGACAAGTGGCACAATGCCATTGGATTATCTTTTGTCCCACATTGCTTATTTCCACTATCTCTTCCAAGATTGGAATCTATAAATTGGAGACTCTTCTCCTCAATCTTCATCCACAATTCACATTCAAAGTTACTCTCTTCAATTGAGAACTAATTTTTCCCATTTCATCCAAGCATACCTCACATTTTCATATTTACACCAAGGTTATGCTCAAATCTCTTTGGAGATTTGACCATTTCTTCATCAATTTACATTGCAACATAGGAATTGGGAAAGGGCCAATTGCAACACATCATTGGCACCAATTCCCCCATAAGATCATCATTCTATTGGCTAGATTAGGATTTTCTTTTATATTTGAGTTTTTGTTCTTCATTTCCTAATACTAGTTTAAATAGGTGGATTTCATGGGGAATCCTTCACTCTTTGCATGCATTTTGATCTAACACTAACAATGTTTGTTGTCCATGTGCATTTGCAAGTTTAGGGGTTCACAATAGATAATATAGTACTTTAAAGAAAATTAAATAGTCATCATGACACCAAATTTAATTATTATAAAGTTATGATAAAACATTAGTTTGATATGGTATAGAAATATATCAGTCACTCGGATGTTCCAAATATCAAAGAGTTCTTTTAAAATCAAGAAAATCATTGTATTCATGACTAGAGAACTCCTTTATCCTACAATTAATCTAGATAGGTAGAAAGTATGACCCAACTCACATCCTAGTCACCCTTAGTTTCCCATCCATCTCATCATAGATTCTCCACATCATATTGATATCTATGGTAAAAGGATAAGTCATCCAGCCAATAAGGAAGGTGTTATCCATCATCATTATCAATTAAGTTTTTTTTCCTCCTCAAGGATAAATCCTTGAATGTGCAAGGGGAGGGTCTCAACATTCCTCCAACATTTTGAACATTCCCAAGAACATCCAATATTGGCTAAATATTTGGCAACCTTATTGCCTTCTTTGAATATGTGATTTAGTTTCTTCCTTTCAAATTTATTGAGCATGAATTAGATATCAATCAAAATATCCCTAACATTCCAACCCTAAGAATTATTATCAGTGATGGATTCAATCACACATTTGGAATCCCCTTCAATGTGAAGATTATTTAGCCCTAGAGAAAGAACAAACTTGACCCCACTTAGGAGTTCCCTTGCCTCTTCTATCTTAAAGGTCTAAATCCCAATTCCACCAACAAACCTGACAACCATTATACCATTCTAATCTTTAATAATTCCCTTGATACTAGCAAGGTTAGGGTTTCCTTTCGCATCACCATCAAAAAATAATTTTATGCCAACCATCAGAAGTGGGTTTCCATTTTGTGTTTATCTTAGCTAAATATTTTGAGTTGTCAAAGGAATTGGAATTGAGAAACAAGTTCCAAGAAGTTTTCATCATGATTTCTAAGGAACAGGGGGGTTTTCTCTGAGGTTTCCAACCTAAAGGGATATATTCTGAATGAGAAGTGTGAAACCAATATAAGACCTCTTTTGTACTTTTTTCTACATTTTTGAATATCCTATTATTCCTCTCCTTCCATATACACCAGTAGATAATGGGGTGGACTTGTTGCTAGATTTCTTTGGGTAGATGCTGATAATAGGGGAATATCTAGTTATTCACAAAGCTCTTAATATCTCCATTCATGGTGCAACATATACTTTATTTTTGAAGGGAAAACTCCCAATATTTAGCAACAAAGGGACTGTGGAGTAATAGGTGAGGGATAGTCTCCTCATCATTCTTACATACCCTACATCTTTTAGGGAATTGAAATCCCCATTTTCTTAAATTATCTTGGGTGAGGATTCTATTATGACCTATTGTCCACAGAAAGAAATTGATTTTTAAAGTAAGTTGCCTATTCCAAATGTGTTTCCAAAAATTTCTATGGGCCCCTTAGAGAGATAACAAATTTTAAGTCAGTTTGACAGAGAGATTACCCTCACTTTACTTGGTCCAATAGAATTTATCCTCCTAAGTGGAAATGGTTATTCTAGTTAGTGAGAACATCCTAAAGATTCCTAGCATGGTGCCTTAACTCTGGAGAGTGGTGGAAAAAAATCTCTAAAACCTTCCAAATCATAGAACCTTGCTGACCAATAAAATAGTCCACCACATAATTACCAAAATGGTCAGTGACAGTGGCCATCAAACTCCTAAAGTTAGATTGACTGAGAGGTATTCCAAGTAGACAAGGATCCTCCCAAAACTTTATTTTTCTGCCATTACCAAGTTTCCACCTTAGACCAGACTGTAGTAGTAGTTTGAACTTATATATATTGTTCCAAATTAAGGAACCATGAGGATGGTCATTATGGAGACATCTAATCAAGGGGGAGTTATAGAGGTACTTTTCTTTCAAAATTGTGAACTAGTCCTTCCCGTTCCTCAAAAGATCTCATCCAACCTTCATAAGAAGAGAGTTATTTGTTGGATGTATTTTTCTTATACCCAAACCACCACTAGTTTTAAGAAGGAAAATAGTGTCCAATGCAAAAAAGCCAAAATTTTCTTTTCCTCAATACTAAGCCAAAGAAAATTCCTTTGAATTCTCTCAAATTTATTTGTAATATATCTAGGAATTTTTAAAATAGGTAGAAAATATAGGTATCCCTTGAAGAGCAGAAAACAATAGTTTTAATTTACTAGCAGGACTAAGGATGGAGTTTTTCCATGCAACCAATTTCCTCTGCATTTTTCCCAAGGCCAAGTACCAAAAGTTGGGGGTGCCTTCCTTAACCATAAGTGGAAGGCTAAGATACACAGTAGGAAGGGAAGCATTCTTACAACCCAAAATAGAAATCACTTTATCTTGAAGGGTTTGGGAGTTGTTGAAAAATTAAATCATGCTCTTATTATAGTTTATACATTGGCCTGAGCTGAAAGCATAATTATTTAGACAAATCTTCCATTTCATAGCTTCCACCATTGAAAATTTCCCAAAAAGGATGGTATCATCCACAAATCGTTGGATAATTGAAGGATTTGTTGGGCCTCAAAAACGTTGGTTTGAATGAACCATGAGAGGTTGCCAAAATCTCACTACATTATTGGTCAACCATGTAATGCCCCGCCAAGTAACCTTAAAGGAAGTTGCAATTAACATCTTAAGTGAACTAATTTTTTTTTATAAAGTGCATTTAACATACACATTCACTTACTAATTAACAACAACCTCTGAGACTACAAGGTTAGGATTACTTAAACCCACATATACATATTACATAAACCATAGCCTTATGAACTTTATGAAATAAACATCATACATCATAGGAATACCACATAACATAATAAGATAATCAACCAAGATACAATCTCATAAACATTATCTTAAACCAATAGTTACATCACTCATTCCCAGAATGAGGCAATAGTACTCAAGGTTACAATTACAAAATTCCACCTCATAATCAAAAGAGGGATAAAATAACTTATACAAATTAAAATATTACAATGCAAGTAATTACAACAATAACCACGAGCTGTCCATCTGGATGTCTCGCCACCAAGTACTGAAGATGGATGGGGACCCAACGGTTTTGGTGCATGTTCCACCCTACCAATGTGGTACCCGAAGGCCCACCCCCCATGCTAGGAGATAGTAACAAAGTAACATGGACAAAGATTCTACTACCTCTAACCAAAGGCAGACTCAAACTGACTCATACTATTATAACCAACCAAATGAATTAACAAGTACAACTCTTTCACCATATAAGTACGAATCAAACACAATATATGTACAATTCAAGTACAATACAAGTACAAATCAAAAACAATACATGTACAAATCAAGTACAATACAAGTACAACTCCGACATCATTGACATAGGTCACATTGCTTCCAGACATAAAGTAGATCAAGTATGTTCAAATAACCATACACAAAATAATTAACAACAATTGTCATAGATAGAGTGTCATCGCAAGGTTTGTCATGAGATCTCCTCTGGGCATTTTTCATAGGTTCCGGCACAAGTAATCCTGGTGGCCTCAACCGAATCCCGGCACTCATACTCACTCATGCGGAACCAACTACCTCTCGCAAGAACTAGATAGTTGATCTTGCCATTCCAGGCCTTCTCACTCATCCCAAGTCTAAACAAGCCCTTGCGTCTATGAGTGAGGCTTAAATTATCTTGATTAGTGAGAAGTTAGTCCTAATCTTTTAAGTACATTATTTTAATTATCACTTGTTTAAATCACTCCTGAAGGTTATCCAGTTTACCTCTTTGGGCTCTGGCGCCTAACAGAAGCCACTCTTCTATTTGACAACACACATCCAAACAATCCACCGAGGGAACCACAAGTGCATACCAACTAGGCATCATAATCCACTCCAACACAAGGAGGATACAAATAATAGAAACTCACTCCAAACATCTTGGAGGAAACAATCACATAGTCCACTCCTTTCACAGGAGGTACAAAATATCTCACTCCAAACATCTTGGAGGCAACAACACATAATCCACTCATTTCACAGGAGGTACAAAAAATCTCACTCCAAACATCTTTGAGGCAACAACACATAGTCCACTCCTTTTACAGGAGGCAACAAGATGAAACCACATAACAAGGTCACTCCATACAAGGAGACACGGATCCCATAATCCGCTCCTAAGTCAAGGAGGTGCAAACATCCCCGTTCATGAAAACCGGGTAAAACTAAAAAGACACCATGCACTACCCAAGGGAAAACAAATGGATGGCATAAAGATTCAACAACTCTTATCCTCAAAGTTCTTCTGGAAGACTTATAATTTAGGACTGACACTAAATCCCAAAACCAACAATGCAACTTGACGACATAGCAACAAAAATATTCAAGTCATCAATCAAATCTAATATTTGGATTTCCTAAATCCATATTCATTCAATAGGTAGTGTAGAAAAGTCAAAGTCATGATAACTAGATCATCTAAAATAATCATAACCCCTATTTTCCTTTTCATTATTGGAAATCTAAAACAATTAAACTTACTTCCCTTTAATGGATACAGAGAATTAAATCATTTAAGATAATCATGGGGAAGATACTACTTTTGGATATACTAAATCCACATCTCTTTCATAATCCAATCACAATGATTCAATTAATCTAAATAGAAATTAATTAAATAACATAATAGATTGCCACATCAATAAAACAACTTCTTAATTTACTTTTAAATCGACACAAATCCATGCAAGTAAAAACTTTTTCCATTTCCTAACCAAATCTTACATCTCATTCAATTTTCTATTTAGAACATTCAATCACTTTAATATAATAACATATTGTTTCTCTATCCATTTTCCATATACACTAATCAATCCATTTTTAAATCTTTATTCAATAATACATTGCATTCTTTAAATCAAATATTTAACTCTTTCAATTAAACTTTAACAAGCCATTTTAAAATAACAATAATTTTCCATATGTTTATAATTTTAATTCCACTAATCTAATATACAAATTTTATTTAAAAATAATATAAATAAATATAATACTTTAATATTATAAATTATAATATAAAATATTATTAAATAATATTTTAATATTATAATAACAATACATAAAATATTAATATTTATAAATATCAATTTATTATTATTTTATTTTCAGAATAGCCATGGGAAAAATAACTTAACAGCAGTCTCATGTTTTAAGCATAACTAAAAAACTACGATCTGGGTATTTGAGATTTTTGGACAGGGGTTAGAAAATTGCAAAATACAAAAACCCTTTAACTTTCTTGAAAACCCAGTTTGTGAAAGTAAAGTTATATGCGACGCAATCAGACCATTTTACCATGAAAATATAACTATACTGCAGATTTTAAAATCCGTTTTTTGATAATAAACAGAAAGTTTCATTTTCTGAAAACATTCTAAATGCATTGTTCAATCTCTGTGTTTGATTTCAATAACAATAGAATCAATTTCTCCAAATAATTTAAATTCAACTAAGGTTTTCACAAACTAACAAAACCAATCCATATGGTCGAACCCTTTACTCTTAAGGCTTTGCTAGACCTAGGCGGGTGCACCTATATGAACAACAAAGATTTTGCATTTGTGTTTCCTACTTGATTCAACTATCCACAAATGGAAATTTGATAGTGGAAAGATATGATCCTAATTTGGTGTAACTTGTATATGCAATATCAAGGTATGAATAAATATGTTCAATTAAGAAATGTCAAATGAGATGAATAAAACTAATGTAATGAAAATAAGGGAGACTAGTGCCTTATTGGGTAAAAAGGAGTCAAATGAAAGCCTATGATGAATGATTTCTATCTAGAAAATTCTCTAATCATTTGGCATACAATTATGAGTTTACAACTGGTATAAACATGCAAGGATGTAATTGATAAACCCTACTTGAGGCAAAATATCAAATCTAATTATCTAATTCTTCTTACTAATCCAAATAACATTCCAAGATTACTATAATCAATTGAAAGTAATTTAATTCTTCATTAAATAATCCAATAAATCACATCACACAGAAACAACAAATGTGCACTGATAAATTGAAAATATACTTGATACTTCAAATTGAACAATCAAGGAAAATCAGATTGGAGACAATCAAATAATTGCAGGAAACCAACAAATAATTGATACCATAATGAAATCACCAAATCAGTAGTCTTTCATTATCTCCTTCAAAATTCATACATGCAGCATAATCTCCTTGAATATCATTTTGAAAATATAGTGCTTACAGTAATCTATCCTATTATAATTCTATTGTGCTACCCCCTCTCTATCATCCAACAACGGGTACTTATACATTTAGTTTGCAAAACGACGTGCCTTTTCAAAAATTCTTAAGCATAAAATGTTAACAAGTTCATTAACTAATTTTTGTTAAGCCAAAAATGAACTAAAAACATGTGCTCTATATAATCCTGGTGCTTATGTGTGTTTGCATCTCCTAGCACATCATGAATCGCGATCTTCGTCATCATCATTCGTTTGTTCAATATCTCTTGGAATATCGAGTTGTATTCGCCTTTCCATGTAGTTGCTTCTTTCACTTCTCCTTCATCATCACAGAATTTAGTCAATCTGTCATTAGCAGCTTCAATCATTCCCTGCACATCCCCTTGTAATTCCTCAAAGAAATCCTTGTGCTTATCCATGATACGATTGGCATTTTCAATTCTTGTGGCATGAGAAGTACTGCTTTTCATTTCCTCAATTCTTTCTTGGATTATGTCATCCACTCTCTTATGCTCTTTTATAGCATCCAAGTAATGTGAATGTTTTCTCCAAAGCTTATTTATCCAAGTGTTCAAAACAGCCTGCCTCTTTTTGATTATTGTAGTGAGTGTGTCTACTTTCCCTTGTAAGTATGCACTTGACCCCTCCCAATGGTCCCTTTTCTATGAGCTCTCACCTTGGGTGATCATCTTTTTTGGCCCTATTACAGCATCTACCAAGTCCTTTAATTGTTCATTCTCTCTCAGCATTCTCTCATTATTGATTTTATACATTTCCCTCTCTTTGATCAATGCTTGGATGTGGGCTTTATTCAACTTTGCTATATTGATCCTAATTTCTCTAGTTGCAATAGCATTAGCCTCTCCAGCCTTTAGAGTCATGACATATCTGAATGCCTTCTCAATATCAAT
Source organism: Sequoiadendron giganteum (assembly GCA_007115665.2). NCBI lineage: Eukaryota > Viridiplantae > Streptophyta > Pinopsida > Cupressales > Cupressaceae > Sequoiadendron > Sequoiadendron giganteum. The sequence continues at coordinate 142,393,373 of CM021104.1, forward strand.
AATAATTGACTTCTTGTGAGGGGGATACAAAGCCCAAATCATCAAGTTTTCATCATCAGGATTGTATCTTTATCATGTATATACCTCTATCACCTTCTCTACGCTGAGATTGTGGGTAGCATTGTTATCTTTCAAGAAACTATCAAAAACTAATGCAAAATTTAGATCCAAACCAGGGAAAATCATAACACCCACCTTTTCTAACATCTCTCTTCCATTTTTAGGGCTCATGTTTATTATCTCTTTATCCACCTCATACTTTAAGCTCTTTAACAATTGGTCCTCATTTCCTGGTGTGACATTTTCAACCAGTCCTCTTATTTCCTTTCCTTTTTTCTTGTATAAGAAATTTTTAAACTCCGATGTCTTCACATATTCATCATCTGCTATAAAAGACCTATAATCCTCATGCCTCACATCCACAACTATATTTTCCTCAACACTTGTTTCTCTGGCAGCATAGGCATAATCTTGAGTCCTTATTCTTGATACCTTCCTAGATGAGCCTTGTGGCCTGTCATCTTTTGATATTCCTCTAATGGAGGATAACAACTCAGCATCCACCATCACCTGATCATGTTTCTCAATCACCATTTCTACTTCCTCTACCTCCAAGTTTTTGATTATGTCATCAGATTGATAGGGCCCATGCTGGTACCCTCCAAAATTTATTCTTTGTCTAGAAAAATGGATATATCCCTTCGGATCAAAGTTCTTTCTTAATGGTGCTCTTCTCATGTTGTAGTGCAATAACTTATCCAGAATCAGATTGCAGCCCTCCTTTGCCAATACAGTAAAATCATCAAAACACAATGTACTGGGCATAAAGACCTATTTCCCATATGAACCAAAGTTCATAACACTAGAGAAATCCATTATCCTAACAATTTCTAAGTACGCAATTCTATCTGGGACTGTTCTAGGAAAAATGAATGGTGTATCCTCAAAACCATAAACCCTAATCATTATGGCATTCTCTAAGCAATACCAATCCCACAGTTGTGGTTGATTGGTCCATTATAATCCTTAGGCCTAAGAAACCTCTTTACTTCTTCAAATAAAGAATAATCACAAGGATGATTGAAAAATCTATACAAAGGCTTCACAAAGAATTCTTCAAAATGCAAAAAATTTGAATTAGCAAACCTGTTGTCCCAAAAAACAGTCCATCATTAAACAAGCAATTGCCTACCTTCCTTGTCAGATTATGAAACCCTCAGCTCCTAGGGCCATAATCCTAACTCTTGTCCAAAATACAACACCAAGTGCATCAACAGTGAATAATTCCTAAGATGCAAGACAGAGGCACCATTCTTTATTGCCATCAACCCTGCATCCAGTTCCTTAAATATATGTGAAGCATAGTCAAATGATCTAGAATTATGATATTGAATATCTACAGCAATCACCATTGGCACAGCCACCATATGCTTAGGTACCTCCATCCCCAATACTTGTCCCATTGAAAAATAAGTGTATTTCAGGTAGGGTTCGTAGAGATCTACATGAAATGGTGGTCCCTCACTGTCTTCCATTGGAGTAGGTTTTCCATGACACCTAATTTTGTGCAAGGTTAATCTTCACCCTTTATAAATGGTGTCCATCCTTCTGAACTCACTATCGATCTCCTCGCTTATTATTTTCTCATTGCACATTCCCTCCATCTTGAAAACCTCAGCTATTGCATTCTCAAATATATGTATCAACGGATTCCTTGACAAATCACATATAGCTTTATTCTTCGGGTCATAATGACCAGCCAAAAATTTTACCAGTTCGACATTAATGAGATATTAGGGCACACCAATTTTCCCAAATTGAGCCTCCATGGATTACATACTGGCTCAAAATGATTTATCCTATGATAATGGAAATTGAACAACTCATACCCTCTAATTGGAGTCCAAACATCCCCTATGAATTTGCATTTGTCATCTAATTTTTCAATTTTCGCTTTGAGTTGCACATAACGCCTAGCTTTAGGCCCAAAACCAGGTAACTGGTCTATGAGGTCTTGGCTTAATTATCTTTCAGTGCCCTCTGGTTGCAATTCAATTTTTTGCTTCTTCACCTTTGATTGACTACCCTCCTCGGTTTTTCTTCCCTTTACTTTTCCTGAACTAGTGCCTTCCATATTCAAAATTTATGAATTCTAAGAGGATGAGAAACTTACTGTAATTTTATTGAAAATTCAAGCTAGAGGAATGCCTTAATTGCTCTATTGGTGCCCCTGCTCTCCTTCACTTCCAATTCTGTGAAACAATGATTTCAATTGAGCACACATTGATATGCAAAATATTTTATGCTTCGTGGTGCCATTAATGTCTTTACTGAGACATGAATGCTGCAAGTTTTCCAAAATTCTCATTGTCACATTAGGGATTGTATCGGTGAGACATTTCAAATCTCTGACCGATCCTCCTGTTCAATGTTCACTCATCCACTAAGATGTCTTACAGTTTCCCCAACATCACAAGTCTGCCCGATAGTTTCTTTCCTTTTTCCTTTTATATCGCCATGAACTTCACTGAAGCAACTATTCACCAAACTTAATGAATCAGGCCAGTGGTCCTTCACCTTACTTCGAAAGCTCTTTGTCTCACCGAGATGTTCACTTTATCAATTTATGTCACCGAGACCAAGTATTTGTCTTGTTGATAGAATGATACTCGTCGTAATGTCTCTTAGATATCCCCACTAAGACATATCTCACCGATACGCTTTTTCTTCGGCTAGACCAGGCACATTGTCTTCTCGACACCCTTTATTTCCTCATGCTTAGTTCTATCAGTGTAACCCAAGGGGTTGGTAAGACTCTCTGAACTCTCCCCGGCATCATTTGTCTTACTGAATGGCTCCTCCCCTTGCTTTATTGGCAAGACTAGTAACGCTTTGGGCAGTTCTTTAAAATCTCTCTCTGATGACCATATTCTCTTTGATAGACTTTATTTTACTCCAATCGGTAAAAGGTAACCTAGCTTGATATGACCTTACATCGTTACATCGATACCTTTTGTCTTACCGATAACAAATATAAACCTGCATTCTCTTGGTGTATAACTTTATTGGTATGACCCTTCTGATGTTTTGCCGATATATTGAGGATATGTACATTATCATTGATGAGACCTACATCAACTTATGCCGATATGTTCATATGTTAAATATTTAATGCCAGATGAAATTTATGGGGCTTTATGGCCAAATTTAATCCGGATTTTGGAAAAAAATGCTATGTAAGGATTTTGATGTCTGTAATATGAACCTTTTTGGGGGACTAATAATCATGAAGGGTTTATGATAGTGTCAAAATTTCATAGTTCCAATAGGATCAAGGGAAGTGGTAGGTTAGACTCCTTTTATAGTACCATCAGGTAAAATTATAGAGATATTATGGATTAATACATTAGAAACCATAATGAAAAGATAGGGAGAAAGAGGATCTCACTATCTAATCCATTTCCCAACATTGAAAAACCATGTGGAACTACATTAACAAGAACAAAATATTTGACCATAGATATGCAATCATGAATGAGATTAATAACAATGTGATTGAAGGCGTACCTAGTAAGCACCTTGAGAAGAAAAATCCATAGAACCTTATCATATTCTTTTAAGTTGTTGAGTTTGAAGGCTATACCAACACTATTACATCTATCCATGGAGTGAATAATTTCATGAGTGGAAATGAAACATCCATAATGTGGAGTTTCATGAGTAAAATAATTATTATATAATGCCATGACGTAAGAAAAGAAAATAAATGAGAAATAAATGAAGAATATTGTCTTATATTCATTGATGTTGTATGTATTATATTATATATAGGTTATGGTGGGAAGATGAGTCCATGATGAATCTATGAGAAGCTATGTATACCTAATTTTCCATGAAACCCTAGACAAGTACAACCCGTATTAATAATGTCTTTCTTAGGCTACATACACAAACCCTAATAGTATGTATTTTATATATCCATTTGGAAACATTAAACCTAAACTATATACAAAGATTGTACTTATTTAGTGGCTATTAGCTAGGCCTAAAATAATATATCATGCATATATGGTGCACTTTATATGTGGATGATAAAGTGATAGATGTAAACCACATATGGTTTCAATTGGATGGCTATGTGTTTCCACATGTCTAAAGTGTATGGTGTCAAACTATCAGGCTAAAGCAAATACATGTGCACTTATGACCATGTTACACATATTTTGAAATAATATTTTAGGATCTTTCTATGTTTTTATCAAAGATGTGAATATAGACCCCCAAAGTTAAATGACATAACATAGAATCATGTCTAACTATCTTACATAAAATTGTATGAAATTATTTGAATCAATTATTATATATATGTGGGAAACTATTCTTCTAGAAGGATATTCATGTGTAGTGTATCATAATGTAAAGTGTACAAAAGATAATATTACATCATTAGAAATCACTAAAATTGAGCCATTATGCAAAATTTTGTGATTCTTAAAATTGCACATAGAACATTCATAATTTCTTATAGAGTGATGGATTCTATGTGTCTAGTGTATAGATAAAGAGCTTAGATAATGTTGATCTAAGAAATTTCTAATTTTGTTGAGCTATTGTGTGGTTATTTCTAGACCACTTCACTCTTTCTTATAGAATGGCATTCAAATTATACTAGGAAGACCCTCAAGTTCTAACATATAAAGTGAGACTTGATAGACCCCTCTTGTATATTTTTGTCCATATTACACTAGAGATACCCAAGAAATGAAACATGCCCAAATTTTAACCCAAATAATTTATCATGTTTTAACCCACATGTGAATAACATATGCTTACAAAATATAGCAATACTTTTTTCTTTTCTAACTCAATAATAAGATAAAAATTTGAAATAAACCCATTCCAAATTCCCACTACATTTCAATAATAAAATATGCATATTTTAAATTAATCCCATTTCAAATTTCCATTGCATTACAAAGGATCATTACAAATTTCCAAGTAAGAAATCCACATTGTATAATTTATTGATAATATTCCTCAATTAAAATTTATCAATAAGAATAGAGATACTTGTTCACATACATAACATTCATGAACTAAATGAAACAAAGATACAAATGGTTTAGATGTCCCTACTTGGGCATACATCCTAGATGACCCCAGCATTGGTGCATGTGTTCTAGATGTCTTTGTCACTGGTACATACATTCTAGTTGTCCCCAATAATGGTGTATACATCCTCAAATAATGACCGCTAACTGTATGAGGGAGAGCATCACTAAAGTGATTTTTTTCCAACCATGGACTTACTATGGTCCCCCACACATCTACCTAGCTAGTAAGATGGTCCTATCCTTTGTCAAAGAGATTGGTTTGAAAACATCATAATCTTGGCCTTCCTAAGCATAGTGTTCTATCCTACATATCTATAGCTACCATACTTTGGTTTGTCTACCTCGAATACAATCATGGATCATAATGAATTGACAATGTAAACAATGGCTACTTATGCTACTTTGGCCAAAGAATTCAATACCTATTACTTCAACTAAGATTCATTTGTCCACCCACCCTTTAGCTCAATTTGGTTTTGACCATAAACATAACATATATTCACTCTAAGGTGATGAAATAATAAATTTTCCAACAAGGATTATCCTAACCCCAGGAATAAAAAAGCTAACCATACATGCACACATAATAAGTGGCCTACTAGGTTACTCCATTTCCCATGGATTATATAACCCTAGGAATAACCTAATTAACCACTATGGGTAATAATAACATCATAAGATGAAATAACTTCATTCGAAAAGTATGATCACAACATTAATTGCCTTCTTTTCAAAAGTATGATCTCACCAATAAACGACCTCATTCAAAAATATAATCCTATCAATAAATGACTCCATTCAAGAGTAATATCTCATCAATAAATGACTCAATCAAAGATATAATCAAAAATCAAATGATCAATTAGATCTTATAGGTTAATCCCAACCTACTTTCTTCATTCAATAATCAAGTAAACTGTAGACATCCAAATTTGACCACTCCCATATGGTCAAATCTATATCCTTTATTTGCCTATTTCATCAATATTAATTAAATGACTTGTTTAATTAATATTTCCCCTTCCTCTAAGGTTTCTAAATTATTTAATTTAATAATTAAATACTTTATCTTTCATCATTTATTCTCTAAATTAAATAAATATATCAATTTATTTAATTTAGTCATTCACCTTTTGAGTTTAAATCAATTTTAAATTCCCTCTTTTCTCTCTCGTTGTCACATCCTCCATAATCATCTTCCAATCTAGATTAGTTTAATTAATATATGATTAGGATGTGCACATCCTTAATTTGGATTAATGTCATATTCTCCATATTTGGCCACTTGTCTTTAATCATTCATTAATCTTCCTAATCATATGTTTGCACAATCTTAATCTAATCACCTACCATTTTTGGTATGTCCTCCAAGTCAACATTTCATAAGTGCTTTCTTTATTAAGCATTGAACTCTTCCCCATATGAATTTAAAATTCATATTTATTCATTTAATTCATTTCTCTTTCCCATGTAAGTTGTTGGGAAATTCTAAATTCCTTCATAAGTCACATCAGTCACATGGGACAAGGACCTCCTTTATGAGGACCTTGTCTTATCCCCAAGGTACTCCCCAATCATGTGAATTTAAAATTCACATTTATTCTCCCAAAAACTTCTCTCATCCCCTTGATGATAAGAGAGGACTTTCTAAAATTCCTCACTTGTCACCATCAACCTCATAGGGGGGACAAATATTTCCTTTCTAAGTAAATATTCCCCAAATTCCAAGGTAATTCCAAGTACCTCCACCTCACATGTCCTCTATGCACCTCACATGTCCTCTCTCCACCTCACATGTCCACTTTTCACATCACATGTCCTTGTCACACCTCCTCTTCCACATGCCAAGATGTGAGGGCTTGTGTGTCCTCAACTCACCACATCCCTCCATCTTGTCCATGTTGGCTAAATCCTAGCCATTGAATTCTCTAGAAACTATTCACTTAAAATGGAATATTTTTTTTCATTTTGATAACACTTGATCATTCAACACTCAAGCAACTTCACTTTCAACTTAGCACGCTCAATAACTTGCATTCATTGCTTCATTGTTGCAGCTTTCAAGCTTTTATTGCATCCACATACAACACTCATCCAAATAGCCACTTGCACCATTGCATTCCTCATCACCTCTAATTCATTTTGCATCCATTTCTAAGTCATTTATCATTGAAGGAGCACACAAAATCGATCAATCAACTTGGGCAAGGTAACATCGTTCTTTTCTTTCATTTGTTTAAGTTCAACTTAGGCTAATCTTGAGGTGGTGTTGTGTTGTTTCTCCTTGCATTTCTTTTTGTTTTGCATCTTTTGGGATAATAAATAACACTATACACATTTTTGACATGCCCAGTGGAACCCACAAATGGGTTTGTTTCTTTCACGTTTGTTGTTGTTTGACATTTTCCAAGTTCAAGTCACACAGAGGTGACCCTACCCTGAAGACAAGCGACCCTACCCTAAGATAGGTGACCCTACCCTAAGAGAGGTAACCATGCCCTAAGGTAGGTGACCTTTCCCTAAGATAGGTGACCATGCCCTAAGACATGCGACCATGCCCTAAGAAAAGTGACCCTACCCTAAGACAGGTGACCATTCCCTAAGATAGGTGACCATGCCCTAAAATAGGTGACCTTACCCTCAACAGGGGTGATTTTTCCCCAAAAAGAGGCGACTGAGGTAAAAATAGGAACTTGAAGCTCATTTCTAGGGTTTGTTTCTTTTTGTTTTTCTTAGTATTGTTCCTCTAACCTATTTTTTTGGTGAATGTGTCTATTTTTACTAACATTTGTGCAGTTGCTTCACACTTGTTGAAGATCGAAGGTTAAAACTTCTAACATATTTTTTGCATGATGAGCGGGCCAAGAACATTAGCTAGATTTTTTTTTGTCATTATCATACTAGTTAGGAAAATAGATCTAATTAGGGGGAGTCAAAATACTTATTTGTTGTGTTTGTTAAGTGGGCTATTGATGTATCCAATTCCCTTGTGCCATTTGGAAATCCTAGGTGAAGAGAAATCGTAATCCACATAGTCCTTTGTGTTACCTAGGAGGTAGTAGATCGTTCAAGCTTCCCCCTTGCACTTCATTTACCCTGGGGACTAGCCGAAAATGTTTAGTGTCTTCTTATAGCGGCACCTTCTTGGGGATTTCATCACCCCAAGGGACGATCCCAACCACGTGCTACCACCAGGGTATATAAAGGGGGGAACTCAAATTTTGTACCTCAATCCAATCACATCGTGTCTAGTAGAGCATTGAAGCTAGGGTGATACCTAGATATGACATGAAGATTTGGTCTGAGCTTCCAGTACCTCGTTGGGGCTCCTGAATCACACTTGTGATGGGTTAGTGTTCACGGTTGTGCCTCATGTACCTTCCATATATCAAGGACTCCCTAATTTTCCTTATTCAACCTAGTTAGAGGATCATGTTGGCCATACCCTTCATACTAATCTTAGGATTGTGTTATTTGAACTATCATTTTGTGTGAAACTAGTGCATGTTTGTTTAGTCAAGTCAACCTTTATCTTTTTCTTGCTATTTTTTGTATTTTATATCCTTTTCCATAGCCATTTTTATCCAAGTTAAGTCCAGGTCAACTAACAAGGATGACGTTGCCCTAAGTTGGGAGACCTTGCCCTAATTTTGGAAACCTTACCCTTAAGTTGGGTGGTCTTGCCCCAAAGAGGGGTGAATCTACCTTTTCTTCTTCATTTGGGGTCTCGTTCGATTTTATTTTAGTGTTTGTTCGATCGTTTTCAAACCCATTCTTACTCCCCCTTAACTTGGGTGACCTTTCCCTTGTCTTGGGTGACCTTTCCCTTAAGTTGGGCGACCTTGCCCCAAAGAGGGGCCAATCTACCTTTTCTTCTTCATTTGGGGCCCTGTTTAGGCTCATTTTGGTGTCTGTTTGGCTATTTTCAAACCCGTTCTTCATCCACCTTGACTTGGGTGACCTTTCCCCAAAGAGCGGTGAATCTACCTTCTCTTCTTCATTTAGAGACTCATTCCGGTCCATTTTTGTGTTCGTCTAGACATTTTTGGACCCATTCTTTGTCTGAGTCCTTGTTTTGATCACTTTAGGCATATCCATTGTCCATTTCTGGTACTATCCTCCATCCAATTCTCCATACATATCCATTTTGTCAAATCCCTTCATCTTTTTTGCTATCCCATTCTTCATTTGAACCCTGTTCGAGTTTGTTCTGATGTTTTTTCTTCATCCCCTTTGCTTGGGTGATATTTCGCTTGACTTTGGAAACCTTTCCCTTAATTTGGGTGAACTTTCCCCAAAGAGGGGCAAATATGCCTTTTCTTCTTCATTCGAGGCATTGTTCAGATCCATTTTGTTGTCTGTTTGGTTATTTTAGGACCCGTTCTTCATTTGAAGCCTCATTTTGATGACTTTAGTAATATCAATTTATCCATTTTTGGTCCTATCCTCCCTCCAATTCTCCATCCAAATCCATTTAATTAAATCCCTTCATCCTTTTTTTCATCCCATTCTCCTTTTGAACCCCGTTCGAGTCTATTTTGACGCCTGTTCTTCATCCCCCTTAACTTGGGCAACCTTTCCCTTGAATTGGGTGACCTTTCTCTTTATTTGGGTGACCTTTCCTGAAAGAGGGGAAAATCTTCCTTTTCTTCTTAATCCAAGGCCCCGTTCAAGTCTGTTTTGGTGTCCATTCGGCCATTTTCAGACCTGTTCTTCATCTGAGTCCTCATTATGATCACTTTAGGAATATGAATTTATCCATTCATGGTCCTATCTTCTCTCCAAGTCTCCATCTTATCCATTTAGTCAAATCCCTTCATCTATTTTGTCATCTCGTTCTCCATACAAAACTCATTTGGGTCCATTCTGACATCCGTTCTTCATCCCCCTTGACCTGGGAGACCTTTCCCTTGACTTGGGAAACCTTTCCCTTGACTTAGGATACCTTTCCCTTAAGTTGGGAAACCTTTCCCACAACGGGGGTGAATTTTCCTTTTCTTCTTCATCCAGGACCCCATTCCGGTCTATTTTAGTGTCCGTTCAACAGTTTTTTGTCTCATTCTTCATCTGATTCACCATATTGATCCTTTTGGATGTATCCAAAAATCCATTGGTGGTTCTAATCTCCCTCTAAATCTCCATCTGGATCTTTTTATTCAATTCTATTCATCTGTGTTGTCATTTTGTTCACTGTTTGATTTCGTTCTGACTTGGGAAACCTTGCCCTTGACTTAGGTGACCTTTTCCTTGACTTGAGTGACCTTGACCCTAAGTTGGGTGACCTTTCCTTTGACATGAGTGAATCTAATTTTTTTCTTCATGCAGGACCCCATTCGGGTCCATTTTGGTGTTTGTTCAACCTTTTTTTGTCCCATTCTCCATCTGAGTCCTCGTCCTAATCCTTTTGGGTGTATCCATTTGTCCATTGGTTGTCCTACCCTCCCTTTGAATCTTCGTCTAGATTATTTTAGTGTAGTCTATTCATTCTTTTTGTCATCTCATTCCCCATTCAGGACCCCATTCAGGTCTATTTTGACTTGGGTAACCTTGCCCTTGAATTGGGCAATCTTGACCCTAAGTTGGGTGACCTTGCCCTTGATAGGGGTGAATCTTCCTTTTCTTCTTCATCTAGGACCCCATTCAGGTTTGTTTTGGTGTCTGTTAGATCATTTTTTGTCTCGTTCTTCATCTGAGTCTGCATTCCAATCCCTTTGGGTATATCCAATTATTCGTAGGTGGTCTTATCCTTCATCTAAGTCTCCATTTAGATCCGTCTAGGAAAATCCAATATTTTTGTCTACTATTTTGTCTGTTGTTCGATGCCCCATTCAGGCTCATTTTGGTGTTCGTTTAGTTTTTTTGTCACATTCTTCATTCAGATTGTTTAGGCGATTCTAATTATCTATTGATAGTTTTGTCCTCCTTCTGAGTCTCTGTTCGGATCTATTTAGGTGAATCTGTTCATTTTCGTTTATTGTCTCGTTCATTGTGGTAGGCCTCGTTTGGGTCTATTTGGATGTCTATTTAGTTGTTTCCCATCCTCATCTTAGTTCGATTCCCCATTGAAATCCATTTAGGCTAAGTTGGCATCCCATTAGGAAATCCTCAAAATCACACTAGCCCATTCTTTAGTCACCCTTATCCACTCTTCGGCCATATTTGCTCATCCTTTAGTGTCTTCAACTTTTTAGGAAAACCTATCAATTGTTTAGGTGAACCTGTTAATTTTTTGGGTGAACTCGCATTTGTTCTTGGATGAACCTTCTACAAGGGGTGATCTTGCCTTTTTTCTTAGGTGAATTTGTTGTTTTGGGCAAACCTAACTGCTATTCTTAGTGAATTTGATCTCTCTGAATGAGTAGATTATCATAATCTATCTTTCCATAATCATCATTCTTGTCTATCTGCACTTTCCATAGATCATCGTTCCATCAATAAATTCATCTTTAGATTGCATATCCATCATCGATTCTTCAATTCATATCCCCTAGACTTTGTTTCTGAGGTTTTCATCCAAGTTGTCTTAGTTGTTTAATCCTGATCTTTGTCATCAATCAAACTTACTTAGGATTGTTATCCATTCTAAGTCAATAATCATTATGGCTCAATCAACCTACTTCTATCTTGAGGTAGTTTTGGTCTCATAACTATCCCCTTCAAAACCAATTTGATTGTTGACACCTTGCATCATCTAAGTCAAATCTCTGAACTAGGTCTAGAATCCATTCCCATATTCCTATCTAATCAATAATCCAATCTTGTCCCATCTATTCTATCACATCCCATTGGATCCTCCAATCAACCAAATTTCAGCCTCAATCCAATCCCAATCTGAGCTTAACCCAAATCCCCAGTTGAGCTTTAGTCCACATATATTTTCTTCCATCTTCTTCCAATCCATCCTATTTATCTCTTCATCATCTATTCTTTCCTTCTAATCATCTATTCCCAACTTTCCCATCCGTATCTATTTTATCTAACATCATGAATCCTTATATTCCTTTCACACAACCAATAACAGTAGTCAAGGGGAATCCCAACTATTTTGATGATGATAAGGAAAATATTATTGATCAAGATGAGTATAATATAGATCCCCTTGATGTTGTTGTTGCTAGAAAGATTATTCTTATCCCCTCTCCAAATCCATCCATTCCTCTGAGCTATCCCCTCATACCTTCATCTACATCTAATAATAATCCTTATGCTACCCTTGACAAGGAATATGGAGTACCCTCACCATCCACATATCCATCATGTCCTCCCTCTGCATCTCTCTCCTATCCAACATCAACATCCTCCTATAGTAATCCACCATCCCCATATTCCTATCCTTATCATCATCAACCATCACAATATCTCTACCTTAATCCCAAATCCTAATCTTCCCATCCTAATCTAACACCCACACATTCCTATCATAATCCACCATCCCAATATTCCTTTTATCCTAATCCACCATCTTAATCTTCTTATCCTAATTCTCCATCCATATCCTCCTATGAAAATACATCACCCATGTCCTCTTATTCTAATCCACCACTCACATCTTCCCATCCTAATCCATCATCTCAATCTTCCTATCCTAATTCAATCTCCACACCCTCCCATCTTAATCCACCATCCCAATACTCCAACTATAATTCACCATCACAATATTCCCAACCTAATTTAGCATCCATGTCCTCCTATCTTAGTTCATCATCCACATCCTCTCATTTCACTGCCCCTTTCATTACATTATATCAATCCTCCATCCAATCCTAACCCACCAGTATCTAATCCTAATCCTACAGCATACCTTAATCCTCCATCCAATCCTAACCCACTATTCTCTAATCCTACTCCTCCATCATAACTTAATCCTCCATCCAATCCTAACCCACTAGTCTTTAATCCTAATCCTGCATCTCCTCTTAGTCCTCCATTCAATCCTAATCCACCAGTCTCTAATCCTAATCCTGCATCTCCTCTTAGTCCTACATCCAATCCCATCCCCTTATCTAATCATAATTCACCAATCCCTAATACTAGTGCTCCACCCATCCATAATCCTCCATCCATTCCCACGACCCCACTTGAACCTACAATGCCTAAAGATCTTCCAAATTTCATCCAAGGATTCATGACAAAAGAGACATCCCCAAATCCACATCTTGATGTCGTGGAACCATGCTCTTCCACTCTATCATTTACACTCACTAGTGATGAGGCCCTTCCCCATCTCACACCTATCACCCTTTTTACTATGCCTAACACCATCCAAATCATTGAAACCATCAAACCCAATGAATCCATTGAATCCCCATCTTCTAGTCCTAGAACCACTAAAACCCGTGAAGACACCCATGTCCAATCCACTTCTCCCACTCTTCGTATCACTGAACTTCAATCCCATGAACTTCATGAATCCTCCATCCTCCCATCTTCCCCAATTGAGGAGTTCCTCCAATACTCCTCCCTCGTCATACCTCCCACACAAGATGATTCATACCAAGAGCTTGACCCAAAGAATACAATAAAATACCTCCTCCAAATCAAGATCCTACCATCCTATATATCCCATCTCACGATCACACTAGTCAACTTAAGAACCATTCGTAACCATTCAAATGGAAAGAGAATTATTTTGAGGGGATATTATCCTTCCGGAAATTATTAAAGGAGGATATTATTGAATTTTTTTCTATGTAAGGGAGATTGGGTAGTTAATCGGTTTTACACCAATTTTGGCATAAAATATAATATAAAAAGGGGTAGAATGGGGGGTGTGAAGTAAGTGATTTTGTAAGAACTTTTTAAGTGTGAGAGTTGCTTTTCTTGGAGAAATTATTGTATTTTCATTCTTTTAGAGAAGTTTGTTTGCACGCACTTTGGAAGTGAAATTGAGAATTTTTTTGTAACCAAGAGGAGGTTTTGCTGATGAATGTAACTGAATTTCTAGAGGAATAATTGGATCAGTCCACTCATTAGAGAGGGGCCCAGAGATGTAGTCATTTAAAATAACAAACTTGGTTATAAATTTTGTTTATATTCTCTTTCTCTCTCCCATTTTTTCTTTCTTTAATCTCTTTGTAATTTCATTAATTTATTTTTGTTAAGAATTAAATTTTAAGTAAGCACTCTCAGATTATAATTAAGCATTCAAAGCATCTATCATAGATCTGTTAAATCAGATCAAATTTGGTATCAGATCCATGTTTGGCTAATATTGTAGGTTTGAATGCTAACGCGCTCCAAGCTTTAGAAAGGCGAAAGAGAGCTTGAAGAATATAATCCTGAGATCAAAAAAAGAAGAGCCTTGCGAAAGATAGAAGGAATCAAAGCTGGGAAAAGTATTGAGCCTGAGCTTGATGATAAATATTTTTAGAAAGCCTTCCTTGAGATGAGGGAAATGGTTGAAGAGCTTTATGAAGATAACAAGAAGTGTGAGCAGAAGAAAGGAGATTCTTCAAAGAAGGAAGATTCTAAAGATTGTAAAGACAAGAAGAAGCAGTTTGAAGATGGTGAAAAAATTCCAGTTTATCATCCATCTACCCCATCCTCTCCCTCTTCTTCTCCCAATAATAATCCATTTAAGAGCAAGTCAAATCCTGTTATTAAACTAGATGTAAAATTTGAATTGCCTAAGTACGGTGATGAGTTCAATGCCAAAAATTTAGATGATTGGATCCAGTAGGTAGAAGTGTATTGTAGGATTCAAGGCCTAACAAAATATGCTCCTATGATCGAGTTAGCCACTCTCTGGTTGGGAGGTATAGCTCTCACTTGGTGGGAGAGTAGAACTCAGGAGGAAATTGCTCGCCATGGTAAGGTTAATATGACTTGGATGGAATCTTTTGCTGCCCTTAAAAAGTAATTTTATCCTTTAGGTTATATACAAAAATTAACAATGCATTGGCAAACCTTTAGGCAAGGTAAGGGTCAGTCTATCCAAGATTACACCCATGGGTTCAGAAAACAAGCTATTATTCTAAGTTTTCCTTTGTATACTTAGGATACACTACTGAAGTAAATAGGTGGATTGCATTCTTACCTAAGACATACCATTCTAATGTTGATTCCTAATAATTTGGATGAAGTATCAGCCCAAGCCACTCATTTAGAGCCAAGGGGTAAGAGAAATTTCAATGATAATTTCTCAAATAAACCATCTACGTCTGAGGGGAAGTTTAAGGGTAAAGTTAAAGAGAAAAATAAAGTAAAAGGGAAAAAGATAGCTACAGTTAAGGAGGGTGATAAGCCCACATGCTCCCATTGTAAGAAATAGGGGAATGATGATTCGAAGTATTGGAAGCTACACCCAAAAATAAGGTTGAAAAGATACAGAGGAAATAAAGGCAAGAAAAATACTGCTGCAATGATTCAACAGGATCTTGGATTTGACTCTAGAGATGAGAAAAAGATTGCTACTACCGGGATCCAAGGTAAAATTAAAAGTATAACTCTCTCTATTGATACAATTATTTCTAATGCAAGTACACATATTGCAAGTACACATACTGCAAGTACAAGTAAATTATCCAATCCTCCTAAATTTGATAAGCAACAGAATGAACTATTTCATATTTGAGTTGTATCTAAGCACACTAAGATTGACACACTATTTAATATGGGTTCTCAAGTCAACTTAATATCTCAGGAGGTGGTAAAGAAACTCCATTTAACTACAACACCTCATCCAAAGCCATATCCGCTTGGATGGGTTTGCAATGATGCTCAACTGCAAGTAACAAAATAATGTAAACTGAAATTTTCTATCACTGCAAACTTTGTTGATGAGGTACAAGTAGATGTTGTCCATTTGGATATTTGTGGGCTTGTGTTAGGGAGTCCTTATCTATATGATAGAAAATATATCTTCTATAGGGGGATAATAAGTATCATCTTTTTAAGGATGGGATAGAATAGATTGTACTTGCACACAAAGTTAAGACTAATCTTGCACTAGTCAAAACTGGTCAAATGAAAAGGTTGATCAATTCTAGTAAGAACTTTGTATTAATGCTCATAAAATCTCAAGAGGATGAAAAAGCTGAAGCATTTAAGGGATGTGATCCAAAGCATAAAACTGAGATGGTCAAAATAGTTTCTACTTATGAAGACTTGTTTCAGTAACCAAAGGAGTTGCCACCTAACAGAGAGATGCATCATGAAATCCATTTACAGTAGGACGTGCCTCTTCCAAACATCCGCATATATCATTTTTTAGTTTTGCAAAATGAGGAAATAATAAAGAAAGTTCAGGATTTGGTGGAAAAAGGAGTCATACATCTTAGTACATCTCCTTGTGGTTCTCCAATTGTGTTGGTTCCAAAGAAAGATGGGTATTGGACAATGTGCACCGACTATCGAGCCCTGAACAAGATAACGGTAAAGAAGATGTATCCTCTTCCTCATATTGATGATTTAATTGATCAGTTAAAAAATGTAGTTTATTTCTCTAATTTAGACTTGCATAGCGGATATCATCAAATAAGAATTGCAAAAGATGACATTTGGAAAACTGCATTTAAGACAAAACAAGGACTATTCAAGTGGTTGGTCATGCCCTTCAGGCTTTTCAATGCACCAACTACACTTATGAAAGTCATGAATGATGTATTTCATCCTTTATTTGATGATTTTATCATAGTGTATTTAGATGATATTCTTGTATTCAGTCGAACTTGGGAAGATCATGTAATTCATTTAAAAAAAGTTTCTGATGTATTGAGAAAAGAAAAACTCTTTGTAAAGATGTCTAAATGTGAATTCGCTAAGAAATCCTTAGTGCACTTAGGCTATGTTGTAGGAGGTGGTCAATTGAATGTAGACCCTGGGAAGGTCAAAGTTATTGTAAAATAGCCTAAGCCAAGTACAGTTACTGAAGTCAAAAGTTTCCTAGGTGTAGTCCAGTATAGGAGAAAGTTCATTGCAAACTTCTCTTATATTGCATCACCATTGCACTCATTGACCAGTACGAAGACAAATTTTTAGTGGGGAGATCCATACTAGAAGGCCTTCAACACTTTGAAGGAGAAGTTAAGCACAACACCGGTTCTGGCTTTACCAGATTTACACCAACCATTTGAAATCAAAACAAATGCAAGTGGATTTTCCATGGGAGAAGTGCTAATGCAAGGACGTAAGCCAATCTGCTATCATTAACTATCCTACTTATGATAATTAACTTTATGCATTAGTTAAGAGTGTTAAAAAATAGAAACGCTACTTAATGGGGAAGGAAAGAGTAATCCATACCAATCACCAGCCATTGCAATATTTGCATTCACAAACTAAGCTGCAACAAAGTAGGCACTTCAGGTGGATGGGTTTTCTTCAACAGTTTAACTTAGTAATTAAGTACAAGAAAGGTGCCCATAATAAAGTAGCAGACAGGTTCTCTAGACCTCTAGTTTACAATTCTTTGATAAGTATTAAAAATAGTTCTATGATGCATGCAAGTTTTGAAGAACAATACGCTACTGATAAAAAAATTAAGGATATCTATGCAGCTATAATCCAAGGCAAAAAAGTAGAAGAAAAGGATTACTATGTCCATGATAAACTCTTGTATCACTTAGGGAAATTATGCATTTGAAAGAATGAACAAGAACATGTAATTTGAGAGGCACATACATCGCTAATTGGAGGATATTTTGGGGTTAGTAAAACTTTCGCATAGCTAGAAAAATATTGCTACTCGCCTAGAATGGAGGAAAGTGTAACAAAATATATTAAGGGATGAGTGGTTTGTGCAACTAGCAAACCAAGTAATAGGAAATTGGGATTGTACACACCTTTACCTATACCATCCCATCCATGGAAAAGTGTTTCTATGAATTTTATTGGGGGGTTACCTATGTCTAGGAAAGGGCATGACTATTTGTATGTAGTATTTGATTGGTTCAACAAGATGTGTATTCTTATGCCATGTAAAAATCAAGTCACTTCTGAACTGACAGATCATATATATTTTTAGTTTGTATGGGTTCACTTTGGGTTATCCACTTCCATTGTATTGGATCAAGATTCTCGATTCCTTTAGGAGTTTTGGTCTGTCTTATGGGGACTTATGGAAACTAAACTGAAAAGAGTACAACATTCCATCCGCAAACTAATGGATAGACAAAGGTAGTCAACAAGACATTTGTGCATCTACTCAGAGGATATTGCAGAAAACATCCTAAGTTGTGGGATGAAATTCTTCATTATGTGCAACATGCCTACAACCATGAAGCTCATTCTTCTACAAAGAGGTCTCCTTTTGAGACTTGTTTCGGTTACGTGCCCAAGACACCGATGGATTTTTCTTTTAGAAAGGACGATGTTGAATATGGACACCATGATTTAGAGAAGGCTTTGAATTTCATCCAGAAAGTCCAAGCAATTCATCAAGCAATAGAAGCATAGTTGGAAAAGAGCCAAGCCAAATACAAGGATTGACATGATAAACATCACACCAACCACCATTTCCAGGTTGGTGACCGTATTTGGTTACATATAAGCGAGGAAATAATGCAAGGCAAAGAAAGGAAGCTCAAGCTGACCAGATATGGTCCATTCGAGATTCTAGAAAATATTGGCACTAATGCCTTCTGCCTTAATCTTCTTCCATAGATGCAGATTTACTCGGTATTCAATGTTGAGAAGTTGAATTTGTATGAACCTCTGATGATACTAGACAAGAAGGCTGAAGTGCAAGTTCCAACCGTTGACGACCTTTCACCAGAGAACATGTTAGAGTTTCTTGAAGACATCATCCTAGACAATAACATCAGGACTTCACAAAGAGGAGCAATTGAATACCTCTGAGTGGGGCTAAAGGGGATGCATCCAAGCAAGGAAAAGTGGATGGAGATTGGTAAAGTGAGGGAAATTTTCAAGTAACCAGCTTTCAGAGGTCTAAAAGCTCTCCAGTGGGGAGGAGTAATCTGGAGGATTTTTTGTCAAATTTTAAAATTCTCCATTTTTCTCATGTTTTCGTATCATTAAGAAGTGCTCAGGATCTTGACTCCAACACAACTCGAACGTAGTCAATCGGAGTCTTGGAGCTCAAGATATTTATGGTCAAACTTATGGTCAGCTCCTAGACCCAGGCCAAAAAAAGGGCAAAATAAAAAATCATCAAAACCGGTCAAAGTCAACACCATTTTTTAATGCTCATCATCACGATTCTGGTAGAGTTCATTTCATAGAAAACAGAGTCTATATGGTGATGTTACGCAAGGTCAAAGATTGGGTCAAATTTTCCCCAATGATGTCAACGCCCAGCCAACTCGACAACCAATCAGCCCTTGACGCATGGCATTACATGGCAATATTATTATTGAATAATATTTAAAAAAAGAAAAGGCCAAAATATATATATTTATATAAAAAAACAAATATATATATAAAATATTTATGGTGGGTCCCACCTATCCAAGGGGTTGACCCACATAAAGTGGGATGCCACCTCAGGAATAGGGGCTAGCCCACCTTATATCAGAAGCCTCCCTTGCCTTTAGGGGGGAAACTTAAAAGGAGGAGAGGATGGTGGGATCACCAGCCACCATTTTCTCTAAAAGATTTAATTGCTTTTTCAAAGCCTTAGAATAAGACTAAATCCCTTTTTCCTAGAGGCCTAAATTATCCCATATTTTTAGAGGCCTAGAATATTTCCTTTTGCATGGAAATATTAGGAATATTATTCCTAAATTAAAGGTCCAAATAAAACCTTACATAAAAATATCCCCTAAATAGTAGAGAATAAATCCATTTGTAACCATTCAAATGGAAAGAGAATTATTTTGAGGGGATATTATCCTTCCGAAAATTATTAAAGGAGGATATTATTGAAAAAATTTCTATGTAAGGGAGATTGGGTAGTCAACTGGTTTTACACAAATTTTGGCATAAAATGTAATATAAGAAGGGGTAGAATGGGTGGTGTGAAGTAAGTGATTTTGGAAGAACTTTGTAAGTGTGAGAGTTGATTTCCTTGGAGAAATTATTGTATTTTCGTGCTTTTGGAGAAGTCTGTTTCCACACACTTTGGAAGTGAAATTGAGAATTTATTTGTAACCAAGAGGAGGTTCTACTGACAAATGTAACCAAATTTCTAGAGGAATAATTGGATCAGTCCACTCATTGGAGAGGGGCCCAGAGATGTAGTCATTTTAAACGATGAACTTCGTTATCAATTTCATTTGCATTCTCTTTCTCTCTCTCATTTTTTTCTTACTTTAATCTCTTTATAGTTTTGTTAATTTAAATTTGTTAAGAATTAAATTTTAATTAAGCACTTTTAGATTATAATTAAGCATTCAAAGCATCTGTCATAGATCCATTAAATCAGATCAATCCCATTATCCCCTTTACACTCAAGATCCCATCACTCCATCTCATGAGCCCTTATCATGCACTGCCACAAATCCAGATCCTATCATACCACCTAGTCCATCTCCTGATTCCTTATAACCTCCTCCTTAAAATTAGGATGTTGCTTTCCCCTCATCTCCATCACATGATCTTTCATCACCGCCTAGCCCTACCATCCCAACACCACTTTTATATCACCTTAGTAACATCACACTCATCCATGGTGGTTTTCTTGTAGAATAAAAACAAATAACATTCACCACCCTTCCTCCTCCACCTGCTAATGAACTCACATCATGCTTCCAAAAGAATAAGAATCCCACCATGGATCACATGCTCAAGAACATGAACTATCAAGGCAAGGGTTTAGGCCTTCATGAGCAAGGTACTTTAGAGCCCATCTAGTTCAAAGAAAATATAGGCACACAAGGCCTGGATATATCTCCCAAGAATCACAATCCAAAAGTGTTGGTGCAATCTCCATACATCATAAGTGAACCTCTTCCAAAGGAATGAGAGGCACTTTCAATCGCTCTACCAAAACATTTATCGACATCCCCCCTCCTCCATCATATTATTTCAAAACAACCATCCATCTTCCTCCCACATTGTCTAAGTCCATTTTGGGCCCTTATGTCCCTCCATCCACCATCACTCATCCTCCATCTACTGCATCTATTTTGGGTCATTATGTGCCTCCATCCACCATAATACATCCTCCATATAAAAAGTCTATTTTGGGCCCTTATATCCCAAAATCACCCCCTCCATCTTATCCTATGCACCCTCTCATCCATCCATCACTTTTCCTTAGCACGTTTCATACGAATCCTAAATGCATATTCCTCGATCAAAATCAACAAAGGAACCCCTCCATGAATACTATCTCACATCCTCCATCCACACATCATCAATAAAATCCTACCTCTATCACTCCATCCATGTTGTCTCCACATCATCCATCACCTTATATCCATCCTATTCCTATTAAAAGCACTTTGGATGCCAAATCAAAAATTCGTATATCAAAACATCCACATGAATCTAAAGCTCCTCATGTCCCCTTAAAAAGACATGTTGACAAAAAGAAAAATCAAATCCAAAAGCCAAATCAAACTCGTAGGCCACCAAGGCCCACCCAGGAAAAAATTAAAACCATATGGATCCCAAAAAAAAAGGATGCAATGCCTGGAGCTGAAGAATCCATAACAACATCCAAAGTTTCTAATCCAATAAAAAATCATTCACATCCTCCATCTCCTAAATTTTTTTTGGGTCCTTATTCCCTTACTTCACTATCCCAACTCCTCCATTATCTCCACATTCTCCATCCATTCATCCCCCTATCCTTTAACATCCACCACCACATGTTCCAATGTTGGTCTTGAACACCTTCCCCCATCACACATCCACCCCATCATTCCATCCATACGCTTGTCAATATCCCATCCATTATCCCCCATCAAATCCCTTTAATCTAACCTCTCGCATAATTCATCCACTCTAATAAAGTTGCACCAACATCCAATAGTTACTTTAGACATGGGATCCTATTACCTCATAAAAAACTTAACACTTGAGTCCTTCATCCATCTCCCTATCAACTATCTTCTAAATCCGCATATCTGCATCCCTACCCTTATCCATCTCCATCTGTATTTATGTCCAAAAAGTCCAAAAAAAAAACAATAGTAAGGAGAAATAATTTGTCCAATCGTGGAAACTTGGCAAAGAAGCGCCTTGGATAAGTACCATGATGAAAACCTAGAAAATAGGCATCATGTGTAAATCCCCCATTCATTTTGCTTCCACAATTGAGGGAAACTTGCATCTATGCATCCCCTTCCTCCATCTCCTATGACCACCTATCTTCCACATCTTATCCCATTTGTATCTAGTACCCCCACATTCCCCTCATCCATATGTCACCATAACCCTTATCCTCCTTCATCCTCCTTCATCCTCCTTCCTTATCCCTACATCTTATCAACACATGTTTATCTTCTATTCTCCACCCATCCTACTATGGTCTATCTACCATCTCTCTTGCCTCATCATGCATGACATATCTAGAGTGGAGCATCTCCTTTTTTGTGGCATAGTCCTTAGCGACATCATCCCTCCATCCCAGTAATCCCTTCCATTGTCCAAGTCCTTCTCTTCTTATCCACCCATCCACTAGTCCTTTTTTTTCCTTCATATTTATCTCCATATCCACCCATTCACTAGTCCTTTTCCATATTTTCATCCTTATCTCCCCATCCATTTATCCATCCAGTAATCCATTATGTCTTTCCCAATCCTTATCCCTCTATCCATCCATCTTCACATATTTCTCTCTCCCCATATTTATCAATCCATCCATTTACCTCTATTTTTCCTTCCATCTCATAATCCCTTATCATTGGTATCTAGCTATAGGTTACCCTCAAAGAATCTAATGTCATTCTGGGTGTGTGTAGGATCATGATAGGTCAAAAAGTGGCGATATCTAAGTGATATGATGGGCCATGTGGTTGACGAATTTTTTTATCCAAAGCTGATGAAACAAAAAGGGTTTTTAAAGGAGATTCTTAGCTTTCCACCAATTTAAATTATTCTTTACTTTTCATTTAATAAATAATTATTATTCATTTTCTATTTGAATTATGACTAAAGTCCTGATTGATAGGTTGATTGAAAAACATCTATAACTTTCAAATGGTATCACATTTTTTGAATCTGAAATGTGTGTCCCATTCTATGCTTCACACACTATAGGATTTTAAAAAAATGAATTTCATGAAGCTCTGACCAAGTTAAGGTGGTTAGACATACAATTTTTTATGTTTTATAAAATTTGTAATACAAAAATTATAATTAATTATTTACTTGGAAAAAAATGACAAAAATATATGCATCACATCAGACATGAGTCCCCTTCTTATATCTAAAATCTTATAAAAAAAATTTATCATTTTATTGTGGTTAGGGTAGTTAGACAGACACCTACTTCTTATATTTTCCTTAAAATTTAAGTACTACTGCATTGAAATTTCAAATTTTCACCAAATAAATATATTTTTTTAAATAAACCTAGTAGTTTAGAAACTACATTCAATTTTCTACAAATTCTACTCTTACATATTTTTGAAATAATATAGATAACTTATTCAAAAATTTACATCAAGTTGCCTAACTCTGAATTTTGGAATTTTAGTGCCACGCAAGGGCTTGTTTTTTCCATGATGGTCCTACACATACCCTTCTATCTCACTATCATCACTCCTATATATTTCCTACATCTTCCTAATTTCTTATCACTATCTCATCCCTAAGCTTTACATAATCCACATCTTAGGCATATCGACCATCCCATCTGCATGTCCTAACCTAGCTCATCATATCGGCTTCATCCTTTTATCCATTTATCATGGTCACCTCATCATCCCTTGTCCCTCATCTGTCTTTGGCCTTGTGTCAAACTATGTTACCTTTATGCTTTCACGTAGACAAGGTCACTCATTTTATCCACCCCCAGGGCATTTATTTTTATAGTCTTTCTCATCCATCATGGTCTACATCATCCTCTTTCCACTTTTATCCATAGTCAGTTTTCAGTCTTTTGTCGAACTATGAGGGATCTGCAATTTCACGTAGGCAAGGCTAATCTTTGATCAGCCCTCGAGCCCCTAGGTCTTTAGGGTGTGTTGGTCTTGTGACCCCTAGGTCCTTGGGGTGTGTCATTCTTGTGTCTTGTGTCTTGAAGCTTGTTTCGTGTCACCAAGTATTTCCTTATCTAGTTGGTTCTTCACAAATGAGATCCATTCATATCATGGGATTTAATCGCTTTTGAAGTCTCCTATACCATAATCAATCTTTTAGTTTGGTATCCATCTTCGGTCTCAATAGAATGTATCCTTCCTAAGAGACTTCATCAACCCCATCCATCCTCTCAATCCTATGGAAAAGGATGTTTTGAAATTGATTGAAATCTTTTGATACTTTTGGCTTCTATTTATCATTTGAGCTCCCTATCATCACTTTTCAAGGATGCCATGATCTATCATATTATGGTGTGTTTTGACTAGTTAACATATGGGCATATCTTGATCTTCTTCTTTTCTCTTCTTGGTTGTCGCATGTAGTATCCACCAAGACCCTCGAGGTATTGTCTTATGTTGGGGAATCCTTTTTTGGTTGTGCTCATCCCAATGGCCCAACCAAAGTCATTGCAACTTTGGGGTGTTGGCATAGCCTACTTGTTTTCTATATTTTTGTATGCAATAGACACTAATCCGCCTTGGTTTCACATACCACGATACCTAGTGTCTTATGCTATAGCAAAAAATAGTGCTCTGAAAAAGGAAAATTATATTAGGATTTCATTTCATTTTCTCTTCCATCACTTTGCATCATCTCATTAATTTTTACAGAACATCTGAGTTCTCTTTGTTGGAAAAAAAAGAATAGACAACTAAGAGGGGGGTCAATTAGTTGTTACCAAAATCAAACTTATTCAACATTAATCAACCTTTAATCACATAGCTGATAATTAATTGTGCAAGCATAAATCAATAACTCACATAAACACCAAGATTTTATACATGGAAACCTTGTTAGGGGAAAAACCATAGTTGATCTTAGTCCACAAGATTATACCCTGTTAAAAGTATAATGAATAGTAAATAAGGAATGCACATGCGTTCAGACACACTATGTAGAGCTCACTACTCAGAGGAAGGCTCACTACCTTACATACAATAATCAAATTAAATCCCTCTGATGAGGCTGAACTAAGAAATTAGCTTCTACAAAATCTTGATGACAGTTCCAGTTAGGCACAAAAAAACTTCTACACACTCTAGTCAAACTCCTCCACACTCTGATTAGTCTCTTTCACACTCTACTCTTCTCTTGAATGATTTGATCTTTATTCACACATGTACTTCACATACACACACCAACTTCACATACACACATCGAGAATACATCAAAATGAGGAAAACAATGGCTCTTGTATATCTGCTACATGGATTTACATCAACTACTTTGTCAACCACAAATAAAGAATAAATTACAACTGTCAACCTCAATACATAAATAACTCTCAATGCGCACCAACACAAGTTACTCACAATATAGTGAGGATCCAAATAAACACCTTCAAACATGCCAAACAATAAAGTATTAATCCATAGAGATCTACAACACGCTATCACCATCATGTCGGCCAAGAACATGAAAAACTTGATCACAAAAGGAAAAATATTCAATCACGAGCACTCTGATTAATGCAAACATACTAAACTGATAGAGCACTATCTAGAAACATTACTAATCATCTTAGAAACATACACAACAACCAAATTTACCAAAATTGCAATCTCATCTTCCAGAAAGACTTGCTATAGTAACACCACAACATCCAACACTCTTCAAATCGCATGTCCTCTCAAGGGGGCATCCTCAATCCCTAATATTCATCTTCACCCCCATCATTATTCCTCCTAGTCACTCCTTTTAATTATTGGGGCATCTTTCCTAATCTAATCATGCTCTTCCAGGTTTTATGTTTTAATATTCTTTGAAATGATGCTACTTCATAACACCATCTCAAAGAGGGGAAAAATGTAGAAATCCAAATTGTACCACTCCCATATTGTAAAATCCATATCCTTTTTTCATCTGTTTCATCAATTTTAATTAAATGACTTATTTAATTAATATTTCCTCTTCCTCTAAGGTTTATAAAGTATTTAATTTAACAATTAAATAATTTCTCTTTCATCATTTCTTCTCTAAATTAAATAAATATATCAATTTATTTAATTTATTTAATTTAGTCATTTACCTTTTGAGTTTAAATCAATTTTAAATTCCCTCTTTTCTCTCTCCTCGTCACATCCTCCATAATCATCTTCTAATCTAGATTAGTTTAATTAATCCATGATTAGGATTTTCACATCCTTAATCAGGATTAATGTCACATCCTCCAGATTTGGCCACTTATCTTTAATCATTCATTAATCTTCCTAATCATATGTTTGGACAACCTTAATCTAATCACCTGCCATTTCTGGTATGTCCTCCAAGTCAAAATTTCATAAGTGTTTTCTTTATTAAGCATTGACCTCTTCCCCACGTGAATTTAAAATTCACATTTATTCATTCAATGCATTTCTCTTCCCCATATAGGTTGTTGGAAAATTATAAATTCTTTCATAAGTCACATCAGTCACATGGTACAAGGACCCCCTTTATGAGGACCTTGTCTTATCCCCAAGGTACTCCCCAATCATGTGAATTTAAAATACACATTTATTCCCCCAACAACTTCTCTCATCCCCATGATGATAAGAGAGGACTTTATAAAATTCCTCACTTGTCACCATCATCCTCATATAGGGACAAAGAATTCTATTTTTAGGAAATATCCCCTAATCCCAAGGTACTTGCAAGTACCTCCACCTCACATGTCCTCTCTCCACCTCATATGTCCTATTTCCAAATCACGTGTCCTTTTAACACCTCCTCTTCCACCTGGAAAGATGTGAGGGCTTGTAAGTCCTCAACTCACCACAACCCTCCATCTTGCCCATGTTGGCTAAATCCTATCCATTGAATTCTCTAGATAATCTTCCCTTAAAGTGGAATATTTTGTCTTATTGTGATAACATTTGATCATTCAACACTCAAGCAACTCAAATTTCAACTTAGCAATCTCAAGCGCTTGCATTCATTCCTCCATTGTTGCAGATTTCAAGCTTCCATTACATCCACATACAACACTCATCCAAATACCCACTTGCACCATTGCATTCCTCATCACCTCTACTTCATTTTGCATCCCTTTTGAAGCTATTTGTCATTGAAGGAGCACACAAAATCAATCAATCAACGAGGCCAACCAACTGATCAACTTGGGCAAGGTAACATCATTCTTTTCTTTCATTTTTTCAAGTTCAACTTAGGCTAATCTTGAGGTGGTGTTGTGTTGCTTCTCCTTGCATTTCTTTGTGTTTTGCATCTTTTGGGATAGTAAATAATGTTGCACACATAAACAAACCAATCAAATAGGTTATCCCCAACCTACGGTTTCAATCAAAAGTGATGTAAATATCAAATGATCATAAACAAATTATAAAACCTCTCTTTCAATATACCTCAAATACTCACATGTCTACAATTTTCACTACATTTTTATATAAATTGGAGGACATTAGCTTGAGAGGATTTTGTGCTTTTGTACCAACAATTCCTCTCTATATAACTTTGAATTGCCAAAACATGAGTTCTCTTTCAAAATTTTGTGAATAGGAATAGACTCTTAATTAGTAATAATAAATTAGCATAATCAAAATATATGTTTATCAACCCTAATATTGAATATTGATATAACAATCAGGTTTGCACCCTAACCCTAGGGAAAAGACTCTTCTCCTACCTTCAAGGAGATATGTGTAATCAATCAATTATATGCTATCAACGTGGTTTACATGGAAACACAACCTATCAATGATGACATGTCTACCATGCCATAATTCCCATTGTATTACTAACCCCATATCCATAGAGGTTTACCTAGCATCATAATTTAACAATCTCAAGATAACACTTTAATTTCCATAATTCACAATTCATGCAACATTTGTATAGTCTTGATGAATTAAGTATTGTTATAATAGCATTTAAGCCACACATACTTCAACATAATATAAATTTATTCCAAAATAAGAGGGTTTATTTAATCCAAGGCTCAATCAAGAGTCACATAATATTATTCCATACTAGGTAATAAAAAAGTTCATAAGAACAAGCATATCAAGCATTCCCAAAGTCAATATTTTCTAAACAAAGGCATTATAATCGAATAACCTTTCAAACATAAACAATAGAGGAAAAGAAATTAGTATGCTTGGATATAAAGATCCAACTGATAAGGTTTCTTTCTAATATCAACCTCCACAACCATAAATTCTACTCCTTTAACATTCAACTAATCTCCAAACTCTAGCCTCCTCACAAGAACTCTCAACAAAACATAACTCACAAAAAAATATATATCTCTCACTAAAACTCTCAAAATAATTCTTACATAGAAAGTACAATAGAGTAACAATAGAGAAATTAGAATGAGAAGTGTATCTGATGATAGAGAGAGCACCTCTATATATACTAAAACTTGAGCTTCCAAAGGCTACAAACAAGATAACAATTTTGCTAGCTTCCACCTCACATGCAATGACTCAATTAATTAAACTCTTAAATTGCAACACATGACAGTTCTCATATATCTAATGGCTAAGTTGACTTAATTCTTGAGACAGCATGACTCTTTCATTGAGTCAAGGGACATTGTTGCCTCTCAACAGGTTTCCTATTTGGTTTGCAAGTCAACTACCCTCTCAAATCTTTGCCATCTATGCTTTGACTAATTTTTAAGGTTATCACATTCCTTTACTTGTACATGGCATAGGTTCAAGACTTATAGTAGTTTATGTTGTGCCTATAGCACACACACCCCATTTCGAATGGGGACCCTCTCTTTTCGCCTTCACTGACTCACTTTTTTCATCACCTTGTTTTGTGTTCCCCTATTTTTTAGTGTTAAAGTGGTCATGGACCCTAAAATTATCATCTTTAGTTGATCAAGTTTCACCACCTTGGAAATTTCCAAGTCTTTTTCCTTCACGGAGTTCCTCTGGCAATTTTTCCTTAAGTTTTTAAGGCTGGAACCTTTCACACCATGTGGGTCCTCCTATGCGAGTTTCCCTTTGTAGGAATCCATCCTCTCTTTGTCATTTTCCTGGTGGGCAACCCATACCATCCACCCACTTTGTAGCACTCACATCATCTATCGCCGCCTTTTCACCATATCATTAAACAAAAAACCTTTAACTATCACCCACACCACAAACCTTGCCTTTCCCACTGCTGGTTATTTTGAAATGCATGTTTACCAACTTCATCAACTATAGTACATCATTTAATATAGGTAATTAATATTGAATTTTCTATAAATAGTAAGGTTTCGCTTGTCATTTTCATCAACACTCGGTCATAAATTGTCAGCATCCCTCCCGCCTTCACTATCTTCGTGCTTGCATTGCTTTGAGGATGAATTCGAGTGCCTTCTTCATCACATTTCATCGAGTTTTCTAGGTGACTTCGTCGTCGCCCAGCCCACATGTCCTTCTAAGATAAGTTTTTTCAATGTTAAAATCATTAAATGAAAACTCTAAAATCTGTAAACGGTTGAAAGACCATTAAATTCTGTACAAAACCCATGAGACTAAAACTTGAAAACTTGTAAAAATCAGCCTCCTGGCCCATGTAGAACTTCACATCTACATGTTTTTTCTTCACCAAGGCCATGGGTACTTTGTGTCTCACACCCTCCTTATCACCACTGAAAGCAAACCAAACACTTAGATGAAAATCAGACTTCTAACCAACGACCCTTGCTGGTCCACTATTACGGACCATCTCATGTAGGAAGCTTTCATCATGCCATCATTCCAAAAATGTTAATCATAGGCCACCCTCTGGCACTATGAATCCCAACAAGCATTCTGCTAATCAAAGAAAACACTCAAATCTAAGTCTCCTACGAGTCGTTTTCCAGAAAAAATCATTCGTTTTTCACCGTTAAGTCAACAGTTATCTCAAAACGACGGAGCCCTCATTTTCTCCCATGTTGTGGACCCTGCAAATCTTCTCATCGTCTAGTACTCATCGTAAAAATGCTAAGTATAAATCTTATGTGGGCCAGCCTTTGTGGGCTTCTATATCTGAGCCACCTTGTTGCCATTATTATTTCTCAATGGTTGCAAAGATTCATCCTTGCATAGTGCGGGCCTCGACCCATCTATTTCCCTCAAACCTACGAATCAAAAAATGATTAATTCTTGGCACATTGGAAGCATACCCTTGTAGGTTTCCATCTATGGCTCATTGTCTTGTGATTATCATTTCTCAATGCATGTTCCCTTTCATCCTTCCTCTTATCGGAGCTTGCTACATGCTCTATCATTCAACGTGAATGAACAACGATAATTTTTTCCTATGGGTTCGGCGGTGTGGACCGTCGTGTGTGGGTCATAATCTCATGGCCACCATCTATGGAACATCCATCACATAGCGGCCTCCCACAACTCATTGCCCAATAATTTCTTAATGACTGAACCTTTAAGACAACTAGCCCAAACCATCCATGCCTCTCGCAGGCCTCACATGGTGGAATTCCATCTATAGGTTTTCACCTCCTGGTCACCATTTTTCAACGGTGGAGCTTTAAATAGCCTTAGTGCCTCCTACCTCTGCACACCTTGAACCCGCATAAACTAAATACGTAATTTAATGTCTCCAAAGGGATAATAATTTATTTTCACACATGCTATATACCATTAGGCATTGAATGATGATTGATCCTCAACTGTGGAAATCTAAATGAAGATGGTCATTTGCGGGCCATCATGCCTCGAGCATCATCTTATTCCAAGTCGCCCCAAATGATTGCCAACCTAGAGAAACCTGCATCCCTAGGCCCATATTGCGCTAACTTCCCGTAACAAGCGACAAATGATAAACTTTAATGAATATTATGATCTTCTATGATGAAATACATGATCTAACCCTCATTTTTGAAGGCTTTAGCTAACACTTCCCGATGGTATGAATATGCTTACTGCAATCTCTTCTATGGGATTTATGGAATGAGTTGTGGGACCATTGAGAGCATCCATAGAGAAAGAGAAAGGAAAGAAGCCTACTAAAGAACCAAGGGGAAAAGTATATAAAGATCAAATGAAGTACCAATTCCATGGGGTCAACGTCACTTCCAAGATCACCTCAAACTAGGGCACCATTTCAAACACCAACCTTGGATATGTCAACATGGATGAATTCAAATAGAGGGTGATGGTCAACCCTAAAATAGTGAATGCCCTGAACATCAAAAAGAGTGACATTGCCAAGGCGGTCGGCTTCCCTCCCATGCTTATTGCTCCAAAATTGGTAATGGCCTATAGGGAGTGTTACCACAACAATAGGAATATTATTGACCATGATGGCAGGGTGTCGGCAAATTTATTTGCAAACTCTATTTTCCATGCTTTCCACATCCCTATTTATGACAAAATGGAAGAAAAAAATAAGAAAGATGCTGAGAATATGTGGAAAACAGATCCCCTAGAATGCTAGAAATTAATCAACCAGCATTGGTTGAAGGACAAGAGAGGCAATGTAGCTAAACTACCACAAGAGCTATTCAAGAGTGACTTTCATGAGGAATACCATGATCTGGTCACTCTAAATAGTAGGGTAATGGGCCTCCCTACTGCCACCTATTTTCAAGAATGGATGTTCCATTTTATTGCAAATATCATTTGGGGTAAGACCAAATCTCACTGGGAAAATATTATCACTAACAACCTTCATAGCTATTTTATGGCTATTAAGAAGACCTCCCAATTCTACATGACCTCATACCTAGTGTATATGTTGGCTGATACATTCCCCTATAAAGGTATTTCTATCGCACACAATACATATCCTAGCCAAGACCTCAAAATGTATGATAGGTACCCTTAGCTATAGTACCAGAACTTTAAGAAGGATTATCTAAGGGTGAATGATGCCTTTATTAAGCATATTATCAGGTTGCTTGAGGGTGACTTTGAAAGAAGAGTTACACATAGTTCCAAATCATTTATCCAAAGGTTCAAGTACATGTTCATACAGTCCCAAAATTTGCATACATCATAATGGAAGGCTTCTCCAATAAGACTTACAAGTTGTCTCCCTACCCCAATGATTGGATTATTTTTCTTGAAGTTACAAGGAAACTAAAGAATACACATGCTTTTTTGAGTGATAAGCATAGAGCGGCCATCCCATATCCTCTCACATCCAGAAAAGGAATGTATTCTTGTCCCATTGTTCAATGTGGGGAATACTTAGAGAAGGAGATAGTGGAGTATAACCTAGATCTCCACACAACTAGGCCAAGAATGGATCCATGTGGAAAGTTGTATGCCCATCTACCGTACCTTGATGATTTTTGGGCTAATTTTTAGGATTATAGGGAAGTCAAAATGAGACACTACATGTGAATGATGGCCCAAATCATCAAATCAATCAAGTTGTTTCTATTGCCTGACTAGGTAGTTGAGGAGGATGATAACATCCTTGATCCAATATTTGATGTCATGGCTAACTTCCCACTACCATTGATAGATTGGAATGAGGGAGAGGTCAATGACCTTGATAAAGTTACGCAACCAATTGTGGATAGAACTAAGAAATGGGTAGATGCCCAGGTTGCACAACTCAAGGTACAAGGTGCAACATTGACTTATGGCGAGCTTGAAGATGAGCTCTCAAGTGAAACTGAGAGTGCAACTACTGCTACCTCTATACAAGAAGTGTCAAAGTCCCTTCCAACCACAAGATTAAAGAAGAGGAAGGATTCACCTGGGCACCATCCTAAGCGTAAATTTTATTCATAGAATTTTGTGGAGGGAGAGCCCTCTAAAAAAGAAAAGAAGACGGGGGGATTTTCCATAGAAATGCCAACTATCGAGGAAGGCCCTCAACATGAGGGAAAAGAAAAAGAAGAAATTGAAAATGTGCGCTCACCACTAATCACCTCCACTCCCACTGCTGCCATCGCCATTTTTTCCACTCCACCACCCACTGCCTCATTGAAGTTTCCCATTTCATCTCTGCCCACGGTGGACATCTCGGTCCACCTCTCTTCTACCCACCAGCAACTCCCGTGGTAGTGCTCAATACTTACTCAACCACTACATCCCCACCGTTGACTTCCTCATTGCCTCCACTTCCTATCCTCTCCACTTCAATTCATGTAGTTACACCAGCTACTATCCCCCAACTCACTGTCCTGGAAGCCTTCATAAGATATTTGTAGGGTGTTCCTTTCAATATCTTAGGGGTGATCATTAATCCTACCGTATAGGGTCTACTAGCCCAAATTTTTGTCATCTTACCTATTCCTCCTCCACCTCCAACAAATCCACCAATGATGGAAGCCAAAATGAGAATCTCCAAAGAAATGGAGAACCACCATAAGGAAGTAGGAAAGAGCATAATGGAGGATCCCAAAGCCCCTTACTTTGAACACCTAGAGGATGGGCTGACAATCAATCTTGATAAAATTTTGACTCATGATGAAGAGTCACAATCTTCAAAAGAGTATGGTGAAGCTCTCAGCATAAAGTATGTAATTGAGACCTCATACTAATAATTAAACAAGGTGTTGTCCCTATAGCTCAAAGACATAGGTGAAGAGGTTGAATTGAAGAGGACTCCCTTTGAAAGAAAAAAGGAAACTAGAGTAAATGTGGAGATGCTCCAAGAGCCTCTATTGATTGGCCAAAAAATGGCCTTGTCCAAGAAGGAAAGGTGCCTTCTAGAGAGAAAGAAGAAGAGAAAGAAATATAAAATGAAGAAGATAAGTTAGAAGATGCACCAACCAAGATTCCTAAATCCGAGCATCGTGAGTTCGAACATGAAGAAGAAAGAATTCCTTAGGAATAGGAAGTCACTAAAGAAAACATATCCTCCTCTGAGATAGATTAAGATAAGGCTATACAAATTGAGGATTCTGATGAAGAAGAAAAGACTAAGCAAGAGCCTCTGGTCCATGAAGCAAAAAAGCTCCAAGAAGTGGAAAGTGACAGAGAATCACCAAAAGGGGAAGCCTAGATGCTAGAGTGGTTGGATAAGTAGCTACAAGAGAAAACCCCTATTCCCATGGATCCTAAGGCTAGACTCGAGGCCATATTGGCTCGATCACAAACAAGGACAAAGAAAGAAAAGAAGACAAGAGTCCTCTCTCACATTATTGTTGATGCCTTTGGATCAAGAACAGTGATAGTTGCCACCTCAGTAAAATACAAAGAGGATGGTGTCATCTACACCATTTATACCATCAACTTGCAAACCACTTCAAGAGAGCTTAAAATTGATGAGTTCTAGCGATCAGTGGCCATAATTATTGAGCAAATGAACAAATATCAATCCTCAAATGAGGAATTGAAGGCACAAGTGGTAGACCTCAGTGCTTAGATCAAGAAATGGACATCCCTAGAAGAAGAATCACCAACTACATCCTTCGAGCTCTCACTCATTTCCCAAGAAGAACTCTCCTAGATGGAAAAAATGAAGAATTGGATGTAAGGTTGCGGTCGATTGGTTTAGATAAGCACTCTACAATAGTGATATGGGCATAATCCATGCTATCCAAATGATCAAAAAGTTCCACAAGGTGTAGAAATAGCTAGAGGGCACAAAAAATATTTCATCGCTTCATTGACCTATATATGATTACCTATCCTAAGGTCGAGGCTATTCTCAAAATGCTCAACAAGACATGGGAAAATGAGTTGTCCCTCGCAAAGGATGACCAATGGCTAGTAGAAACATAAAAAATGGGCCTAGATCATAGAAATGATGTACTAGAAAGAGTGTTGCATGAGTTCGAGCTTGACCTTGAATCAGCCAAGGAACATAGGGCAGATGTTGAGGATTACCTCAAGGTAATGACTAATTATGAGATGTCGGCCCTTGAGCTTGATGCAGATAAAGTTAGGTCACAATTCCATAAGAAAATGGAGCAAGGGGTAATAGACTCACTAACATCAAACTCCATTAATTTCATTGCCAGAGCCTTCATCTAGTCTGAGAAAATGGTCAAATCCACATCCAAATGCACTAAGAACTAGGAGCATATCACGAGTAGATCAAAGAACTTATCATTCCAAGTGCTTTAATCTGATATCATGGATTGGGATAAGCTCCAGGTGCTAATCAAAAAATTCATGGAATATGCCACTCTTCAAAAGAAGGTTGGAGAACCAGTTATCAATGATGAGTTTTTGATAGTGTAGCTAAAAAGGGAAATCCACTAGAACACAAAACTGCTACAGCTATAGTACCAAGGCAAGCACTACAAGACAAAATAGGAATAAAGACAAAGTTTTATTTCAAATTACTATATATTTGGGGGTAGGTGAAACCCTATTGAAAATGAATTTTGGCCACACAATGAAAGTAAATCCTATCCATTCATTTTTCCTTTTGAAAACTATAAATAGGGGTCCTTTCTCTCATTTTCAATGAGAGTTGAGTTGTTGTAATGACATGATGCTGAAATTTTAATAGAATTTCATTTATTTTGAGTGGATTCTTTATTTTCTCACATCTTCCATGATTAATCTCCTTATAGTTGATAGATTTACTTATATTGACATTGTTATTCTTAGTGTTTTCAAGTAATTTCAATAGTTTAGTTCATGCTATTCATTGATTTTTTGTAATTACATTGTGTTGATGCTTTCCATGTTCATGATTTTTTCTGGTTATTAATGGTAAAAAATAGTATAAAGCTAGTCTGAATATTGAATCTTTGTTGCACTTAAACTTCATCTTCTATTCATGCTTTATGGTGAATGAATAGATGAAAATTTGCAGACCTTAGAAGATAGCACTAGTTTCATGATACTATGTGTTTTGGTTAAAAGGAACTCAGTTATAGGAAAGTTTTCCATCATAGCATCCTCCATTGTCACTTTTCATCATTAGTTGTAGGTCTAGGAACTCTTACCCCCCTTTTCCCTTTTGACCTTTCTTTCAAATAGAAGTTAAAGCAAGATTCCAACATCCCTTAAAGGCCAAATCTGATGTTGAAAGTGGAGTTTCAGACTACTATTTTGAATCTGTAGCAAGAGCATCTCATTTTTAGAATCATAGGAAACTCAATTTGAAGATCCAACTCTTTGAAAATTAGTGAACCATAAATTCCCTTTGTGATTACTAGCAAATCACATCAATCAATTGATTTTTTTTTGCAAGTCATGACCTAACACCCAAGAGACCTTGGGATAATTTCTTGCAACTTCTTGTAGGAAGTTGTCTTTCAAGAGAGGTAGTGTACTTGTGTGTTTTCTATGTTGAGAAAGTGAAAAAACACCCATCAACAAATATAGCACTAGGAGGGCCTTTCTTTTTCTAACCTAGATTGAATTGGTTCCTTCTCCCCTGAGAGGTTCCATAGAGTGTTAAGATCTACACCAAACAAAGTAGAGTTCCAAGAGCTACCCCCCCCTACCAAGGCTAAGAGAGATAAAAGAGGGGAAGCTTCTTCCTCTGACACATCCAATCAGCCCACCTCACCTCCATCATCATCTTCTCCTTCCATCCATTTTCCCTCACCTTCTCCTTCCTCTTCCTAGCCACTTGAAACTGCCTTCCAGACCTCCATCTCCCATAGCCAAGTTATTTCCTTCCAACTCAACATACCTCCTTTCCTAGGCACTATCCCAACAACTGTTGCTACCCCTTTGTAACCTCAATTCAATCTAGTGCACCCTCCTCCACCTCCACCTCCCATGGCATGGTTGGGTAACAACCCATCCCCTCTATCCTTCAATTTTTGTCATGATATACCAAAGAATCTAGAGGGCTTCTACACTAAGTTCCATCCCAGAGATCCACAAAGGACAGTGGAAGAGCACATCAAGATCTTTCAAACAACTTTGAAAGATACATAGATTGAACATGAAGACATGCCTGGTCATCTCTTCCCTTATTCATTGGTGGATGAGGCCTTCTATTGGTAAATTCATTTTCCAACGAGAAACATAACCACTTGGGACATATTAAAGGACAAATTTTTTTAGAAATTCAAGATCCCTATCAGCCCTTCCAACTTATACCAGTAGTTCATGGACATTTTAAGGGAAGTCAATGAACCAATCAACTCCTTCAATGACATATTTTGTCGAGATTATATGAGGTTGCAGACACCTTATGTGGTTGATGACATTTCCACTCGCCTAGTCTATTATGTAGCATTGTACAACCTCACTTTTGCATTGGTGAAAAGGATGAACCCACCACTGATCTGGTTGGTGGATGCCTATGCAGAAGTGGTTAAAGCCAGCACAATTTTGGGACAACACATTTTTGGTTTTTTTCCATCTTTGGGGCCAATTTCCCACCCAAATCAAATTCAAGGGATTACTCAAGCATTGGCACATCAAACACCCATGATGAATCAAATTCTACAACTATTGATAGTGCCTCATCTAGGGCAACCATTGAACCAAGCACTTCCTGATGAGTCCAATTAATGGCTCAATTTTGATAGGGATTATCATACATTTTTTGATGATACTATAGACTTTGCACTTGGTTTTTGGCATCCTTTATGTTATTTCCCTAGATTTCAAAACCTTGGGCTTAGGTTTATCCTTGTGATTTTTGATAATATTAACATGTTATGTGGATTAATCTGTGTTTATTTTACATGTGGATGAATGGATGTTGTTTTAAGATAATTATGGATATTCAATTGTTTTTGCATGCTAATTTTATTATGCAGGTTCACATTAAGATGTTGATATGAATGAAGCCTACAAGTAGAAGAAGTTCCTGCTAGCTAGTCAATTGCCAAAGAAGTCAAGAGGATGATTATTAAAAGATCAATGGAGGGAAATTCCTAGTCAAATGAAAGATTGTAACTACCATTTTAATGATCATATTTGTTAGTTGAGTGAATATAGGAGATGGTGTTATGCTAAATATGTGTTTAGGCAAGATTGGCTTGACCAAATCCTGTGCATCCATAACGTGCTTTCCTCTTTCTATGCTTTCAATAAGTGGCATCCTCCTAATTTGTTGGACTTAACTATCTAGTTAGTTAGTTAGTTAGTTAGTTAGTTAGTTAGTTAGTAGTTTTCTTCTTATAAATAATAATTAGATGCTCCTTCTCAAAAGGTTGGATGCTCTAATTTTGTACTTGCATTCCTAGTTTTTAAGAAATACAGTTATGTTGTTGTTCCATTATAATCATGCTTTCAATGAATAAAATAATATTATATGTTTGTTGCATTTGAGTTAGTTTCAATGGATACTCACCCATTGGGCCCACTTGGTGAGAATTCCATCTTTTTAGCTTAGTCATTAATTTTTTGTTTAGTAAAAGTTACAATTCTTGCAACTGTATGTTTCTCCAACCACTAGAATTCCATTTTGTGACTATTCCTACAACCAAAGCAGATAGATTATTTTCCTGTCCATTTACTAAGATTTCTATTTTTGTCATGCATTTAATTTTAGCAAAGTCATTGGTTTATTCTTAGTGTTTATGTTAATTCCTTTCAAGAAATTTACTTTCAACATCATGTCTTTTCTGGTTATATAATGAATATGGCTATAATAGAAACCTAGTGCACATATAGTTTTGACCCATTTCAAGTTCACGTCCCTAGGTTGAAAATTGAATGAACCTTCATGATGAGAAAGATAGCTATTTAGTACAAATGTCTAGTCTCTAAGTTACAACTTTAAGGGCTTAGTTGTTGAATAATTAGAGGAGGCCAACATTTTTGGTGTCGTTGTTAGGGACGGTGTCAAATTAGGAAGTACTTCAGAGTCATTTTAAGTTCCTTTCCAGTTTTTGGTATTTTAGAAATATGTTTTCAACATACCCTTCACTAGAATAAGTAATGACCCACCATTCTTTCACCAGTTCTTTGTGAGTTGGCTGATACTAAGTAATACTACATGCATGGGGGTAGGAGAAGAGATTCTTTAGGGTGATTCCTTCCTAATTACCCTAACCCTGATAATCATCTAGTTGAGTTTCAAAACTTGTCAAAAGAAGAAGTAAACCCTTTTGCTCATGCATTTCTAGATTTGGAAAATTTTGAAACTTCTTTCAAAGAACAAGCTACCCAAAATTTTATAGAGAACCCATTTTCTCTAATAGTCCATCAAGAAAATATGGCTGCCCCAACTTAGCTTAACTAGCCATCCTTTCATTTTTCTATCCCTCCATAAAATGATGTTGACAACCTCAAGAACATTCATGCTTTAGTTCTTCCTAAATTCTATGGGCTTGTAATAGGGGACCTAGACACTTTCTTGTTTGAATTTGATATACTCTATAGAAGTTATGATTACACTACTAATGCTCATAGGCTTAAGTTTCTTCCCACTACTTTGAAAGAATTTGCATTAAGATGGTTTATGAGCTTAGGAAGGAATACTATAAATAGTCAAGATGAGATGAAGGAAAAGTTTCTTGAGAAGTATAAAGAATATTGAGGAGGTACAGAGAAGGTGATATCTTAAAGATGTAGAAAAAGGAGGATGAGAGTTTGGAGGACTATGTGTCAAGGTTCTTGTTTTGTCTAAAGAAATCCCTACATCAACCACTCAATGAAGAGTCTCAGAATTTTCTCTTCCTTAGAGGGATCAATGAAATTTGTATTGATATTTTGGACTTGATAGGAGGATGAGATATCACCCAAGTGACCTAGGATTCTATTAAGAAGATATGTCAGAATTTCTCCAGAGCGGCTATAAAGAAAGGGAGAGCTTACCAGTCTTCTATGGGTAAATCTTTTGTTAATGGATTTATGTCACGACTTCAAGCAAGACATCATAAATAATATGACAACTCGGCTAGATGCACTTCAAGGAAAGAAGAAACATGAAGAGGTAGAAGTAATTTTGGTAGAATATTGTCCTCATTGCAAACAAAGAAAGAATGACTACAAATGTAAAATGGTGGCCAATATTGACAACAAGCACATTCCACCTAAATTCAAGCCAATTGAGGGAGATGAAGATCAAGTTTTTTTTGTTCCACAAAGAAAGCCCTGGGCTCCAAGACAAGGTATGCCACAAGACCCATTATCTTTTAATGGACCTTACATGAATTCCTATGCATCTGCTAATCAATGGAAACCCTAATATACATCAAACTTTGGAGGTTAACCACCTCAATCTTAGAACAACCCTCAAAATACCTGGCCAAATTATAAAAATACTCCACCCCTGTGGCAACAAAACCTGGAGAATTGGCAGTAACCTCAAGGAAATTGGCAGCATACATCCCAATGGAGGGGAGGGTAGCAATGGCCAAACCAGTCAACTACTTACATGAAGCCACCTCCACAACCTCAATAGTCTACAATAATTCCCCCTCCTAACTCAAATACTAGCACACCTAGAACTACTCAATTATCATCTCAACCCACACCCAACCCAAATGAAAAAACCATAGCAAAAACTAGTGTATTATGTAGATCCAAACCAATATCCTATCTATTTTGTGAGTTTTAGTAATATTCATCTATGTTCAAGAACAAATTTTCCATCACCTTCCACTCCTATTATCACAGAGCTTCTTGTGGAAGAGGAGGATCATCAAAATCTATCTCATGCACCTACTCGGTCAAGTGTGTCTACCAATCCTAAACCAGTTCAGCAATCGGACCCTGAAGCAGCCTGTTGATGGGTGTTTTGTGCACTTTCTCAACATAGGTGATGTGTGGGTGCATCACCTCTCTTGAAAGGAAATATCTAGCAAGTCACTGAAAATTACCACAACGTCTCTCGCGTGTCAAGTCATGTTTGATGTGATCTTGTTGGTAATCACAAGGGCAAACTTACGTGAGTTAGGCTAGAAGGGAATCAGATCTGCAAATGGATTTTCTAAGGTGGGGAAGTTACTATACATTTGTTGCAGGTTCAAACAGTAGTCTTGGACTCTATTTTTAGTTTAAGATTTGGATTTACAATGTACAATGAACCTTAGCATAGGTTACTATTTTTTTTTCAAAAAGGGCAGGGAAGAGAAGAGGTTCTTGAACCTAAAACTACCAATTAATAGTGATCATGGAGGTCTCTACTATGCACAACTTCCTTAAATATAAAATCTCACTTAACCAAAAAATTCACAATGCCATGAAATTCGTGCTATCTTTTAAGGACTGCAGATTTTTACAACTCATTCACCACATACAAATATGGACAAAGGAAAAGATTTAAATGTAGCTTTGAATTTGAGTCTAGAATAACTTTACATAGCCATCTACCAGTAGAAAATAGCCAAACATATGGACAAGAAAGGTATCTACACAACAAAAATCTTCATAACCATGGAACAACATTACTAAATCTATCAAATTTAACTGAAAGGAAATGGAACAACAAAGTAAAATTTAACTAGATTATCTAGATACTAGATATGAATCATGAAACATGAGAAGAAACTTAGAAATACACCAAAGTCAATGTATTTCTATTAAAAAATTTACAGCATGTTATTAAAAAAACTCAACTCCCTTTGAAAATGAGAGAAAGTCCCCTATTTATAGTGTCACAAAAGTAGAACATGTGTCCAAGATTGATTTAGATTTGTGTGGCCACAATTCACTATAACCTAGGGTTCTAACTACCCCCCAATATATTACATTTTAAAAATACATTTTTGTCCATATCCTTTTTTTGTCTTCTAGTGGTAGCACTACAGTGTTTTGTCCTCTTGTTGATTACTCTTTTTGTGCAGCTATTCTTTTAGAAAGTCTTCATGAATAACAGGGTTGCCTTCTTCCTTCTTCAAAGCTGCATACTCCATAAACTTTAAGATCACTGGTTGGAGCTTATCGACCTTTATGATGTCAAATATCATCACTTGGTAGCTCCACTCTTCTAAATTGTCGACGAGCTTCTCCTAGTGCTCGTCATACTTGGCAGCATCATCCTTCAACAGCTCAAACTAGACAAAGGCTCGGGCAATAAAAATCATGAAATCCATGGTAATTTTGCCTGACATTGCATCTTCCATTCTTTTATGGAAGTGAGGTTTTACTTTTTTGGGGTTGATTTGGATAACAGGCACATCGTACCCCATCATTAGCTTCA
This sequence comes from Sequoiadendron giganteum, assembly GCA_007115665.2. Classification (NCBI taxonomy): domain Eukaryota; kingdom Viridiplantae; phylum Streptophyta; class Pinopsida; order Cupressales; family Cupressaceae; genus Sequoiadendron; species Sequoiadendron giganteum. The sequence goes on from CM021104.1 coordinate 142,435,555, forward strand.
GATATCGGCTGGAATCTGACCAAATCTCCTTGGCCCAATCGATATCTAAATTCACCTTTTCAAGTACCTACTCCAGCCTCTCTTTGCGATTCTCAAAGTCTCCCTTCCAGATATCCATAATCCAGTGATCATCCTCTTTCAATGTAAATTCCTTCTCCCAATTTTTTCTTGCAAGCTTAAGGATAGCCTCAATCTTTGGGTAGGCAGACTCATACTTCACTAGGAAGTCAGTCTAAATTTTCCTCGTGCCCTCAAGAGACATTCGTATGTCGAGGAACTTGTTCATTTTCCAAACAATGTGATTGATTCCCATATTTCCAATGTCCAAGAGTTGTCAGAACTAGCTCTCTATGGTCATATCCAAGTTCTTTCTCTTTTCCAATTTGTCAATCTACTCTTTGGACAACAATTATGGCAAGACAGAAGATGTGGTTGGTTATTCCTTTATGGATGACCACTATTGGATATAGGTTGTCAAATCAGCCACCTATGCTTTGAGCTCTTCTTTTGATAGCTTATCTTTCTAGATTAGATGCACCACCGTGGCCACAGATTCTTGGAGGTGATCTAATTTTTGTTCCCTAGTGGCTACCCCCAAGTTAATGTTGGAGATATTGTAACTTATTCCTCATTCTCCCACCACTGGCATAGCTACCTACACCATTCTTGATCCTAAGGTATCCACTGTTATCTTTGATCTGATCTTAGGCTTCTTCTCCTTCTTGGTGCCGATTTGGGCTCGAGCCAATATAGCTTCTAGCCTTGTCTTTGGGTCCTTTGGAGCGGGAGCCTTCTTCTCCAATTTTTTCTCCAACCAATCAAGTATCGAGGCCTTTTCTTTAGGTGATTCTCATTTATCTTCCCTTCCATCCTCCCTCACTTCAATTGCTTTATCATTCAAAGCCTTCTCCTACTCCATCCTCACATCTTCTTTTTCCTCATTAGATTCTTGGATGAACACAATGTGTTTGATAGGGACCTTGATGAAAAGGCATTCCTTGGGGTTATCTTCCCCTTCAGCATCTTTTTCATCCTGTTCTTTATCATGCTCGTGCTCCTCAAACTTCTCAATTCCTAGGTTTTCATGAACTTCAACCTCTTTTTCAGGCTTATCCTCTTGTTCATCATGAGGGATCATCTTATCATCTTGTTTAGAGTTTTGTTCATGTTCCTCCACTAGAGGTCTATCACCTTTCATCTCTATGGTAGCAACCTCTTCTTCACTGATAGGTTGTCTTTCAACCTCTTTATCCTCAATTTCCTTGAGTTACTTGACCATCTCTACACCAAGCTTGGGATCAAGTGTTTCTTCAATCATCTTTGTATCTATACTCTCTCCATCATCACTGGAAGATTCGTAAGTGACCTCATCAATTACCCAATGCTCATACATGGGGTTCTCATGATAATAACCTATCTCCTCTTCAAGCCCTTTGGCTACCTCCATCTTTTGTTGGCGGTCCAATTCTTCAAAAATCTGCATGGTGGCCTACATTCTAAGTGGCTCAGTAGGAGAAGGAGGAACCAGAGTGTTGATTATTGCTTGGGAAATTACATCATGCACCATCAAGTTTGCAAAAATTTTTGAAATCTCGAATGGCACATTTTACATATATTTTATGAAAGTCTCTGGAAGGGTAAGGGTAGGTATTGTAGTTGTAGTGGTCGTAGTTGGAAGAGAAAAATATGAAGACAAGGAGGATGAGGAGATCATTGAGGTGGTGGTAGAAGATGAATCCATGGATATTACTGATGCAATGGGAGAAGTGGAGATGAGGTGGATAGAGATGTCCACCGCGGGCAGAGAAGTAGCAACTACTCTGTGTGTGATAAGTGGGGTTGTAGCGGCAGTAATAGCGGTCATAGCAGCAGATGGGATAGGCAGAGACCTTGGTTAATCTACCTCCATTTCCTCTCCCTCGTGCAATGGATCTTCATGAATCATAGGCAATTCAGTGATGATGCCTGATTTTTTATGTTTCTTGGAAGGTTCACCTTTCAAAGCCTTTCTAGCATATATCTTTGGATTAGACTGCTGCTTGTCAGTCTCCTTTCTCTTTCTTGAATGAATGGATGGAGGGTATTTTAACGTTTCTCCCTTCGATGTAGCTATCACACCCTCAGATCCACTTGGCTCACTTTTGATCCCCTTGTATGTCAGGATGAACCCTTGTTGCTTTAACCAGGAAACATGCCCATCAATCCATATTTTTGTTTGAGCCTTAATGGGCTTGGTAAGAATATCAAGGTCATCGACCTCTTTCTCATCCAAATCAATCATTGATAATGGTAGATTGGAAATGACATTGTACCTAGGGTCTATTACGGTGTTTTCATCCACTTCTAGTTGATCGGGCATCACGAACAAGCTCACCCTCTTTACAAAGTATGTGGCCATTTGCATATAGTGCCTTATTCACACTTTGAATTCATCTTTGCAATTGGCCTAGAAGTCTTCAACACTATGGAGGTGGGAATACTCCTATCCAATTGCTTTCTTGATATGACCATATGGATCCATCTGTGGTCTGGCCGTGTGGGACCTAAAATGGTACTCTACCAGTCTAAATTGTGGGCACATTAGGAAGTATAGAGCTCATATATCCCTTGGTCGATTGTAAGGGGATAAGGAAACCCCACTAGAGACTTGTTGCTCAGGAGGGTGTGAATGTGTCGCAGCTTCCAAGAGAGTTCTAGAAATATTATCAGGTCATTAGGGTATTGGGGCAGCTTGTTTGGTCTTTCTGAGAACCCTTGGGTGTGGATGTAGGTGAACTTAGAATATTGGATGAATAAGAAAGCATAGTCTTTTATAAAATCTTGAGCATTGTGGGAGACTCTTCTCTCAAAATCACCCTCGAGAAGCCTGATGATATAAGAAATTAAGGCATCGTTTACCCTGCAATAATCCTTGTTGAATTTTATGAACTATAGTTGAGGGTACTTTTCATAAGCCTTGATTTCTCTACTAGGCTCTTCATTCGAAGATCTGAATAATCCATTGTAGTGTCTTTGATCAGCCAGTGAATATACCAAGTAAGAAGTCATATAGAACTTGGATGTCTTCTTAATATTCATGAATTTCTCATAAAAACAATCACTAATAATCACTCCCTAGTAGAATGTGGTGTCCTCTCCTCGAATAATTTTCTCAACGAAGTATACCATGCATTCTTGAAAATAGGCCACCGTGGGGAGGCCCATTACTCTACTCAGAAAGATGACTAGATCATGGTAGTCTTCAAAGAAATATGTAAGAAAGAGCTCCTAAGGAACTTTTGCAGCACTTTCCCTTTTGTCCTTGAGCCATTATTGATTTATGAGCTTTTTGCATCTCATGGGGTCCTCGTCTAACATTTCCTTGCACTCCTTGATAGTGGGCAATTCCATTTCCCCAAAGACTGGAATATGGAAGGACTTTGTAATTCCTAAAGCTAACATGTCAGCTAGAATGTTCCCATCTCTGTCAACAATAGTTCTTGTTTCTACCTAATATGCCTCTCTACAAGCCATTACTAGTTCTAGGGCAACCAAAGCAAGAGGGAAACTGGTAGCCTTAGCTATGTCGTTGCTTCTGATTAATTTTGCATTGTCTTTTTTTGGGTTGATTTTGACCCTCTATATGAATTCATCAATATTGACATGCTCGATATTGGTATCAAAGATATCTTTCCATCTAGTGGTGATTCTAGAATGTAATGGTGCTCCTTGGAATTGATATTTCATTTCATCTTTATCTTACTTGCCTCGAGGATCCTTGGCAGTTCTCTTTCCTTTGTCCTTGACTACCCCCAAGACTTATGCACCCAATTCCATATATCCTACACATAGAGGCGAGGGTAAGCATAATCAAGTATGATGATACAAAGGGTTAGCCAAATCCCTATAAAAAAATGTTAGATTAGATAATTCATCATTCAAAAATCTAACACTTGATCAAAATTATCATCAATTGTTCACTAGAAGGAAATTGGATGGCCCAGGCCCTAAAGGTCAGACTTCCCTTGTCAAAATGTTTTTCTGAAGGGTGAATAGGGTAGGGAGACCCGGATGATTTCTCCCAACCTTGGATTTGAGTGATTTGAAGTGCCCACACAAGAGAAGATCAAATTTCAGCATGTGTATCATCATTCGTTTTCAAATTGGAAGTCGTTTGGGTCACCATTAGGGCATTCATAGCCATGTAGAGGGAAAGTCATTAGGTCTTAGCCATTTGGAATGGCTTTCGAGAAACAACATTCTAGGGGCGAAGTTCTGGAGTTCGAAACTCGCAAGGTAGAAGGACATGTGATGGAACTTGGAAATTTTCTTCAGTCAGTTGGGTGCATAGGCCACGATGGTCAGATAGCGGTTGAAGGGTGGCCATGAAAAAAAAATGGTGAAGTAGGGACGGAAGTCCAGAACCCACAACCCGACAGACCGGACCTAAGGAGGATTTTCCCCTTGCACTTAATTTGTTAAAATTTTGCGGAGATTGGAGTGTCAAGACCTAGAGGTTGGAAGGATGGCTTCGATTCTCTATTCTAGAAGGCCAAAACAGGATGAAATCTCAACAGCGAAAGTCTAGTGCGTGGGGTCCGATGGAGGCAAGGACTTAGAGTTTCATTTAACTCTATTTTGAATTCAAATGGCAGGGAGGCACTCGGGACCCAGAAGTTGGAAGGTAGTCACTTGATGACTGTTTAGAATAGTAAAATGACAGTGATGGCTTATGGACGAAGGTCTAGGGGTTGGGGCCTGGGGTCATTTGGAGGTGTTCATTTCATCACAATTTTTGCATCAAATGGCCATCCAGAGTTTGAGGTCTGGAAAGACATGGGGAAAATTTCATTCAAAACCATAGAGATGGAGTGACAATTTGGAGGCGGAGTTCTGGAGTCTGGAACCCATGAGGAGTTTTCCCATCAAGGAAATTTTTTTAAGTTCTGAGTTCAAATAGCTAAGGAAGTTGAAGGTCTTGGGCCCAAAGGGTACGGTCACTTAGTTTGAAGAAAAACAATGAGAAGACAATGTTCTAAGTTTGATCTTTAAGTGCTTCAAGGGATGTTTTGAAGATTTCAATACATGGGTTTCGTAACATTATCTCCCCTCTATTAGATTCATATCACTTTATCCCTCATCATCCATTACTTAAGCATGAAGTTATAAAAAAATGTGGCAAAAGGTTGGACGACAAGCATACCTCAAAGACCTAATGAAGAGAGATGTTGAATTCGTGAGGAACGGTGAAGGGAGGTCTCAAGTATGAGGGTGGTGAAGCCTAGGGAGGCACTGCACTTTAATGTTGTTCCTGACATGAAAATGACATATTGGGACTAATATTTATACCCCTAAGTGTAATTAATGCATGTATTAAATGTAGGTTTGGTAGACGGTGAGGTTGGTGGGTATGAAACTCAAGATGACAGTGGGAGGACTGGAACCTGAGGGCGAGAAAGATGCAGGGTCGCAGCCATTTGAAAAGTGCTAAGTGAATTTGATGGTAGAGAATTCACCGAGGTCTTAGGATCAAAAGGATGGAAGTCGACGTCCATTTAGAATAGTGAAGCATAATAGCAAACCCGATCAGGGAATCTCAGTGAACCAGGCCTGGAGGGCACACCAGATGACTAGTTTCAACACAAGCTCAAAATGGTAAAGACAAAGCAGGGACCCAAAATCTAGAACGGCACAGGCCAAAGGCTGCCAAAAAGAGAAAATCAACCAATGAAACTTGACAAGGGAAACCCAGCGAGCCGAGCCCAAGAGGTCCCATAGATGCCAACAAAAAGGGGAAAGTACCAAAGGAAATCCAAGACTTAGGACTTAGCAAATTTTGAGGGGCAAGACATGGTCAACCTAAGATGACACTTTAAATGGGCGTTGACCATCCAGGACACCAAATATAGGGGCATGCAAAACAAGGTGGCAAAAAAATGACCTGACAAAGAAAAAGAAAGAGAGTGTCCCCATTTTGAATGGGGCATAGCACAACACAACCTTTGATATTTTGGATTAGTTGAAACACATATGTGTCAAGATACCTTTTTTCTAGGACATAAAAGATGTTCCCATATATGGTAAGTCAATAAAGGAAGCATGCCTTAAAAATACTAGTAGGAAAAAGAATGACTCCACCACTATCCATATAGTAGGGCAGTTGGAAAATATCATGCTTGGGAAAGTCATTGTTCATAAATACACTAACCCAAGCAGTCTTGTAGTTGAAGTCATCATAAATGGGATCCAAGTAAAGAATAATCTAATAGACTTGGCCATAGCTATTAATGTGATGACTACGGATATCCTACAACAACTGAAAGTTATAAATTTGAGACCTACTCCTACAGTCCTGCACCTTGCTGACAGTTCTTCTATCAATCTTGATGGTGTAGTAGAAGACCTTATTGTTATTCTAGACTATTTGGAATATCTACCAGATTTCATGATCCTTTCCCCTAAAGGTACATTAGGAGAGTATCCCATTATTTTGGGAAGGCCATGGTTGGCTATAACAGATGCCTACATTGGATGTCAAATAGGGGACATGACAATTTTTGATGGTAGAAGTATTAAAAATCTTGCCCTTTATTCTCCTGCTCAACCATCCCATGATATGGATAACCTTCTTTGGTTGCATGTTGGTGAAGAAGCTAAGAAGATTAATTTAGTAGTACAACTCGTGATGATTGATAGAAGTCCTTTCATGTAGCTAAAGGAAGAAAATGAGATATTGTCCCATATAATTCAGAACAGTTATGAAATGCATGAAGAATCACCTGCTCTTGAGACTAGTTCTACCAGTCCACTATAGACACTTATGCCCGCCTTTCCTCCACCTAAAATTCCTACAACATCAGGTATATCTCATACATTATTGCCAAATTAACTAAAAATTTAATGAATCAATGAAACAACCACGATAGATTTGATAACACAGGCGCAAGTTTCAGAAGGTAAACATTTCAAAATCAATAACAAGCCTACTAAGGAGCAGAAGTTGTCCTGGAAAAAATTGTTAGAAAAGCATCAGCCTACATTTTCATGGGATTACCATGATATGAAAGGATTGGATCCTAAGCTCTATACTCATAGAATCTACATTAGAGAGGATTGCACACTTGTAAGATAGCCACAATGGAGAATCAATCCTGCATTAAGGGATATTTTAAAAGGAGAACTATAGATGTTATTGCATGTCGGATTCAACTATCATATATTAGACAATGAATGGGTGTCTCCATTGGTGATTGTGCCTAAAAAGGGAGGAAAATGGAGAGTTTTTATTGACTATAGAGAATAAAATTTTTCCACCAAAAAGGATGACTTTCCTCTTCCTTTCATAGAACAAGTATTGGATTCCCTCGCAGGCAAGAAGTATTTTTCCTTCTTGGATGGTTTCAGCGGCTATAATCAAATATAGATTGCACCTGAGGACCAAGAGAAGAAAAATTTTACTTGTCCTTGGGCCACGTATGCCTATTTAGTGCTTCCATTTGGTCTTTTTAATCCACCTGCAACTTTCTAGAGAGCATTCATTAGTATCTTTTCAGATATTTCACATGAGTGCATGAAAATCTATATGGATGATTTTACAGCTTATGGTGTTGATTTTGATGAAGCAATGGAAAACCTAAGGAAGGTTCTAAAAAGATGTGAAGACTATAATCTATCATTAAAAAGTGAGAAATTATTCATGATCATGCAAGAAGGATTAGTCCTTGTCTATTATATCTCTCACAAGGGAATTCGGGTGGATCCAACTAAGATTGAGATAATTAACAATCTCTCTATTCTTGCAAAGCAAAAAGATGTTAGGAATTTTTTGGGTCATATTGGTTATTATAATTGTTTCATCAAGGATTTCAGTAAAATAGTAGCACCACTCTATAGTATTTTGACTAAAGATGTTGAGCTCCAATTGACAGAAGATTGTGACAAAGCATTATCTTCTTTGAAAGAAGCCTTAACCCATGCTCTTGTGCTCAAAGGTCATAATTGGGAACTCCCTTTCCATATTCATACAAATGCATATGATTATGCCATAGGAGTTGTCTTGGTATAAAAAGAGGAAACCATTGAGAATGCAATCTACTTTGTCAGAAAAAACCTACAAGGAGAAGAGTTTAGCTACACTATGGTAGAAAAAGAGATGTTGGTGATCATTTATGCCCTTAATAAGTTCAGACATTATATCACTGGGTATCAGATTTCTATCCATATAGACCATGCAACCATAAAATATCTGATGAATAAGCCCTGAATTATAGGAATATTAGCAAGATGGTTGTTGCTCATGCAGGAGTTTAATATCACCATCATAGACAAGCCAGGGAAAGCAATTGTTGTACCAGACTTTCTCTCAAGATTGACTACATCGAAGGACACTCAGTATCATTGATGACTCCTTCCCTAATGAACATTTATTTTCAATCAGTATCCACACACCTTGGTATGAATATATAACCAATTATCTGGTTACAGGGAGAGTTCCTCCTCATTTCTCTCCAAAAGAGAGGAGGGTTCTTATTGAGAAAAAATTTCCTTTCTCATGGATTGCAAAATGTTTATTCTATACTAGACTAGATCATGTCAAGAAAAAATGTGTGAGAGGATGATACATATGATAACTGCATGCATGTCACAATGAACCCTATGGAGGGAATTTTGGCAGCTAAGAGGACAGCAATGAAGATTCTTAATATAGGATATTATTGGCCCACACTTCATAAAGATGTGGATAAGTATACCAGCAAGTGTTATAGATGTCAAAGGATGGATTGACCAACTAAATATAATGAGATGCCTCTATACCCCCAATTTGTCATCACACCATTTGATAAATTGGGACTTGATTTTGTGGGTCCAATTGATCCACCATCAAATGGAAAATCCTACATCTTGGTTTACACTAACTATGTGACCAAGTGGGTTGAGGTTAAAGCTATGAAACATGTCAAAGATAATAAGGTTGCAAAATTCTTATGTGCGGAGATCTTCACATGTTATGGGTTTCCTAGATAAATAGTGATAGGTCAAAGCGATCAATTTGCATCAACTTTGGTAATAGCATTGGTCAGTGAATATAATATAAGGCATAGGAAATCTACCCCCTATCACCCTACATCCAATGGGTAGGTTCAGGTAATCAATAGGGAAATAGAGGCTATTTTGACCAAAACAATGGCTATTCATAGAAAAGATTGGGAAAATAGGTTGCTAGAAGCTTTTTGGGCCTATAGGACTAGTTGGAAGATAACCATTGGGTTCACTCCTTTTGAATTACTGTATGTAAAGGCAGTTATGATGCCCATAGAATTTGAGCATAAAACTCTTAGATACACACTTGATCTTGGGATAGACATATCTGAAGCACAGAAGGAAAAAATCATGCAGTTGAATGCCTTAGATGAAATGAGAAATTCAGCCCTTCATCATACAGAGATAGTGCAGAATCATAAAATCAAATGGCATGAAAAATTCATAAAGGACAAGAAGTTTTAGCTAGGTAATTGGGCACTCCTTTGCACGAAAGTTGCAGACTAGATGATTAATACCATATGAATTTTTTGAATTCTTCTCCAATGGTGTTATTCAACTCACAACCATCGACCCTATTAGATTCAAGCTACTTGTCAACGATCATCGCCTAAGGTTATATCATAAAATAGCTTCCAAGTGAGAATTCCTGTAGAAATTTTCTTAGCACCAACCCCCAAAACTTCTTGCAGTTGAAGGAAGCAGACCTAGTGTCCCTCCTACTTAATTGAGGTATGTGTCACATCATAATAAAGATTTCCACTTTTGTGGGAGTCAACTTCTCCATCAAATTCATCTGCCCATTCATCTCCACCTTTCTCTCTTCCATAACTACACCATCACTTCTCCATCACATCAATTCATTCCATCACCACTTCAATTAATTGCTCAATGGTACTTTCCACGTAACTTTTACTTCTGTCCATAATTTTTGCAACTGACACTCCAAATCTTTAGGTGTGTGCATTAAAATTTATTATATTTTAATTATCTTAAACACATTCATATTAATTACTATATACTAATGTTTATTTTTCTCACATAGCACATATCTATTATTTTCCTTATCAAATCATGATTATATCCCAACCTATGAGGACACATGATCTAATTTATATTGGGGGGAATACATGCCCATGTATCATACATGTCAAAAAATTATAATTTGAATGACAACTTGCATGTGTGATAGAACACTGAACTGTCATTGTTTTTCTTAATGATACCTTTCATTTATATTTTCTTGTTGCCTTAGCCATAATTTTTATAACGCCATAGAGGTAAATTGAAAAGACATGATATTGGTGTTCACTGAAGAGGAGTTGTAGGAAGCTAGGGAATTGGGTTTTTAGACAGGGATTCCTATCTTTCCTCTTATTACGACATTGTGATCCCATGATTATAAAATTCTGAAGTACTTGTATGAAAAGAAACTTTGCAAAGGTGCTTGCTTGATTGTAGATAGAAACAATGGGTGGGCCACTAATTAGAAATGAATCTACTATTCATGATGTGTTATTGTAGGATGCACCCTCTCTAGCAGAGTTCAGAAATTATGGGTAGTTAGACTATTTCTTGAAGTTGCATAGTTTTAATGAGGGTGTTGATATGGAATTTTCTCAGATGCTTTTTGATGAAAAAGCAATGGTTAAGGCGCTATAATTTATAGCCACAGAGGAGAGAATTTCTAAGGTAACAAGATTTCCTATCGATAGAGAACCATACCCTACTTCCAGGGATGCAAGGTCAACTAGGGCAAAGTTCATTGAGCCTACTGATCCCCCATTGGTTATTCATAAGAAAGGGATGAGGAGGACCTCTCTACCAAATCCATGGAAACAATTTGATGTCCACATTTTTAAATATCTCACTTGTGGGTACTGCCAATCATGCCTCCATTATGTGCACTTTAAATTTTTGAATCATATGAGGCATGGGAGAAGAATGAATGTTCCTAATGTGTTGAGAAATATCATTGTAATTATGGCAGCCAAAACATAAAAAGGTAGGGTTAATTTTGTTTCTTACCATTGTTTGATAAAGTTGTTAGTTGAAAAATATCTACAAGCAATAGTTGGAATGACATGGGAGGAATTTGTGAGCATTGATCAATTTAGAGTGGAAAATGTAAACCCTAAAGGTCAACCCTTACCTCATAGGGTTGGTGAAGCTGTGAGGGTTATTGAAACCACTCAGGGAGCCTCAACTTCTAGAGTAACATCTAGTGCAAACCCTCCTATAGTCGAAGCCATTTCTTCTAACTCTAAATACACAAATTAAAAAATTTCATCTTTAAGCCCTAACATTAATAGTCCTCCTAGAAATACACCATGCACTAGAGTTGCTGCGAGGAAAGAGAAAGAAAAAATGAGTTAAGTAGAGAGTAGCAAAGGAAAGGCTAAGAAGAAAGAGCCAGTGAAAATAAACCCTAGCCCTAGGAAGCAAAAAAAATTGGAAGTTGAAGTTCCTACAACCACAAGGAAAAAAAAAATTCCACCCAAGAAATCAAGAGTAACCAAGTCTACTACTTATGAGACTCCAAGAAGGAGTTTAAGACTCGGTAAAGTATATGAGAAAAAGATAGAGACTCCTAGAGTGTAGAAAAGTATAGATTTGAGAAAGACACCTATGTTGCAGTTAGACATTGGGTTGGAAAAAATTATTGTTGTTGCAAAACAAATCGAACAACAAGAACTAGTGATAGGGATAGGTGATGATGAACACCAGGTTGCAGAGCAGGCTGAATATTTAGTTGATGAGCAACAAGAACCATTGCTCACTATTGGTACAAAGCTAGTTGAATATGTGAATCATAAGGAAAAATCATACTTGGAATGAAAAGGCCTACTTCTTCATGAGAATTTGTGGCCCTAAATTTGTGGAATCAGATGCAAGAAAAATAAAGAGAATGGAGAAGAGAAAAATGCAAGTTACTAGAAGAAGTTAAAAAGAAAGATGCAAAAATTGTTGCATTGAAAGATAAAGTGGATAATGTGGTGGCTTTAGTGTCACAAATTATGGCATGTAGAACTCTTCCAATAGTATATACACTGCACTTGGAGGAGCACCATATTTATTTCAAGCTATCAAGGATTGCCTCAGGTTTGAGTCCTTCACTTGCAACTTTGCATGAGTTTTTCTCAGCTTATCAATTTTCTCCCATTGAAGTTAAAACATTGTTGTGTGAACTATACTTGCATAATTATGTTGTGTCGAATGATCACAATTAGAACTCACTATTGTATATTGAGGATATCCATTTGAGGGCATTCATGTCCAAGACACAAAATTAAATTAGCTGGGGGGAAGCACTTCACAGCATACAAGGAAAGAGAACTCCAAACCCCTTTGGCTATCAAAGTTGAATCCAATGATCCTTCTAAAATTTACCTTACATGGAAAAATACTCTTTATCATCCAGAATATAAGAGTAGAATCATGCCTATTAGGAATGAATTATGATAGGAGTATGAACAAATGGCTAATACTATAGAGAAGGCAGTGCTAGGATAACTGTTACAAAGATGGAATAGTTTGAAAGAAAAATTGTAGCAATTTGAACCCCATTCTTTGCAGAATTATGTTTCAGCATGCAAAAGGATTCCTAGGTATATTCAGATTGGAAGAATGCAACAACACTATTGGCTTCCACTGAAATTCCAGCCACCTATTTTACTGTGGCTTGTGCCATATTACAAATAGTATAATTATTATATAGTTGTAGAAAGAGAAAGGTGGGATAAATTGGAAAAGAAGCATGGATTCTATTGGGATTCCAATTCTAATACTATATGATGTGGGAAAATTGGTAGTTGCTGACATTAGAACTTTGGCTAGGAAAAGGAATAGAGCTTAATTTGCTAGAGGACTAACAGAACATTAAGTTGGGGGGGGAATGATGAGTCCAATTAATGTCTCAATTTTGATAGGGATTTTCATACATTTATTGATGATACTATAGACTTTGGCACCTCGTTGTTGGCATCCTTTATGTTATTTCCCTAGATTTGAAAACCTTGGGCATAGGTTTATCCTTGACATTTTTGATAATATTAACATACTATGTGGATTAATCTATGTTGATTTTACATGTGGATGAATGGATGTTTTTTTAAGATAAATATGGATATGAAATTTTTTGTGTGTTCTAATGATATTATGCAGGTTCACATTAGGATGTTGATATGAATGAATCCTACAAAGTAGAAGAAGTTCCTACCACCTGGTTGGTTGCTAAAGAAGTCAAAAAGATGATTATTAAAAGATCAATGGAGGGAAATTCCTAATCAAATGAAAGATTGTAACTACCTTTTTAATGATCATATTTTTTAGTTGAGCGAATATACGAGGCATTGTTATGCTAAATCTATGTTCATGTAAGATTGGCTTGACCAAATCATGTGTATGCATAACCTCCTTTCCTCTTTCTATGCTTTCAATAAGTGGCATCTTCCTAATTTTTTGGAGTTGATTGCCTAGTTTTTTAGTCAGTTAGTAGTTTTCTTCCTATAAATAATAATTAGATGCTCCTTCTCAGAAGGTTGGATGTTTTGATGTTGTACTTGTATTCCTAGTTTTTAAAAAATACAGTCATTTCATTCCATTGTAATCATGATTTTAATGAATAAAATGATATTATAAGTTTGTTGCATCTAAGTTAGTTTCAAGGGATACTCATCCAAGGGGGTCCACTTGGTGAGAATTCCATCCTTTTTGCTCAATCGTTATTTTTTTGTTCAGCAATAGTTATAATTTTGGCAACTATTTGTTCCTATAGCCATTAGAATTCCATTCTATGATTGTTCCTGCAGCCAAAGCAAATAGAGTAGTTTCTTGTCTATTTGCTAAAATTGATATTTGTCATGCATTTTAGTTCAGCAATGTTTTTGGTTTATGCTTATTGTTTATTTTACTTCCATTCAAGCAATTTACTTTTAGCATCATGTCTTTTCTAGTTATATAATGAATATGGCTACAATAGAAACCTAGTGCACATATAGTGCTAACCCATTTAAAGTTCATGTCCTTGGATTGAAAATTAAATAAATCTTCATGATGAGAAAGATAGCTATTCAGTACAGATATCTAATCTCTAAGTTACAACTTTAAGGGCTTAGTTGTTGAATCATTAGAGGAGGCCAACACCTCTCATGCCTCAATACTTGCAACCACAACAACATCTAGCTTATTCCCAATAGTCTTAAGTGCCTGTGTATCTCTAAAATTCCAAGTTCCCACCCATTTAGCAAAATTGACCAGTAGTACAGTCGGTCTTCCTATAGAATACAGTCTCACAGCCAAGCAATGCAGAAAAGGATTGGATAGATGACCTAACGGAGATGGTCAAGAAGATGTCGATGAAGATGACACACTTAAGGAACCATAATAATCAGTTGCAAGCATCTCAAAGAAGCATCCAAGCTAACCTTAACCATGATAACCGTGACAATCACGATACGAGTGCTTCTTCCAAATAGAACTATGAAAGAGGACAAAATTTAGGGAAAAACTTTGATAGAAGGCCTTCACAAAGACAAAATAAAATATGGAACAAAAATCCAAATAATGGTGGTGTTCCCACACCCCTTGAACAGCCCAATAATAGTGACAATACCACAAGTAGGGTATACTTGGCTAAGGAAACCTTATTCGATTGGTGCTACATCCACAAGACAAGTAGGCATTCTGAGTTAGATTGTCCAAAGTTCCAGATGGTCGCAAAAAAAATGTAATTGAATTCCATAACACTATCAATAGTTTAGGCTTCTAGGATATTGTTTCATCTAAACCATACAATTCCTTGGTGTTGGTCATCAATCAAGCTCCTTTCCCAAAGGGTGAAAGAAACCTACCCAAGAAGGAGATTGCTGCCCCAAATGACAAAGAAGCAAAAGAGGCAGGTAATGAAATCCCTCTTATCCGAGCTCTTCAATCTAGTAGAAAATGGTCCAGTATATGAGGAAGAGTCAAGAGAAGATGAGGTCCAAATGTTTCATCAAAGGGAAACCCCATATGATTAAAGAAATAGACAAGTAGGTGGCCCTTTCACAACCTCTACCCCACCTAATAACTTTAGCACTCCTCATAACCCAAATGCTAGCAATAACCTACGTTATCCTCATGTACCCACTCATTACTTTAACAAGAATAGGTAGGGTTAGACCCAAGGTCATCCTGCTAGCTCCTCCCAAAGCAACTCGTTTGAAGCCAAAATTGAGCGAATGGGAGAGTCTATGGTAGAAGAGTTTAAGAATATCAAGCTAATCTTATCCACCTTTGAGTTGCTTAGGGTCCCAATAGTTAGGAATACATTTTTTAGAATGCTTAATGGGATGCCTTCATCCAAGTCAACCTAGGAAGTACCTGCCAAGAGGGTCTCCTTTGAAGACTCATAAAATGAGCTCGTCATCTGATAGATCTTTAAAAAGAAGACTAATTCGCCCACAAGTAAGTAAGCGAACAAACAACCGGCTAAATAAAAAGATCAAGTCCAAGCCCAAAATAATAATAATGATAAATGCAAGGGTCACGTAGCCCAAGTTAACATTTTAGGGGGACTATTTCAAGGAAATCTAGAAATCCCTCCCTTCTTGACCACCATTAGGATATTTGGAAAGAACTTTCATAACTGCTTGCTAGCCTTAGGAGCCTCTGCTAACATCATGCCTTTGGAAGTATGCAAATCTTTGGGGATAGTCCCAACCCCTTCACAATGGAAGTTGATGCAACTTGACAAAATTGAGATCAACATAGTTGCAAAAATTAACAAAATACCTATGCAATTTTTTGTTGATCCAAGGGTGCAATAGAGATTGATATTCAGGTTGCTAATATCCCTAACACCTATGGTATCATTTTAGAAAGGGGTTTCACCTAGGTTTTGAATGGATATTCCACCATCAACTATTCCCACTTTTGGCTGCCATGGAAGGGAATGCCAAACCAGATCCGCATTGATCGAGAGCCTCATCTGAAATTTTAGATCATAGATTACACCAACACTAATGAGGTTTTGTTTGCTGAAATGAAGTTGGGAAATTACTACCTTGTGGCCTACCCAGATGAACAAGAAAATTATGAAGAAGAAGTGGCTGAAGAAGTCCTTATTGTGCTATGCAGTCCACCTGTCAGCTTGGCCCACACACTAGAAAGTACAGAGATATTGATTGAATCATATGATGAAGACTCCTACAAGGATGATAATCTTGGATTGCTAGATGCTTTCCAAGATTTCATGAAGAAATGTGTGCAAGATCAACTTAGCCTAGGAGCAAGAATGGACTTTCAAGAACTCTTATTGCCTAGTTGGTGAAGGGTACACAATGCTACCCACTTAGAATTTGAATGTTGCTTGTGCAAACAACAATTGAACATATGGACATTGTGTTTTGATGGGTCCAATTCCAAGCAAGGAGCCAAAGCAAACATCAAATTGATTATCCCTATAGGTAATTCATACTTTGCTGCTCACAGACTTCAATTTTACTACATGAATAATGTAGCAGACTATGAGGCATTATTCATTGGTCTTCTAATGGAATTAAGAAAGAAGGTTAAGATGCTCCAAGTATTTGGTTACTCATAGTTTGTGGTAAAACAAGTAAGAAGACTATATTCCTACCATGATAGAAGATTATCAAATTATAGGCATAGGGTATGGATCAGATAGAAGGGTTAGACACAATTAACATCCATTTGATCCCTTGCTCCTAGAATTACACTGCTAATGCCTTCACTCAAGCAGTCAGTACCTTGCAACCCTTCTCCTTGTCTGGCCTAAAGAAGTTCACTCTTGATCTTACTTCCATCCCATCTAGGCCAAATAATGCAACCAATTTCCAAGTGTTCAATGATGCTAAACATAACTTGGATTTCATCACAAGCTCTGATGTGTTTGCAACCCAAGTCATTAATGAGATAGAGTCAGAAGAGGATAAATTACACATAGAGGGTGTCATCAATCTCAAAAAAACATGATACCCCGAGGTATGGTCCAGCAAGAAAGGATATTTGACTTGGATTAGATATGGGATCAGGATCAACAAACAAAGAAGGATTCTATTAACAATCAATGTGATGCTCACAATCTAGGGATGACTAAAGAAGTTAACAACATTTTCATTGGTAAAGTGTGCACGTCGAAAGAGAAAAAGGGGGTCGTTAATGCCTTGTGCACATATCATGATGTGATTTCCTAGAGTTATGAGGACCTGAAAGCATATGATACATAAATTATTACTCATCGTATCCCTCTCAAGATGGATGTGCAACCCTTTAGGTAGCATCAACGCCTAATTAATGCATTGCTAGAACCCATCATTTATAAAGAAGTTCAAAATTTTTTTGTGAGGATCATATTCCCAATAAGGCACTTCATTTAGGTGGAAAAATTGATCCTGATAAGGAAAAAGAATGGAGAGATCAGATTATGCATGAATTTTCATAACTTGAACATAGCCACAAAGAAAGACAACTATCCAAAACGCTCATTGGATGAAGTATTGCAAATAGTTAATGGATCATAGATGATGTCCTTTTTGGATCGGTACTTAGGATATAATTAGGTAATGGTGCAGTACAAAGATAGGCATAAAAGAGTATTTACTAGGAAATGGGGAACTTTTGCATACATAAGAATGTTGATTGGATTAATCAATGTTTGCGCCACCTTCTAGCGTGCGATGGACATCGCCTTTAAGGACATAATTGGAAAATACATAATTATTTATATGGATGATCTTATGGTGTTTTCAAAAAATAGAGGAGATCATGTCTCTAATCTATGGAATGTCTTCCAGGGGTGCAAAGAGTTCGACATTTCCTTGAATCCAAAAAGGTGCATCTTTAGATTTACCAAAGGAAAGTTGTTGGGGAATTTCCCCTCATAAAAAAGGAATCTCAATAGATCCCAAGCATATCCAAGCTATAATGAAAATATAGCTACCAAGCAGTAAGAAGGAATTGAAATCTTTCTTCAGAAAGATAAACTTTGTCAGAAAATTCATCACGGGTTTCACTGAAATAGTCAAACCACTAAATGCTATGTTGAAGCAGGATGCCAAATTCGAATGGATGTCAGAATCCAAGAAGGATTTTGAAGAGATTAAAAAGATAATTTTTGATCCACCAGTGTTGGTCAACCCGGACTATCTGAAGTCATTTTACATTTATTCATTTATTCATTTATTCATTTGCCTCAAACCACTCTTGTGCCAACATATTGACTCAGAAAGATGATGACAGAAATGAGCATCTTATTTCTTTCATGAGTGCTCCATTGAAGGTTGATAAGTTAAGATACCATAATATTGAGAAGAAGGTGTATGCCTTGGTTAGAGGAGTTAATAAATTTGGGCACTAAATTTTGAGGAACAACGTGTTCGCAATTGTACTTGACCCAGTAGTTAAAACTTTGCTAATGTAGAATGAAATGGGAGAAAGAAGAGAAAATTGGGTTATGTTATTATAGGAGTATGACATGGAAATTCAACCCATGAGGCTAGTCTGAGGGAAATCCCTCACTCAAATTCTAGCTAAAACAATAGTTTAATCCGGACCCAAGCTCATCGTGTAGCAGTACCAATTGGAGGGTGTTTCTCTTGGAGAGTGGTATGATGATATTGTCTACTACTTGTTGAATCACAAGTGCCCATCTCGATTGCAAGGAGTGTAGAACCATTCTCTAAGATAAAAGAGTAGCAACTATATGCTACAAGGTTCTATACTATACAAGAGATATCATGAAGGAATCTATCTTAGATTCCTCAACAAAGAAGAAGAAATGTGATTAATGAAAGAGTTCCATGACAAATTTGGCACTGGCCATGGATCCGGCCCTTCCACCACTCATCAAATCCTATGAGATAGGTACTATTGAATGATGGTGTTCAAAGATGTGCATAATCATGTCAAAACCTATCATGTCTTCTAGACTGATGTTGCTAGAGAAAGAAATGATGCTCTCTCGCTCCATCTAGTTCTGGAGGTAAGACCATTTTCTCAATGTCGTCTTGACTTCATTGGTCCAATAAGCCTACCATCCTCTGCAAGCCACAAGTAGATTCTAACCACTTTTGATTATTGCAATAGATGGACTGAAGCAATAAAATGTAAACATTGCACTACTGAGGTTGTAACTAATTTTTTGGAAAGTTTTATTTTGAATCACTTTGGTTGGCCCTATGCTATTGTATGTGATAATGACCCTACCTTCTCTTTGCTTAAATTTTCTATTTGGGCCTTTCATTACGGAATTGAACTTAAATTCTCATCTAATTATTACCCTCAAGGAAATGGCCTAGCTGAGTCAACAAACAAATATTTGATCACCATGATTAAAAATTTTCTTAACAAGAATCCCAAAGTTTGGCACACCCAGCTGTGTTTTTTCCTTTGGGTAGGTCACACATGCCACAAAGCTTCCCTGTGTGATTCCCCATTTCACGTGGTCTATGGCCTGGAGCCTATCTTTCTCATTCATCTAAAGATCCCAAGCCTCCATTTTATCAATGCCTATTATGGGGAGGGAGACCATCGTGAAGTCCGTCTGGCCAAATTGCTACATTTAGAAGAAGTTCGTCATATAGCACTTGAAAAAATTTCCAAACAACAGGGCGTAGTCAAAAGATGGTTTGATCACCAAGCCAAAGTAAAGGCCTTTAGAATTTCTTATTTATTCCTTTGTTGGGACAAGGCTCATGAGAAGAAAGGGTGACATGACAAATTCGACAAGCTTTGGCTTGGCCCCTTTCAAATTTCAAAAAAAATAGGAGATAATGCCTTTCACCTCAAGACCCATACTGGAGAGGATGTCTCATTTCCTTTCAATGGATACAATCTCAAGCATTATTTCCTTACTTGAGCTCCTAAATCTATCCTTTGTATGTAGTTGTACATAGGTTAGTTTACGTTCCCTTTGCTTCACTATTTTTCTTTTGCTTTGCTCGTTTCCTGACTATTTTTATTTTGTTGAGGGTATCTTTGTTCTTAATGTGGTGGTCGTGCTTGGCTTAAAAAATGGTTCACTTTTCTGCCCACTCTAGTCTATTCTTTGGATAAACCTTCATTCATAACTATTGGATTTTGATCACCTCTGTCAAGTTGGTTTCCTTATTTGAACTTTGATCTAACCTTTGGAGGGACCCTTGTTTGAATCTTTTTACACATGTCTTGGATCATACATGAAAATACACTTTAATTTTTCCAAGGAGTTGTATAGTAGTTGTTAGGAGGGTTGGGCAAGTGAAAAAACTTAAGCCTGCTCTAGTGACCACTGTGATTCCAAACCCACAGTGAGCTTCAATGCTTACGCAGTTGAGCAAGAAAGAGAAAATAGTACCAAAAGAAATATCAAAAAAAGTCATAGAATTTCAAATATGCAATTATGTGGGTGTGTGAATAACTCTATCAAGGCTATGAATGCCTAGTCAGCAATAGAGAAATGCTCATTAGGTGACAACGATAACTCCATCAAGGCTATGGATGCTTGATTAGCAATGGAGAAATGTCTAGGTTACTATTAGGGTTAGACAACTTATGTAGATTTCCTTTGCTTAATCAGCGATTGTTTGAATGGTTTCTAAGGAAAGGAAGTGAATTCACTATACAAACACACTTTCAAGATATTCTTGTACCTTGATTCAACTAAGGATCTCGTCCTCCTTGAGCTCCTTGTTCACTCCTGAAATCAGCTTCTAGTTTGCAAAACCAGAGATTCTAGTTTTTGAATGAATCTTTATCCTTAGAATGCTCAAGAGAATTTTCCTAGTGGAGTCGCCATTTTTTGTGCCTATAGCACACATGCCCCATTCCAAATGAGGACCCTCTCTTTTTCCCTTCACCAGGTTTCTTTTTTTCATCACCTCATTCTACGTGCCCCTATTTTTTAGTGTCAAAGTGGTCATGGACCCTAAAATTATCATCTTGAGTTGATCAAGTTTCACCACCCTAAAAATTTCCAAGTCTTTTTCCTTCATGGAGTTCCTCTAGCATTTTTCCCTTAATTTTTTAAGGTTGGCACCTTTCGCACCATGCAGGTCTGCCTATACAGGTTTCCCTTTGCAAGAATCCATCCTCTCTTCATCATTTTCCTGGAAATCAACCCATGTCTTCCACCCACTTTGCAAGACCCGCATCATCCATCGCAACCTCGTTTCTATACTATTAAACGGTGAACCTTTAACTATCACCTACACCGTGAACCCTGCCTTTCCCACTGCCCAATTATTTTGAAATGCGTGTTCACCAACTTCATCAGTCATCGTAGAACATTTAATGAAAGTAATTAATGTCAAATTTTCTATAAATAGTAAGGTTCCACCTATCATTTTCACCGACACTCAGTTAGAAATTGTCAATGTGCCTCATGCGTCTACCACCTTCACACCCATATTGCTTCGAGGACAAATTTAAGTGCCTTCTTCATCACATTTCATTGGGTTTTCTAGGGATTTCACTACTGCCCAGCCCACGCATCCTTTTGAGTTAAGATTTTTAAATGTTAAAATCATTAAGTGAAACCTCTAAAATCTATAAATGGTTGAAAGACCATTAATTTCTACACAAAACCCATGAGACTAAAACTTGAAAACTTGTCAAAATCGGCCTCTCGAACCATGTGGAACTCGAAATCCACATAGTTATTCTTCACCAAGACCACGGGTCTTTTGTGGCCTGAACCCTCCTTGTCACTATTGAAACTTAACCTAACACTAGAACAAAAATTAGACTTCCAGCCAACAACCCTTGCGGGTCCACTATTGTAGAGTTGAATGCTAGAAACTATCATTATAGGCCACCCTCCCACATTGTGGATTCCGTTGAGAATTCTACTGACCAAAGAAAAAACTCAAAGACAAGTCTCCTATGGGTCATTTTTCATAGACATTCATCTGTTCTTCATTGCTATTTAAATGGCTATCCAAAAACGGTGGAGCCCTCATTTCCTCCCATGTTGCACAACCCATAAATCTTCTCATGATTCGATCCTCACCTTGAAAATGCTAAGTATAAATATTTTGTGGGTCAGCCTTTGTGGGCCACCGTCCATGGGCCAACCTATTGTTGTCATCATTTCTCAATGGCCAGGGAGATGTGTCCTCCCATAGTGTGGTCCCCAACCCCTTTGTTTCCCTCAGACCTTCAGATCAAAAAATGATTAAGTCTTGGCACATTGTAGGCATACCCTTGCAGGCCACCATCTACATCCCGTTGTCTTGTGATTTTCATTTCTCAATGTTTATGCCTTTCCAGCCTTCTACTTGTTGAAGATTTCTCCATGCTCTTTCATCTTACATGAATGATCAATGATAGACTCTTCCTGCAGGTCTGACGGTGCGGGTCATCATGTGCAGGTCATCGTCCCATGGTCATCATCCTTAGAACATCCATCACATAGAGGCTTCCCATAGCTCCTCACCTACAATTTTCTTGATGGTTGAACCCTTAAGAGAACTAGCTTGAACTATCCATGCCTCCTGTGGTCCTCACACGGAAGAATTTCATCTACGGGTTTCCACCTCCTAGTCACCATTTTTCAATGGTGAAGCTTTAAACAGCCTTGGTGCCTCCTACCTCTACACACCTTGAGCCCGCATAAATCGAATGCCTAACTGAACATATCCAAAGGGATCTTAATTGATTTTCACACGTGCTATATTACTTTAGGCATTGAATGATGATTGATCCTCAACTATTGAAATCTAAATGCAGATGGTCATCTACGGGTCATCATGCCTCCTATTCCAAGTCACCCCAAATGGTTGCCAGCCTTGGGAAACCCACATCCCTGGGCCCATATTGCTCTAACTACCCCTAATGAGTGAAAAATGATAAACTTTAATGAATATTACGCTCTTCTATGATGAAATTCTTGATCTAACCCTCATTTTTGCCAAATTCAACTAAGACTTCTCGATGTTTTATGAATATTCTTACTACAGTCTCTTGTGCAAGATATATGGAATAATTTGTGAGACCATCAGGAGCATTCACATAGAAAGAGAAAGGAAATAATCCTACTAAAGCACCAAGGGGCAAGGAAGATAAATATCAAATGAAGTACTAGTTCCATGGGGTTGAGGTCACTTCTAAGATTGCCTTAGATTGAGGCACCACTTTAGACACCAACCTTGGACATGTCAACATGGATGAATTCAGATAGAGGGTGATGGCTAGCCCTAAAACAAATAATTCCTTGAAGATTAGAAAGAGCGGCATCGCCAAGGCAATCGGCTTCCATCCCTCACATTTCTCCAAAATTGGTAATGGCCTACAAGGAGTGTTACCACAACAATAGGAAGATTATCAACCATGATGGTAGGGTGTTGTCATATTTATCTACGAAGTCTATTGGTCATGCTTTCCACATCCCCACATAAGACAAAATGGAAGAAACAAATAAGGAAGAAGCTGAGAATATGTGGAAAATAGATCCCCTAGGATGCAATAAATTGATCAACCAACATTGGTTCAAAGATAAGAGGGGAAGTGCAAATAAAGTACCACAAGATCTCTTCAATAGTGAATTTCATGAGGAATACCATGATCTAGTCACTCTCCTTAGTAGAGTAATGGGCCTCCCTACTATCACCTATTTTCAAGAATGGATGTTCTATTTTATTGAAGAGATCATCCAAGGTAAGACCAAATTTCACTAGGAAAATATTGTCAGTGACAAAATTTATAGCCAATTGATGGATGTTAAGAAGACCTCCCAGATCTACATGACCTCATACCTAGTGTATATGTTGACCGATACATTCCCCTATAAAGATCTTGTTGTCACACACAATCTATATCCTAGCTAAACCTCAAAATGTATGATAGGTACCCTCAGCTATAGTATTGAAACTTTAAGAAGGATGATCTAAGGGTGAATGATTGCTTTATTGGGCATATTATCAGGCTACTCAGGGGTGAATTCAAAAGGAGAGTTACACAAAATGCTAGATAATTTATCCAAAGGTTTGGGTACCTGTTCATACATTTCCCAAAATTGGCATACATCGGAATGGAAGGCTTCTTCAATAAGCCTTACAAGTTGCCACGCTACCCGAATGATTGGATGATTCTACTTGAGGTCACAAGGCAAAAAAAGAATGCACATGCTCTACTGAGAGATAAGCATAGAGCAGCCATCCCATATCCTCTCACATTCAGACAAGGAATGTATCCCTATCCCACTGCTCAATGTATAGATTACTCAGAGAAGGAGATAGTGGAGTATAACCTGGAGCTCCACATAGCTAGGCCAAGAATGGATCCATGTGGAAATCTGAAGAAGTATGTTGGGAAGTAGTACCTTGAGGATTTTCAGGCCAATTGTTAGGATTGCAAGGAAGTTAGAATGAGATGCTACATGCGGATGACAGCCCAGCTCATCAAATCAATCAAGTTATTTCTAGTGCCTGACTAGGTAGTTGAGGAGGATGATACCATCCTTGATCCAAGATTTGATGTCGTGGCTAACTTTCCACTACCACTAATAGACTGGAATGAGGGAGAGTTCAATGACCTCAATGCAATTATGCAACCAATCATGGATAGAACTAAGCAATGAGTAGATGCCCAGGTTGCACAACTCAAGATTCAAGGTGCAACATTACCTTATGGCAAGCTTGAAGATGAGCTCTCAAGAAAAACTAGCAGTGCAACTGCTTCTACCTCTATAGAAGAAGTTCCAAAGTCCCCTCCATCTACAAGATCAAAGAAGAGGAAGGATTTAACCAAGCACCATCCTAAGCATAAATTTTACTCACAAAATTTTGGGGAAGGAGATCCCTCTAAGAAAGAAAAGAAGACGGGGGGATTCACCACAAAAATGCCAATTATCGAGGAAGACCCTCAACATGAGGGAAAAGAAGAAGAATAAATTGAAAATTTGTGCTCACCATTGATCACCTCCACTCTCACCACTACCATCACCATAGTTATCACTCCACCACCCACTACCTCATTGGGGTTGCATGTTTCATCTCCACTTGAGGTGAACATCTCAGTCCACCTCTCTTCCACCCTGCTAGAAGCTCTCGTGGTAGTGCTTAATTATTCCTTGACCACTACATCCTTATCATCAAATTCCTCATTGCCTCCACTTCCTATCCTCTCCACTTCAATGCATGTAGTTACCACTTCTACTATCCCCCAGCTCACCCTGCCAGAAGCCTTCACAAGATATATGTAGGGTGTTCTTTATAAGATCTCGGGGGTGATCATGAATCCTATTGTACAAGCTCTAATGACCCAAATTCTATCAACTTTCCCATTCCTCCTCTGCCTCCAACAAAATCCACCAACGATGGAAGCCACAATGAGAATCTCTGAAGAAATTGAGAAACACCAAAAGGAAGTTGGCAAGAGCATAATGAAGTAGCCCAAAGGCCCTTACTTTGAACACCTAGAGGGTAGGCTAGCAATCAATCTTGATAAAGTGGTGACGCATGATGAAGAATCACAATCTTTAGAGGAAGACATTAAATCTCTCAATGCAAACTATGTGATTGAGATATCAGACCAAGAATTAGATGAGGTGCTATCCCAATAGGTCAAAGACATAGGTGAAGAGGTTGAATCAGAGAGGAATCCCTCTGAAAGAAAAGAGGAGACTGGAGTAAATGTGGAGATACTCTAAGATCCTTCGTTGATTGGTCAAGAAAAGGACCTTGTCCAAGAAGAAGAGGTGTCTTCCAGAGAGAAAGAAGAAGAGAAATAAATAGAAAAGGATGAAGATGAGTCAGAAGATGCACCAGCCAAGAGTCCTAAATCCAAGCATCATGAGCTTGAACATGAAGAAGAAGAAATTCCTCAAGAAGAGGAATTCAGTAAAGAAAATATAGCCTCTGCCGAGATGGATTCAGAAAAGGCTATACAAAATGAGGATTCTGATGAAGAAGAAAATACTGAGCAAGAGCCTTCAAGCCATGAAGGAAAGTAGCTCCAAGAAGTCGAAAGTGACATAGAATCACCAAAAGGGGAAGCTCATATTCCAGAGTTGTTGGAGAAGTAGCTACAAAAGAAGACTTGTGTTCCAATGGATCCAAAGGCTAGACTCAAGGCCATATTGGCTCAAGCACAAACAAGGACAAAGAAAGAAAATAAGTTGATATTCTGCTCTCACATTACTGTTGATGCCCCTATATCAAGAAAAGTGCAAGTTGCCACATTGGTAATAGACAAAGAGGCTAGTTTCAGCTACACCATTTCTACCATCAACCTAGGAACCGCTTCAAGAGAAAAAAATGATGAGTTCCAAGGATCAGTGGCCATAATTATTGAGAAAATGAATAAAGATTAATCCTCAAAAGAGGAACTAAAGGCACAAGTGGTAGACCTCAACGCTTACATCCATCAATGGACATCCCTAGAAGAAGTCCCAACTACATCCTTCCTGCCCTAGAAGAACTCTCCCAAATGGAAAAAATCAAGAATTGGACTAAGGCTATGGCCGGTTGGTTTAGACGAGCACTCTACAATGGTGATATGGGAATAAGCCATGTTGTCAGGATGATCGATAATTTTCATAAGCTACAGAAACAATTGGAGGGCACAAAAAAATCTACCATCACTTCATTGAGCTATATAGGATTACTTATCCTAAGGTTGAGGCTATTCTCAAAATGTCTGACAAGACATGGGAAAAGGAGCCAACCCTTGCAAAGGATGACCAATGGCTTGTATAAATGTGGAAAATGGGCCTAGATCATAGAAATGATGTCCTGGAAAGAGTGTTGCATGAGGTTGAGCTTGACCTCGAATGTGCCAAGAACCATAGGGAAGATGATGAGGATTACCTCAAGTTAATGACTAATTATGAGATGTTGACCCTTGAGCTCAATCCAGATAAATTTAGGCCACGCTTCCACAAGAAAATGGAGCAAGGGGCAGAAAACTCACTAATGTCAGACTTCATGGATTTCACTGCCAGAACCTTCATCCAGTCTGAGCAAATAGTCAAAGCCACACCCAAATGCACTAACAACTAGGAGCATATCACGAGTAGATCAAATAAATTTCCATTCTAAGTGCTCCAATCTGATATCATGGAGTGGGATAAGATCCAGGTGCTAATCAAAAAATTCATGGAATATGCCACTCTTCAAAAGAAGGCTAGAAAACTAGTTATCAATGATCTGTTTTTGATAGTGTAGCTAAAAAGGGCAATCCACTAAAACAAAAAACTACTACAGCTACAATACCAAGGTAGCCACTAATAGACAAAATAGGAATAAAGATAAATTTTTATTTTAAATTCCTATATATTTGGGCGTAAATGAAACCCTAATGTAAATGAATCTTGGACACACAATGAAAGTAAATCCTAGCCATTCATTTTTCCTTTTGAAAACTATAAATAGGGGTCCCTTCTCTCATTTTCAATGAGAATTGATTTGTAATGAAATGTTGAAATTTTAATAGAATTTCATTGCTTTTGGCTAGATTCTTGAGTTTCTCATATGTTGCATGATTCTTCTCCTCATATTTGATAGATTTACTTACATTTACATTGTTGTTCTTAGTGTTTTCAAATAATTCCAATAGTTTAGTTCATGTTGTTCATTGAATTTACAAAATTTCATTGTGTTGATGCTTTCCATGTTCATACTTTTTGGTGGTTATTCATGGTAAATAGTAGTGTAAAGCTATTTTGAACACTGAATCTTTGTTGCACTTAAAATTCATCTTTTATTCATGTTTTATGGTGAATGAATAGCTGAAAAAATACAAACGTTACAAGATAGCACTAGTTTCATGATACTATGTGTTTTGGTTAAGTGGAACTCAGTTATAGGAAAGTTTTCCACTATAGCATTCTCCATTTTCAATGTTCATCATTAGTTACAAGTCTAGGAACTCTTACCTCCCTTTTCCCTTTTGACCTTTCTTTGAAATAGAAGTTAAAGCGAGATTCCAGCATCCCTTAAAAGCCAAATCTGATGCTGGAAGTGGAGTTTTAGACTGTTGTTTTGAATTTGCAGCAAGAGCATCTCAATTTCAGAATCATAGGAAACTCCATTTGAAGATCCAAATCTTTCCACCTTAGTGAACCATAAATTCCCTTTGTGATTACCAGAAAATCACATCAATCAACTGAGTTCTTTTTCCAAGTCATGACCTAACACCAGAGAGACCTTGGGATAATTTTGTGCAACTTGTTGTAGGAAGTTGTCTTTCAAGAGAGGTAGTCCACTTGTGTGTTGTGTGTGTTGAGAAAATGCAAAAAAACCCATTAACAGTTTCCAAATACTACATACTTTGGTGCCACATATTCATACTTCAGTTCCCTCTATTATAACATAGTCCAAGACTTATTCAACATAAAAAAATTGCATTCATTATAGTTTGCAATGTATAAATTTTATTCTCCTTTTCATGTGCAACCTTTAAGTCTTCATTGACTTTTTCTTATAAATGTTTTAAGCGCAATAAATACTTATGGTGATGGCTACATATATGGTTTTATGTACTTTGAGTGTAGCCTTTGCTTTATCTTTGTTAAGTGAAATTTTTGTTCATATCCTTTAACTCATGTGTTTTAAGTTAACTTCAAAGAACTAACAATACCTAAAATTATGTGTTGCATTTACTCCTAACTTATGCTTAGTATGGCATAGTATATACTTATAGTCACATTGGCTTTTATTTAAGTTTGATATCTATTATGGTTCGTGTCATATATGTGCCCAGTTTTACCTTTAAACATTTCAAGATACATTCAATATTATATATATAATCATTCTTTGATATTAAATATACATCAATGTATATATTATTAATATATATATGCAATATAACTTCTAGATACATATTAATATATATATAAATTAATATTCGCCAATCACATATATATATTCTATCATTTATATATATACAAACAAATATATTAATGTGTATGTATTTAATATATACTCATACATATATATTAATATATTAATATATTATATACATATATCGATATCTTAATATACATATATACATACATATTTATATTTTTTGTTGATGGCCCATATATATACAAAATGTATATGTATATATTTATGTCTTATTTGTCTAGTTGATACTCTTATGTGTATGTCAAATCATGTTTGAGCATGCGTGTGTATTTCTACTTACGTAGACTCACAAAAATATGCTCACATGTATAAGTTACCACTTTTGAATAAACACATATATATACATTCTATATATTTATATATACTTATTGATGACTATTTAAATATAAATATGAAGAAGAACTTATATTTATCATAAAGACTCAATCACATAACCTTGAATAGAAACATTCAAAGAATAAAACCACATACCAACCCATAACATACTCAAGCCCTGACAAAAGGTTACTTACCATTTCCCAAACTATCTTAATTGAACTAGATCAACTAGGATCTAAGTTTGTGTATGCTCAATTAGGCTCATCAAGGGTTACTAGACCAATTTCTTCTCTTGAGTGATACCCTCCTCTTGTACTATAGGGATCGACTCCTTCCGACATCCAACTTAGTGCATCACAAATTTAGTTATCCATTCACATGAAATTCATTTGCACCATAAATAATTTGCATCAACAAAGAATTAAAGTATTCACATTTTTATACATATTCATTCATCACATTTTCCATCAGTATAAAACATAATCATTCCTTCAAAAGCAATAGCATCTTAATGCATATTTCAGTATTTCATTTACATATTAAACATATTAATGTCACAATTTATATCTATAATCATATTCACTCGTGAAGGTAAAAGTAACTAGGTAACTGAGAGACGGGGTGTAACATACTTCCCCCCTTGTGAATCATTGTCCTCAATCATTTAAGGTACTTAAAACATGTAAATAAAGTCAAATAAAAATTTTACTTTCCATTTTCCAAATCATGTAGGAAATAAGTAGATTATCCAAAAAAATTTCCCTCATAGCACAAATCTTTACAATCTCATCCTTCCTAGACCTTGCATTGAGTGACTCTACTATTGTATAGGGAAATCTTACATGTTTAAATCACACTTTCTCTCAAAAGAGCTACTCAACACAGTTGCATTTACTCACAACTCATATGTACATCATAAGTTCAATAGTGATTGAGTCATATATGACACATATACTACAATGACTGGAGAAACACATTCCCATTGGATAACAAACAATTATCATTAGTGTAATTCAAGTGGAAAAGGAATGTTGGTTCATTGTGTACTACACCATGGGTCCCATCCTTCCCTTTGGTTCTTACACCATTGGATAACTTAGAATCCAATACTATCCATCACTAACACAAACATTTACATTAATCATAAATAGTACTTCCCTTAACTAATATCTATTTCGAGCATAAAATTTCCCTTAGACACCTATCAATTCTAAGCTTAATAGTACTACTTCTTATTTCAACCTTTGTATCAACAAAGTTTCCTTGATCATTTTGATCTATTCTTCCATTTATAACAACATTTTTGGTCTAAGGCTATTCCTATTCCCTAGCTTATCCCAACTCATAAGAATTCCTCCCTTTTGAATAATGTTTCAATGGATCAAATTTAAATGATATAATTTTATTGTGATAAAATTATTTCATGCAAAGCAGGGGCATAAACTATAATATTGATACCATATTTCACAACAATGGGTTCATGTCATCCTTAAAGTTCAGTGAATAACTATGATAAGGGAACTTTTTGTTAACAATGGCATACCTTTCAATGATGTGGCACAACATGAAACCAATGTGGATAGTATATGATGATGAATCAAATGACCTTACATACCTTCAAAGGATTTGACAACTTCAAAATGCATGATAATAGGCTCAATGGTAGCAACATTCAATGGGATAGTCAATTGTCTCATATGAAAACAGGGTACAAAATTTAACCCATAATGAAAATGGAAAACCAAATGGATTCCAAGGTGTAAAAATCAATCTTCCACTTGCCCCAACCTTCATCAAACACCAAACAATGCTACAGTGCCAAGACTTTGGCAAAACAATCCCAAAGAGGAGTTTTGATTGAAAAATAAACCAAAATGCAGTAGACTATCTTTTTGTTCTCCCTCACACGTGCAAACCCAAACCCCAAACCTTGTTAGTTTATAGAATACATCATAATAGAATTAAATACAAATTTTCTTTGTCTCCTCATCAAGGAAACTCGAGAAAATGCATTTTAAATGCTCACTATAACCCTAGGTAGTGTTTCTGACCAGTTCCACCAAAACGTGGATATCTCCCTACAATCTAAATGAAATTTGATCAAACTAGAACCATAATAAATTTTAGACCATCCTTCACATGATACAAACAATATTCAATTTTTATAGTGCACCAGGTTTTTGTACAATGTGATAGAAAGTAGAAGAATACAAAAAACACAGAAATTCACATGCAAGGAAGAAACTTCTTCTTCAAATTCCTTATCCAACCCCTTTCCTCAATAATACAAGGCATATTTATTCATATACAACCATATTCCAACTATTTCCAACCATATCTTGGTTAATGAGTTAACAAAACATCATTTTCATAAATCTTGCAAAAGTTGCTTGACAACTTTTGAGAAACTTTGACAACATTGGCATGTTTCCATAACCTTTCTCCTAGAAACTCAATAAGGACTCAAAATGACTCAAAATGGCCTAAGAATACCTTATTAGATGAAATCAACCCTTACAAGAACAAAAACCAAAAATTCACTACATAGAACCAAGGGTGCACCTAAAACCAAGGGTGTCCCTGCACCATACTCCTCGAAGGTGAAAAATAAATCAAATTCCACTTGAGTTGAGACCTGCTATAGTATATCCATGCATTAGTATGTCACTCTCAAACATCCAAGTGGAATCCCCATGATTCAAACCCTTCCACTTAACTAGATATGGAAAATATACATGGTTTCTTGTCCTTTTGAGTTCCTTGGTGTCTAGGATACACCCCAACTCTAGAGGTCTTCTTGATGGATGGTCTTGGACCCACTCATCACTTGCAAATACTTGGGAACCTATATCATGACCTTCAAAAACATCCACTTGGAAAGAGCACAAATCAAAAACTAAATCTGCAACCTTCAAATCAATTGCTCATTTTCTCACAATTGCCCTTTGCTTGCATCTGCTACCTCCAACTTGTAATTGATCCCTTTCTACTTGATAGATTGCATGAATTTCAATAGAACCTTGTTCTCCTTCAATTTCTTGTTTTATTTTGACCTTAGGTTTCTCACCCCTCAAGTTTGCAATCTCAACAAGGGAATTTTGTCTTCTCTCTTTATCTCCAACCATTAGGACTTCAAACATGGTTTCTTGATCAGTGTTACTACTCTCTTCCAAAAGAAATAAATCAAATCTAACCTCCAATATTTCCTTATGTAATGTCTACAATGAATGTGTATATTTCTCACCCTCAATGGGAAATAGAAAATATTGAGTCCTCGTTGCCTTTTCAATGCCATCAATTCTCAGATTTGGAAGGGGCTTGGACTATAAATCAACAACACAACCTATATAATCCAAACCTGCAATGTTTAATGTTACTCTCTCCCTTGGACCTACAAAAGAAATGTTTTTTTCCTTTTCTTTGTCTATATCAGTTTGCAAAATAAAAAATGGAACCTCTAGCTTAGAATTGATCCCCCTAACCTCATATTGTATTGAGTTACCTTCACCAAAATTCCTAAGTAATGCGAAGATAATTTGGGCTACATCCTCATATTCCAAATAAAAATTCTCATATTCCAACTAAAAATGCTAAGTATCTTCAATCACATTAAATGGTTTTTCTTCCCACTCTAGAAACCCTACATGAGGACTAGTACCTTTCCCTAGAATGTCATCTATTATCAGATTGACATGCTATTGCAATAAATATTTTACCTCCAATGGTAACTGATCAACCTTAGTAGTTGTCATAATATTCCTAGGTCTATTTATGCTTTCAAAGCCCTTGACTTCCTTTTCTATGATTCGTACAAAATCCTTTTCACTCACCAACATAACACTAAAATCCATTTTTTATTCCCGGCTTTCCTCTTTTAATGTGTAAGGATGTATGAAACACCATCTTTCTCTATGACATATGTGTTTTTCCTACCATCATGTTTGGAATTCCTATCATATTGCCATGGCCTACCAAGAAGCACATGACAAACATCCATGGAAATTATGTCACACAAGACCTTATCCTTATATCCCCCTATGTCAAATTCTACCCAACTTTGCTCATTCACTAATACTTGTTGCCCTTTGTTTAACCAAGAGACCTTATAAGGAGTGGCATGAGGAATACTTTTTAATTTCAACTTCTCTACCATTTCAAGAGAAACCAGATTGTTAGTTCTACCAGAACCAATAATAACCTTGCAACACTTACCTTGGATTTTACATGTAGTCCTGAAGAGTGACTTTATCTATCGTGGTTCCTTCTCCATTGGACCTTTGATTAGAGTTCTCATTATCAAAAACTCTCCAATCTTTGGTTCTTCAACATGTGGTGAAGAATGTACACTCTTAGCATCATCTCCACCTTGTGCAATCTAATTTCTACTTTCACTTCCGAAAGAAGTAGATGGCTGCTCCTTAGGTCATTGTCATGCCTGGTGGCCTACAAACTTATTGTATTTATAGCACTTCCCAGTGAACCCACTTGAACCTCCTCTATTGCCAAATCTTCCTCTAAAATTTGATCTACCTCCCCTAAAATTGCCCCTTGAATCAGAATTTTGTTCTTGAACTATAATTTTCTCTCCTTGACTCTCATATGACTATCCTGAATCAACAAACATCCCTTTTCCTCTAAAACTCCTTCCTCTACCCCTACTTTTCTTTTCTTGTCTTCTCCTCAACTTATCTTTAGCCTTTATGGCCAATTGGTAGCATTCTTCCATTGTTCTTGGCTTTGTGAGACTTAATTCATCATGTAGGTTGTATCTCAACCCATTGATGTATCTTGCCACTTTTTTCACATCATCTTCTACATGACTTGCCCTTATACTCAATTTGTAGAATCCTTAGTATAAACCTTCTAATCCATATCTTTTTGCTTATGGTTTTGAAGTATTTTGTATAAATGAATGTCATAGTCACCAGGTAGGAATTTTCCTTTGATTTTGGCAACCATCCTATCCCAAGAGGTGATTTTGGATTCTCCCTTC
The DNA here is from genome assembly GCA_007115665.2 of Sequoiadendron giganteum. NCBI lineage: Eukaryota > Viridiplantae > Streptophyta > Pinopsida > Cupressales > Cupressaceae > Sequoiadendron > Sequoiadendron giganteum. The sequence goes on from CM021104.1 coordinate 142,469,713, forward strand.
TTCCTCCTCTCATCTTGCACATAGTCCAACCAAAGTAAGGAATGGCCCTTCAATTTTTTCTTGGCCAACTTCACTCTTTGTTCTTCTAATACATCTTCATATTCAAAATAGTTGTCTAGTCCTATTATCCAATCTAGGAGTTCCTCACTGTCCAAGTTTCCTCCATACATTGGTATATCCATATTTATCTTGGGACCTTCTCCTTTGACTACCTTCAATAGCTTTTCCATTTTCAAGTCATCAGGATCCAAATCTTCTTAGGACCCTTCTTGGGATTTTTCCTCCTCTCCTTCTTCTTCTTAATCACTCAAATCTCCTATGACCACTCCTTTTCTCTGTCTTGTTTCAACTGCAGCAAGCTTGGCCTCAAGGGATTCTATCAACTCCTTCATTTGTCTCATCTCTCTTGCATGGTTCTACTTCAATTCACTCACCTCTCTAGCAATTGGATTCCCTTTTGCAAGCATCCTTGTTTCTCTTCACTTAAAATTCTCCCTCTTCTGACCAACCTATGATCTAATTAAAAAAAGACACAAAGAAGAGGCATAAACTGGAATATTGATACCATCTTTCATAATAATGGGTTCATGTCATCCTTCAAGTTCAATGAAAAACTATGATAGGGAAAAATTATTTAACAATGGCATACCTTTTAATGATGTGGCACAACATGACACCAATTTGGACAATATATGATGATGAAGCAAATTACCTTACAGACCTTCAAAGGGTTTGACAACTTCAAAATACATTATAACAGGCTCAATGGTGGTAGCATTCAATGGGACAGTCACTATCTCATATGCAAAAAAGGTACAAACTTTAATCCACGATGAAAATGAGAAACAAAAGGGCTTACAAGGTGTAAAAAATAACCTTCCACTTTCCCCAGCCTTCATCAAACACCAAAAAATGCTACAGTGCCAAGACTTTGGAAAAACAATCCCAAATAGGAGTTTTGATTTAAAAACAAACCAAAATACAGCAAATTTTCTTCTTGTTCTCCCTCACACATGCAAACCCAAATTAAAAAATATTGTTAGGTGATAGAATACATTAGAATAGACTTGCTTACAATTTTTCTTTGTCTTCTCATGGGGGAAACTCGAGAAATGCATTTTAAATGCTCATTGTAATCCTAGGTAGGTTTTTTGGTCGGTTCCACCAAGAAATGGATATCTCCCTGTAATCTCAATGAAATTTGATCAAACCAGAACCAAAACCATAATTCACATGATACAAAAAATATTCAATTTTGTATAGTGCACTAAGTTTCTATACAATGTGACAGAATTTAGAAGAATGTAGAAAAACACAAAAATTCACATGCAAAGAAGAAACTTCTTCTTCAAATTCCTTCTCCAACCCCTCTCCTCAAGCATACAAGGAATATTTATGCATATACAACCATATTCCAGCTATTTCCAACCATATCTTGGTTAACAAGTTAATAAAACATCATTTTCACAAATCTTACAAAAGTTGCTTGACAACTTTTGAGCAATTTTGACAACATTGGCATCTTTGCATAACCTTGCACCTAGAAACTCAATAAGGACTCAAACTGACTCAAAATTGTCTAAGAGTAAATTATTACATGAAATCAACCCTTAAAATACCAAAAACCAAAAATTCACTACATAGAACCAAGGGTGCCCCTGCACCAGTATTCCACAAATCTTCCAAGATTTGGTTTATCCCTTTTTGCCTAATTTGTTGACTCATAGTAACAATTTGAGAATACATTAAATTAATTTTTTTCGGAAAGGTGATCATGATTTACACAAAGCCTTAACATTACTTGTGTGTCCCAATCTGAGATATCCTTCTCAATAACTTTAAACAACTTACTTTACACAATTTTTTGTTTAGGACTGGTATCTTATAAATCAATTTTGTCAATTATAAATTGGTTACCTTGGTGAATCTATCCACCATAACATTTTGTCAATTCCATTAACATAAAAAGATCAAAATTATTCTAATGATCTACCATTTCCTCATTGGAATTTCATGAGATTATACAAGTCATGTCGGTGATGACATCTTGTCTTCATCCTCTGGTATACTGGACAACAAGTTGCTACATACCTTGTAGCATCTTACTCTATTTCCATATAAATTATAGTGGCTCCACATTAGATAAATAATTTTATCATCCCAATGTCTCCTGAATATCACATCAATTTACTTCATTTCACTCCTTAATATCCCAAAATTTGGTACATAGGTTCTTCCTTTGATTCATAATAGTCCATCTTGACTAAGTGAAAACCTATTTCATGGACTTATGCCACCTTTAATTCTTGAAATATATGTTGAAAACTTAGAATATGAAGAGGGGGGAGAATCAATATTCTATTAAACCATCCAATTATTAGCCATCTAATTACCAAAGCATACTTAATAGTTATAAAGAATGAAAGCATGAATAATCCATAACACACACAACACATGAACAACAAGATTTTTACATGGAAAACCAAAAATGGGAAAAACCATGGTGAGGATTAGCTCACAATATGTTATAATTAGTTATAATATATTACAAAAAAGCTCACTGTCAAGTGAAATCGTTGTCCAAGTGAACTCATTGTTCACAGAAAAAGATAAAGATAGAAAGAAGTGGCTTTACATCCATGATTTGAACTAATAAAAGTGCATCTAACATATGTTGGATTTAGTTATTTTGAATCTCAATACACTGATAATACTCTTTATTCAACTCAAATTGCAAATATCTACTTTTCTCTATAATCGCACACCTTTTCTCAACACTCACAACTTGCTCGCTCAACTCTAAAAAGAATTGTATTGCAGCTTACATTAAGATCATTAACATATTCATATATATCCTCTTTTTTCAAACTCAATTAAACCTTATATATATACCAAACTCCATCACAAGCATCAATTAGGTCGGCCTAATTAGATGTAGCCCTAAATCATATAAAACGTGCCTTGTCAGAACCCAATTCAAAACAAAATGCCTTCGCACCTGAACATATGAAATATAGGTTGTCATGGACCTATAATAACTCCCTCTTTCATTTACATCACATGTTTAATCTCCAAAACACTTTACATACATCAAGTCGGCCAGACATAAGACCTAAAAGTGAAAATACTCCAACTAATCATCACCATAAGATACATGGACCTCAAAATATCATGCCAATTGGAAAATACACTTCTTTGAAAACTATTAACATTATTCAAAAATCACAAAGTCTAACTCAAATTCGTAGAGGAGTGCAAAGTAGTTAGGTTATAACCAATACATAGAATATTGTGTAAACCTTATATGTCAATCTTTTGTTACTTGCAACTTTTGAACCACTTATCCAAATCGACTAAAATTATGAATTAAGATGCTAATGATTTCCATGAACAACCTATTAGAATCATGGAAGTAAATCTATATTGGTGAATAAATATGAACCAAATTACTAAAGAGAATTTTGTGTTGAATCTATAGATGTAGAAACTTAGCAAAAGTACTTAACTGTTTTGGTGTGAGGACAAAATATTCTTGCAAAATAACTCTTCTACAGTCATCCATCATATGTGTTTGACATCCATCATGTAGTGTTGACATAGATGACAAGGCATTAATGAAAACCATCTTCATTCTTTCAAAAATCTCCCCCTTTATCATTGATGGCAATGTGCCAAAACAAAACTTTTATCCCCAAAACATCTCTCCACAAGTATCTCTCCCCTTTGATATCAAGGGAAAAGTGTGATCCCCTAAACTATATATACAGATTGAACTAGATCCCCCTTATGAAGTTAACCAAAAACTCCTAATACCTCTACATATGTACAAATGAATATGAAAACATGAAAAACTAAAAAGTGTATAGAGATAGAAATTGTCAACCTGGAGATGTTGACCCTTGAAGCTTCTGAAGAATAGCCTACCAAATAGATTTTCCTTCTTCCTAGCTTTTCTTCACTGCAATAAGAATTTTGTGTAGAGACTCAAACTCCACCAATGTTTCCTCTCCTTCTATAGTACCGAGGGTAAGATTTAACTTTGATATTTTTTCAGTACTAGCAAGGGCACTTGAGATAGGTATGTGCTTTGTTTTTACTAAGTTCCTTAGCTTCCCAAGTTGTTTGATAATCTCTTCATTTTTTCTTTGCAAAGTGAGGAATCTATCATGCAAGTCCACTATACCAGTCCAATTCTTATCATCTATGTCCAGTGCCAAATCATAGGCATTAGATTCATTAGCTATCTATCACTCAATCAAGTCCATTTTATCTTGTATCCCGTGTGTGCCATCCGACCATTTTAAGCAATACAAAATAATGTTTTTGCTCCTTCCTCATAGGATTGTACTTCCTTCAAACATTATTAGACTTTGGTATGTGTAGATTCCTATTTTTCTATGATATCCATCAACTTCTTCTTTGTAATCCTTGTCACAACATCTATTTCCACTTTTTCCTTCAATCCAAAGGAATATTCCTTAATGAAATCAATCAACAAGTTGAAGTTTTATGCAATAGATAAATATGTATTAGCATTAGTTCCTAATGTGATATCCTATAATTACTTTACAACTTCATCCATTAATTCACTACTCTTTTGGTATATTTCAATGATTTATTTCCTTGTTGATGCATTAAACACATCTCATAGTTGTAACTTGTGTATAAGAGATATCTTATCTAAATCAACACTACCCTGTTGCATGGGCAACTACAACAATTGAGAAGAGACAACCATATGAAACTTTAAATGTTTAGATAACAATCCTTTTAAAGGATTATCATAGGAGGATTCACCAGCGGGCTTAGGTAAATCCTCAAATTTCTTTGCTTCTTCATTCTTTTTGGTATTAGGATTTTCTTCTTCTTCACCAAAGATCTTGTCTTTATCTTTCTCTTCATCTCCTTCATCCTTATCCTTCTCTCCTTGCTCATTATCTTTATTTTTATCTCCTTCTCCTTCCTTCTCACCATAATTATCTCTTTCCTTATTCTCTTCATTATCATAACTTTTCTTATTGACTGTATCACACTTTTCACCTTCACCTATGTTATGTTCTATATCTACCAGAGGAACAAATGTCTCTGGGTTATCTTGATTTTTAGTCACTTGAGTCACCAGAGGAATATGAGTGTCATCCTTTTTGGTTTCTTCTGCAATCACAACAACATTCTCATCTTTAGCATTTTCTTGCATTGGTTCATCTATATTTGGAGGATTATTATCTAGATTTTCTTCTATATCAGTAACTCATATGTTTTCATTTACTATATCTTGTTCCTTATTGCCAGAGGAAATGGGAATCATGTCATACTTTTGTGCAATATTAGTAATATTTTCCTCTACTTCCTTCTGAATTTTCTCAAATTGATCTTTTTCTCTTCCCATCAAAAGAGTGGCCCTTCATTTTTTCTAAACTCTTTGCTAAGAACTTGGGCCAATGTGGCATTATTAGCATCAAATAGGGAGAATCCAATTTTCTCCACAACATCTAATATGAGCTTTTCTTCCTTTTCAGTGGCCTCTTTTCTTCTCTTCTTTAAGATGTTCCACACATCATCAAGAGCATTCTTCCTAATGTTCTTCATATTTTCTTCAATAGTGGCAATGAATTTGATGATTTATTTTATTATGGTGGCTTTGTCCACCTCATTTTCATTTTGGTTCATTATTGTCTCCTTGAACATTTCATGATGTAAAATGTATTGAAACAAAGAGTCCAACTTCATTGGATTGTCCGATCTCTTTGGATTTGTCTTCTTTTTTTTATTCATTTTCTTCTCTGGTTCAACTATGTCTGATTTCATTTTATTCCCTTCCTTCATCCTCTTATGCATGTGTATCCAAAATACTTTCTTTTCCTTCTCAATCTCTTCTTCATCTGAGGTATCAAAAATATCTATTTTCTATTTCTTTGAAATAGTGCTACTTTTTAGGATCAATGTGGAATCTTCTTCCTATTATTCATCTTCAAAAAGTACACTCAAGTTATTTTCTCTTTTAGCTTTCTCTTTTATTCTTTTATATGTAGTAGCAATAGAGGTTGTTGGATTAGTTTTCTTTCTCTTTTCAAGTCTTGTGGCTTCCTTCACTTAAGGTCCCTTTGTTACCAGAGCACTAGTCTCTATTCTCTTAGTTCTGTTGGTGGTAGAAGCTAATCCAAAGGGCTATTGAATACCAAGGGGAATGGTGGAATCAGTTCTTCTAGATCTTGTAGGATAAGTGGACCCAATTGTTGTCCTTGTTTCTCCCTCTATTTTTTCTCTTAAAACCCATATTTGTTCTTATATCAATCCCTTGTCCTTGAGTTGATCATTTACCATTTTTGTCATCTTCCTCTTTGTTTTAGGCGCTTTCAAATTCATATGCACTTTCAAGGATTTTTCCTCATATGTTCCATGTCTTTCTTTTGTAGGTTTCTTAGGACTCTTCAATAATATACCAACATAACCATATACTTCATTTTCATTAATCTCATAACCAAGAGGCTGAATCTAGACTATTTTGGGTTCCACAACTTCAATAATGCATTCATCAGTTTTGACCAAAAATGTGATATCATCTTGATATTCCTCCATCATATACTTAGGGATCCTCTCCCTTTCATGCATTCTCTTCTGAAATACTAAAAATAATGTAGTAAGTGCCTCATCTTAATCTTTCATATCACTGATTTTGTGTAGATGATCAAATATTTGATGGGATACATGTCTTATTTTCTTCCATATGGAATTGCTTCTTCTTGGAAGCTCCCTCAAAAAGTATAACAACAAATAAACTACCAAATAAACAAACTGAAGGGGTATTTTTTCTCTTTACTTTGCTTCAAGTTGTCAAATATTTTTTTTCGAAGCAACTCACACAAATCATAGTCCTTTCCCTTTTCCACCATTTCATGGGCTACATGAATTATTGTAGCTGGCACATAATTCTCTTTGTTGGTGTAGTATATATTATATCCTATGACCATAGTTGCATACCTTACTATAGGATTCCATATAGTGTTCACGGTGAGAGCCCTTTCATCAAATGTAGCTCCAATTAATTCCATCACATCCTTATTCTTCACAAATTTTAGTACACGTAGAGGTCCAATGTCACAAAGTCTAGTAACTTCCCTCATAACTTACTTAGATATCAAACTATACATGTCAATCCATATGAATTTGGCATGCACTCTGCTTAATTCCATTCTCACACACTTAATTTCATATTCATAAATGAAGCATGGAAACCATTGCTAGACATCTAGTTTCTTCTTCACTAGGTTTTCATATTCAGGTTTGATGTTGAAATCATTTCCAATTAATTTATCTATCCACAATTCTATAAATTTTGTATGGTTATACTCTTCCATTTTCTCATGGATGTAAGCCCTAATGTCCTCTGTAGGAAAAATCTTGTATGGAAATCTCGAAAAAGGTTCAAGCGAGTCATTCTCAAAAACTTTCATGAGGCATTTCTTGAATTTTTCTTGGGGTTTATCACTCACATTCACTACAATAGGTTATCCATTTCTATTAAATTCAAATTCTTCAAAAATCAAACTCTATTACAACTTTGGATAATAGTAAATACCTTTTTCTTGCTCAACAAGAATTATAGTTAGGATGCTCTGCTTCACAAATCGCCTTCGAACTCTTGAATTCACTTCAATTCACTCTACTTTCTCCAATTGTATAAAATTGAATAAAATCAACAAAGAATAGGTGCATATAACCCTCCAATTCTACCCTAATTTGTATTATATGCCAAATAATAAAGTTGGTAAAAACCTTTCTCTATGCAACAATAAATCCTAAATTGCTTTGCAAATCTCTGGAATTGCGTGTTTTATTTTGGAGTCTTCTTAGAAAGATCCATACTATCCATCTCCATCTCCTATCTTCATATCAAGCCATGACACCTCATATCGGTAAGGGGTTATTTTATTTTTTGTTATTGCTCCCCCTAAGTAATTTCCTAGGATCAATTCTCATAGGAATTATTTGCACTAGAGGGTGGTACATATTCATTTCTAGTCTCTCATTATTTCTCCAAATATTTTCCACAATTCATCAAGCATTGTAGTACTTACCTTGAATTTTTCTTCATGAACTCTTTCTTTCTCTATATCTGATCTCAGATTTACCACTTCATGTTCAAAACTTGTGCACTCATCAGTTTTAATTTTTACTATTGCATTCAGACATTCCACATTTTTTTCTTTTCTTCCACTTGTATTTTCAAAATGGTGATTTTCTCATTTTCTTATTTTAATTGTTCATTGACCTCCTTATGTCTTTCTCTAAACTTCTTGATTTTCTCTCTCAATTTTTTGATGCAATCATTTGATTCTTTAATATTTTCCTTCAGATATATTTTTTCAACTTCATTTTTGTCAAGTTCTTTAAGAGAAACTTTGAGTTCTTCATATTTTCAACCATGCAATCTTCTTCTATGTATCCAATAGTAGGAATCACTTCCAAATAAATGTGAAACTTTTTTTGTCAGCCATGTGTTAAATTTCCAAGATCTTCCCAAAGTAGTCAAGCTTCTTCCAAGGAACCAATATTTGATACTAATTGTTGAACACTTGGAATATTGAGAGGGGGTGTGAATCAATATTCTATTAAACCATCTAATTACCAAAGCATACTTAACAGTTATAAGGAATGAAAGCATGAACAACCCATAACACACACAAAAGATGAACACTAGGATTTTTACATGGAAAACCCAAAATGGGAAAAACCGTAGTGAGGATTAGCTCACAATATGTTAACTATAACTAGTTATAATATATTACAGAAAGGCTCACTGCCAGGTGGACTCACTATCCAAGTGAACTCACTATATTCACAAAAAAACATAGAAAGAAGTGGCTTTACAACCACTATTTGAACTGATAAAAGTGCATCTAACATATGATGAATTTGGTTCCTTTGAAGCTCAATACACTAATAATTCTCTTTATTCAACTTGTATTGCAAATATATGCTCTGCTCTATAATCGTACACATTTTCTCAACACTCACAACTTGTTCACTCAACTTTGATTTTTTTTGTATTACGGGATGTATTCAGATCATTTGCATATTCATGTATATCCTCTCTTCTCAAACTCGATTCAACCTTATATATATACCAAACTCCATTACAAACATCAATTAGGTCGACCTGATTAGATTTATCCCCAAATCATACAAAACATTCCTTGTCAGCACCTAATTCAAAACAAAATGCCTTCACACCAAAAAATATGCAATATAGGTTATAATGGACCTATAATAACTCCCTCTTTCATTCACATAAAATGTTTAATCTCCAAAACACTTTACATACATTAGGTCCAACAGACATAGGACCTAAAAGTGAAAATGCTCCAACTCATCATAACCATAGGATATGTGGACCTCAAAATATCATGCCAACTAAAATATGCTTCTTTGACACCTATTAAGATTCTCCCAAAATCACAAAGTCTAATTCAAATTTTCAGAGGAGTGGAGACCAGTTAGGTTATAAGAAATACACAGAAAATCATGTAAACCTTATATGTCGATCTTTTGTTACTTGCAACTTTAGAACCATGTATCCAAATCGACTGAAATTTTGAATTAAGATGCTACTGATGTCCATGAACAACATATTAAAATCATGGAAGTAAATCTATATGGATGAATAATTGCAAACCAAATTACTAGAGGGAATCATGTGCTAAATCTATTGGTGTAGACACTTAGCAAAAGTACTTAACTATTTTGGTGTGAGGATCAAACCTTCTTGCAAAATAACTCTTCCATAGTCAGCCCTCATACTTGTTTGGCATCCATCATTTAGTGTTGACATCAATGACAACGCATTAATGAAAAACTTCTTCATTCTTTCAACAATATAATGATTTGAAATTATTGTGCAGATTTAACTCCATCTTAAGGTATCCATATCTTGGATTTATTTCACCCTTTAATTATTTCCAAAATCATAGTAAAATTTTAGTTCAATTCATCTCTTATGATGAGCATTTTATATTGGTTGAATAACAACTCCTATTAAATCATTCTAGTTTAATATTATTTTCCAAAAGATGTCCAAACCTTTAATGTGTAAATAAGTACCGAGAATGAACATTTCTTGATAACTCAAAATCATGAGTACACAAATCTTCCCTTTCCTATTCCATAGGTGATAATATTTCCTTTCATGATTAAGCATACTACCTATCCTTTGTAAAAACATCAATGATAATAATAAAATGATCTTCCAGAACAAATATGTAAAGAAATGTGTTGTAGATATTTCACTTTTATTGGTCAAAATCCTTTAAATTTTCTTGACCATTTCAAATATTTCACTATTAGTTAAAATACCTTAACCTTCACTTTCAACAATCTTGTTGTGGTCATGGAGTACAAAACTTCATATATAGAATTTTTAAGTCATGACTTAGAGAGAAGTAAAAAGTTCTTCCAAATTGAAAATACATTATTAAACATTGAATAGGGTACTTATTTGAGTACATATACAATCCCTCTTTCCCCCTAAGCATTTCCTAGGTATTAGCTCTTTTTAAAGTTGAATTCTTAGTAATCACCCATTTCTCCAAATCACTCGAATAGATTTATCATTCCTTGTTGTTGGATCTTCATAGTTGAATGACTATTACTTTCCTTTCTTACCCTCCAAGGTATTGTTGATGGTGGAAATAAAACAAAGAACGTTAAAACAAAATATTTCTACTCTATTTCTCCTGAAAAAGAAAGACAACATGTAGTAGCCTAACTCCCAAGGTCCTAGTAGTTGGTTCTCAACTATTTGGTGTCACTCAATCGGTTCATGCAACTGTAATATTCAAGGGGCTTGTGTTGGTAACAAGGAAAGAAAGCGATGACTTATATATTGAACTGTCTTTAATAAAAGGAGTTTTTAAATAAAAGAAAAAGATAGATCAAAGGGTAAATCAGTAAACATGAATAAAACTTATCTAGCATTCGGACATATATCTTCAACAATGAATGTTTTTCCAACAGATCAAGAAAACCATAGCATGATACAATTTATAGAATAACCTATACTATTGCATACATCTAAGGTGCTTAATTTAACATCATAGTCACACATCACAATTATTTCAAAGTTTCCAAAAGAACACACTTTCATTCATCGCCAAGATCATAGATCAATAGACTTCAATAAATTCAATCCACCGATAATCTAATGAGACAATCCTTAAATCCGGTTTCTTCTAATGAATTTCATCACATAAGAAACTCTCATGCTTCAGCACAATCACTGGCATATAGATAGATTATAACTCATCAACTTTATCAAGCAAAACTTAATTCTAACACCATATTGTGTAAAACCTATAATTATATTTAACTATAAAATGAAGTAACAATGTATCTTTGTAACAACTATAAAAAATCTATCTCCTACTATCAGGTGGCTAATTCTATTCTCTATTAGCCGACCTTTACAATATCATACCCCAAGGGAATTTATAGAAATACAAAATCTGAAGTCCTCTCTATTTTAGGTCAATCCACCTTTTTAGGGATTACAATTATCTTGGAAAATCAGATCAATTTGATCTCTAGTTCCTGCTTTGATTACCTAGTTAAACTAGAAGAAAAAAAAATAGGAGAGAAGAGAAAACCATGTGCCTCAAAAAATGCCAGACTTGCATGCAACATGCAAACAAGAGAAGAAAGCCATGCATGCATGAGATTTTATACATGCAAAGTTTGTTCTACAATGTACTCGTCAAAACTGGAGAAGACTTGTTGTAGTATGTCCAATTTCGGCCCATCAACCCAGCTATCTTAAAAATTAATCCTTTCCAACTCAGCAGCAGCAAACCCTCTCATATCCTTCATCTTCATTAACTCCCTCTTAGCTACTATTATTTCTTCTTTAATATACATTAGTCGGTCTAGTAGCAGATCTTCACCATCATCCCCTTTTTGCATTATCTCTTTAAATCTTTCATCCCACTTCTCCTTTATTTGGCTTAAAGGTAGGCCTTCCTTTACTAGTACATCCACATTTACAATGATAGCAATGATGGATTCCAACTCCTCAAACTGTTCATACAGATCCTTAATAGAATCTTGAACTTCATTTCTATGTTTATATAGAAAATTTGATCTAAACTGGAGTATGCAAGAAGTATTTTCAAAGAAATCTTTATTATCTTCTTCAAGTATCGGCTATTGTAGAAGAGTAGTTTTAGGTAATTTATTAACTTCTTTCAATTTCTGACTGTATCCTTTGTACTCCTCCTCCTATTTTCCTAATGTTTCAACATATTGGTTCATTTCCTCTATTAGATCTTCTGTCATTTTGTAGAGCTCAAAACTATCTTCGAGTACTTCACTTATTTCTTGATTCAATTTATCAACCCACCTATCCAACATCTCCACCTTGCCCCTTACCTATAACAAATCATCTACTTCTTTCTTACTCAGAAAAATTGGGGTCTCAATAGTGGTAACCTATTGTGACTACGGAGCAAAAACACTTTTCAAGAAAACATGCAACTGATCTAACTAAGCCTTAAACTCATCTTTCCTTTGTTTATCCTTCAGCATTCTTGACTTGGTAAGTGGGACTTGAGTAGAGGATTCACCCAATGCAGGTGTCAAAACCACAGGTCTTATTTGGGCATCTCCCTCTTGTGTCTCTGGTTCATCTTGAGATGTTGCTTCAAGCTCAATCTCTTCAATGTCTGGAGGAAATAATTCCAAGGGCTCCTTGGACGGAAACTTCCTCTTGATTCTTTTCTATCCCTTTCCCTTCATAGGAGTCAATTCTTGAGGAGTTTTATTCTTAGGACAATCCAATTAAGACTTCTATCCAAAACTATCCTCCCTATTTGGTTTATGTCAATAGTCTCCTCACTAACCCAATCCACCGGATCCAAGCTCTTAGTGCCAACTTTTAATGTCTCATATGATGCATCTAACACCACTCCATCATCTACTAATGCGTCAGGGATATCATCTTTGATCCAAAGCTCTACCATGAGTGAGATGGGTAACCTCTCATAATTCTTCTTCCTGAGGTCATACTCATCCTGTCAGTCACTCCAGAAATCTTCCAAAAAATTGAAATGTTTATCAAAAACAGTAGGCAGCAAGGCTTTCATTTTCTTCCTTGGGTCAAAGTACTTCCGAGTTGTATAAAAACCTAGTTTTAGATGTATCAACTCACTGCACACTACCTTAGCTCCGACCAAATGTTGACAACTATATTCACCCAATTGCATGGGGAATTTATCATATCCTATTTTGTGCTTCAATCCAAACCAGGCATTAACCCCCAGAACTTGATATACAAATTCCATCAACACTATCCTATTGCTACAACATCTTGGGAGTAAATGTGGATGACCTTCAAATCCAGCTAGCTTAGTGGCTGGATTGTAAGTACTAGTTGCTTCCATAATTAACTTCGGGCACTAGATAGATAGAGGAAATAAAGTGATATGAGCCAAACCAAACTCAACTATTCTTTGTGTTCTCCCTGTTATATCCTCTATGAATGTTTCTAAATACAGCTCCTCAAAATTGTATGAGCCCGGATTGGTGTCGGTTATATCAGACCAATCTGATTCTACTTTGCTTGATGTGACAACAGGACCCCTATGATTATACCTCAGAGTATAAGGTAGATGTGTCGACTTTATCTTCTTGGGCTTAGCTGTTGCCTTTGATGTTTCTGCAGGTTGATTCCTTTGGGAGGCTTATCCTAATGCTCTAGACATCTTTTAGCTTTCCTGCAACAAAAATTCTAATTAGATCCTTGAATAACATCAAAAAATATTCTTTAAAACCTTAACCTTCATATATATCAGAGGCGGAACCAACCAAACAAACATTATAAATAGTCTCCTTTAAAACACTGTTCGGATCGGAGTCAAAACCTTTATTGGGACTACAATAATAACAAGCGGGACTGGAGTTGGAATTGGAATGACAACCGGAATCGGGACCGGAATGAAAATGGACTTGGTTTCTTTCAAATTTTCTATTTTCATATTTCATTTTGATTCCGCTTCCGCTTCCGGTTAAGTTATCGTTATTGTGAAAGAAGGCTTCTCGCTATAAGCGGAGTCAGAGATGGGATGAAAATGGAATCGATACCTACTGGAAAACATGGTTCGGAGTCTAGATCAATTCCATCCCGCTTCCACCTAAAACAACCATGACGTCATAAGTGTTTTTTGACAGTTCGGTAAATGACTTCCTAATTTTAAAGGCTAGGTCATATCTACACGAAAGGGGCTTAAACATAACCTAATAAGACCCTCCCCATATGACCAAGAGGTGAATGTACTTTCTAGGGCATCATATTTTAAATTAACACACGAAGCGTAAACCCTTATCTAAAAATTTAAAAAAAAAACATCAATATAAAAACTAGGGCACGAATTTAACCCTATTTATTCAACCATATTGAATGTGCAACAAGATTTCCTAAGCAAAAACAAGATTTACAAAACCCTACTCATTGTGGAACCCTAATTTAATCTACGTATTAAAACTAAAACATGACTCAGTTACGACTAAAACATGAAAGCAACCGTGTTGAAAATAGCAGACGAGAAACAACTAGGAAAGTAAAAATGAAAACAAGAAAACTTAAACAAACAAAGAATGAAAAAACAAAATATGCAAACTTATTGAGAATCCATGAACCTTCTCAAAGAAAAAAAATCTAACACGAACAGAAATGGAAAATGCAAAAGTAAAAAGAAGAATGAGAATAGAAAACCCTACCTCGAATGCAAATAAATTGGCTAACCTCCTGAAGCAATCTGCATGCAACTGTCTCTCTATCAATTGATTCACTCGCACAACAACTTCACTACAACTCCAGTTCACTCTTCAATCTCTTAAGAATGGTAATAATAACTATACGTTAATCCCTAATTAAGGTAAAACTCGGAGTTCACGCATGCATGGCAGTTATCATTAATGTAATAAATGGAGTAGATCGGAGTCGGAACTGCAGAAGAACTGGCCCATTATTGTTGTGTGACTTCAGTAAAAAGTCAACGATCAAGAAAACGGTGGGAGAAAAATTGGAATGAAAAATAATTTGGAAACTTTTTTAAATTTCCAACTTGGCTTTCGTTCTGGGTCTAGTTCTAGCAACAACGAATAAAACAAAACCAAACATAAAAATAAAACAAAAAGGCTGAAATAAGAAAACTTAACATACAAAACCTAGTCTAAAAGGGAAGACTAAAAAGCGGAGGCGGAGGCGAGATAAGATTTGATTTTGAAGTTTTGAATAAATACCAACTTAACTTCTACTCTGGCTCCAATAAAGACAAACAAAAAACAAACAGATCAAAAGAAAGACTATTGGGATGGGGATCGGAATACGTTTTGAAAGAAGTTTCAAAACTCGATTCAGTTCTGGTTCCGGTTCTGACAAAATAAACCAAAGAACAACAAAGTGTTGGAAAAGAAAGACTCCAAAATTTGTTTGAAAAAAAACCAAGGACAATAACATAAATTTGGACCCATTTTTACCAAGGCAAAAGATGGGGTGGTTATGCAAGTCATAACAAAAGGCGACTCAGCTGGGAAAATGGTTCACCCATTTTCAAGATACCCAAAGAAAATTTTAGTCACCCTAAAACTACTTGGTTTATGAAGCATGCTAACTTGAATAAGATCAAATATGTTTAGAATAAGGTAGAGTTGGAATATCAGATGTATGTGCTCATGAGTTATTTTTGAATCTAAGTGTGTGCATATACTGTGCATCATTCTTTATAGATACTTTCTTTGTTTTTTTTAAAAACTATACCTAAGATTCAAGCTACATAGGTTGAGTCCTCCAACTATCGTGCAATAAAATCCTAGGTAATTCTCTGCTACCAGACAGGCATCCATAGCCTCGATGGAGATACCTCTAGTTCTCTCAAAGCATTGCTCTACTGCCAGCCAGGCGTCCAAAGCCCTGATAGAGATACTTGATCACCCATTTTATATTGAGTTTTCCTTTTCTTTCTTTCTTTTCATTTTCTCTCTTTCTTTTTTTTACTTTACTTGTGGAAATATTCTATGCACCTTCCTCAATACTCAAATATAATGAGTCTGAAACATAGGTTGAGAACTACAATGGATTTCATGATAGTCTTGGAATCGGATTTTTCACTTGAATCAAAAGTAGAACCATCCTAAACAGATAGGCATTTACTTAGGCAGATATTTATTTATAATTTGGTGACAGACTTTTGGTCATAATTCATGAGATATTCACAATGTATCTTCTATTCTTAATAACTTTTCACACCCAAACTAGAATGATCATAAAACATAAGTTTCAGAATGAAATCCTTTTCAATGGTGATGATGAAAATACCTAAACCAATTTCTCTCCTAGTACCAGTAGCAAACTTTGAATAAAAACCCCTTTGTATTAAGATGAAAAAAATGAGAATCCCCAACGAAACAAGACAAAATAAAACAAACAAACAAAAACAAACAAACAAACAAACAAACAAAACACAAAAGCTAACAACAAAAACTAAAACAAAAACTTAACTACATATGATATAGTGTAATACATTTTCCTTAAAACATCAGACCTTTTATGCACCAAAATAGTGTTTGATAAATTGACCATTAACTAGTAATGGAACAGGCTCTCCTGTTAAGCTACTCAAACAAAAAGCATTCTCGCCTAGTATCTTAACCACTTGATAAGGACCTAACCAAAGTCTATCAAACTTCTGGTGATCTCCTTTCCTCTCCCTAGCCTTATCCCATAATAACACAAGATCTAATATCCTAAAATATTTGATCTTGGCTCTTTTGTCAAACCAGCATTTGACGACAACCTGATGCTTAGAGAATTGTTGCAAAGCAGCATCCCTTTGCTCCTCCATGTTAAGCAAATTAAGTAGTCTAACCTCAATCTTATCATCCTTAGTATAAAATTCCTGCATGAACTTAAGAATAGGTATCTATAAATGGATTGAGAAAAAAGGGTCTTGACCATAGACTAACTTAAAAGGTGAATTTCATAGAGCTGCTTTGATTCTGGTTCGATCTGCCCATAAGGCAAATCTCAACTGGGTGTGTCAGTCTCTAGGATTGTTTTATAGTAACTTCCTTATCACTTCCAACAAGTTTTTATTAGTGGACTTAGCCACACCATTTCCCTGAGGGTAGTAATTAGATGAATACTTCAAAATAATTCTATGCTCATATGCCCATTGAATGAATTCAACAGAAGAAAAAGCAGGGCCATTATGAGAATCAGAAGGTCCCTTTGGTGGTGGTGGATTATTATCTGCATTCTGGTTATGTGGGACCATAATGTTCGGAGGTGCAAATGTAGTAAATGAGCCCTTATTCTGATTTCTCAGAAAATGACCACCTTTAGACTGAAAGGCTTGGGCATCATACACATCCTCCTCTGGCCCATTATCTCCCTGCATGGGAAATTGGTATTTCTCCTCAATTGTCTTATAAGTCATAGTAGTACTTATTGGCCCATTATCCTAATTGGTGTCGGGGGATGGGAATCAGCTTGTGCAATTTTTACAATTTTCTCCATTTCAGGATATTTAACCTCAAAATGTGCCACAGTATCATGTAGCCTACACCAATTAGTCTTGAAATTGAGGTCAGCTACATTAGCAGTATGTGGTCTCTCCTCACCTGAATGATAGTTATGGGGAACTCCCCCATTGTTAGGTCCAGTATTCCACTACCTATTTTTGTTATTGAACCTCTGGTTATATCCTCTATTTTGATTTTGGTGATTTTGGTTAGAGGAATTTTGATTCTAAAATTTTTGGTTGGTGTTCTAATTCCCATTATGATTGGAATAATTTCCCTGGTTTTTGTAACCTTCCTGATTCTAATAATTCTAGTTTTGGTTATGGGGAGTATATTTCCTAAGTTGTGTCATGTCATTAAACATTTGAGATAGAGTCTTCTTGAGAGTTTCTAGCTCACTAGTCATTTGGATAGTTTGTTCATTTTGCACATTCTGTACTATGGCTGGGGAATGAACATGGGTTGATCCTCCCGCTTGTTGTTTTTGATTTTGAGGTTGTTGGGAAGAATCTTGCATACCATTACCGAAAAAGGGTATGGTAGGTGGAGCTTGTAACTCAGACACAGATCCATATTGGGAATAAGACATCCCTGGGATAGTGTTGTACAATGGTGGGTTAGGCATCTGATAATTCATCCTAACCCTCTTGATTGCAGACTTATCTATTGTTGCAACTTGATAGCTAGATGATAAAATTTAGACAAAGAGTTAATCTCATTAGGCTGATAATTTCTCTACAAGAATAGGCCAATCAAGGGATCAACAACTCTTAAATATGCCTGTATGGCAATATTCTCAGCTACCAAGTAAGGGTCTTGCAACCTATGAAACATTCTTTGGAATCTAGTATTGAATAGAGGTAGTGGATCATGATGTTCCTTTCTTATGGTGGAAAACTAGTGATACAAGATGACAAGGTCAGCATAAACCTGAAATTGATTAATGAATGCATTTTCTAAATCTGTCCAACCCAAAATGGATCACCAGGGTAGATTTAAATACCAGTTATATGCCATATCCCCTAAACAATAAGGAAACAATCTACATACCACATCCTAATGAGCGACTTTAGCACGTGTACAAGCATCTTTGAATGCTTGTATATGCTCCTCAACACTTCTTGATTCACCATGTATGTACTTGGGACAAACAAAATCTAGGTTCTTTGGTAAATCATGGATTCCTCCTAGAATAGTCCCTAATGGATAGGGGTTATTCAAAAAATAAGCCATGGGTAGGATTGGTTGAGCAGGTGGTGGTGATTTAGGCCGAATTGGTGGTGACATAGGCCTAATTGGTGGTGGTGTGGGTGGATTTGGAGGAAATCCAGGTGGAGTGAGTGATGTAGGCAATGTAGGTATCAATAGGTCCTACCGAGGTTTGAATTTCTTCAAATGGTTCAGGATTAGTAGAGGATCTAAGAATCATCTCGTATTTCTCCAGTGAGAAAGACACAATGCAAGCTAGCTTGGTCCTTCAGGCCCTCCTAGTGCCAAATCCGTTGATGGTGGAAATGACACAAACAACGTTAAAACAAAATATTTCTACTCTATTTCTCCTGAAAAAGAAAGACATGTAGTAGCCTAACTCCCAAGGTCCTGGTAGTTGGTTCTCAACTATCTGGTGTCACTCAATCGGTTCATGCAACTGTAATATTCAAAGGGCTTGTGTTGGTAACAAGAAAAGCAAGCTATGACTTATTTATTGAACTGTCTTTAATAAAAGGAGTTTTCAAATAAAAGAAAAAGATAGATCAAAGGGTAAATCAGTAAACATGAATATAATTTATCTAGCATTCAGACATTTATCTTCAACAATGAATGTTTTTCCAGCAGATCAAGAAAACCATAGCATGATACAATTTACAGAACAATCCATACTATTGCATACATCTAAGGTGCTTAATTTAATGTCACAGTCACACATCACAAATATTTCAAAGTTTCCAAAAGAACACACTTTCATTCATCGCCAAGATCATAGATCAACAAACTTCAATAAATTCAATCCACCGATAATCTAATGAGATAGTCCTTAAATCCGGTTTCTTCCAATGACTTTCATCACATAAGAAACTCTTATGCTTCAGCACAATCACTGGCATATAGATAGATTATAACTCATCAACCTTATCAAGCAAAACTTAATTCTAACACCATATTATGTAAAACCTGTAATTATATTTAACTGTAAAATGAAGTAACAATGTATCTCTATAACAACTATCAAAAATTATATCTCCTACTATCAAGTGGCCAATTCTATTCTCTATTAGCTAACCTTTACAATACGATACCCCAAGGGTATTTATAGAAATACAAAATCTGAATTCCTCTCTATTTTAGATCGATCCACCTTTTTAGGGATTACAGTCATCTTGGAAAATCAGATCAATTTGATCTCTAGTTCTTGCTTTGATTACCCAGTTAAACTAGAAGAAAAGAAAATAGGAGAGAAGAGAAAACCATGCACCTCAAAAACTGCCAGTCTTGCATGCAACATGCAAAGAAGAGAAGAAATCCATGCATGCAAAGTTTGTTCTGCAATGTACTCATCAAAACTGGAGAAGACTTGTTGTAGTATGTCCAATTCTGGGCCATCAACCCAGCTGTCTTCAAACTTAATCCTTTCCAACTCCATAGCAGCAAACCCTCTCATATCCTTCATCTTTGTTAACTCCCTCTTAGCTACTCTTATTTCTTCTTTAATATACATTAGTTGGTCTAGAAGCAGATCTTCACCATCATCCCCTTTTTGCATGATCTCTTTAAATCTTTCATCCCACTTCTCCTTTATTTGGCTTAAAGGTAGGCCATCCTTTACTAGTACATCCACATTCACAATGATAGTAATGATGGCTTCTAACTCCTCAAACTATTCATTCAGATCCTTAATAGAATCTTGAACTTCATTTCTATGTTTATATAGAAAATCTGATCTAAACCGAAGTATGCAAGAAGTCTTTTCCAATAAATCTTTATTATCTTCTTCAAGTATTGATTGTTGTAGAAGAGTAGTTTTAGGTAATTTGTTAACTTCTTTCAATTTCTGACTGTATCCTTTGTACTCCTCCTCCTATTTTCCTAATGTTTCAACATATTGGTTCATTTCCTCTATTAGATCTTTTGTCATTTTGTAGACCTCAAAATTGTCTTCTAGTACTTCACTTATTTCTTGATTCAATTTATCAACCCACCTATCCAGCATCTTTGCTTTGCCCCTTACCTATACCAAATCATCTACTTCTTTCTTACTCAGCAAAATTGGGGTCTCAATAGTGGTAACCTGTTGTGACTTCGGAGAAAAAACACTTTTCAATAAAACATGCAACTGATCTAACTAAGCCTTAAGCTCGTCTTTCCTTTGTTTATCCTTCAACATTCTAGACTTGGTTGACGATGCTACCACATTCCTACACCCTTGTCTATCATGGGTATAGCACATTCAACAACAATCTATCCTTTGTCGTTGAGCCTAGTGGAATGTAGGATCTTGGCCTTCTTTTTAGGCCTTTCTTTCTCAATTTCCTTCATCATATCCTCCCAATTGAGAGGTTGTGAAGGTGTCAATGATCTCTTTTGAAGATCCAACTTCAACTGAGTGGGAACACCTGGAGTAACAATCATCATAATTGAAGAAGAAGAGGCAGTAGTAGAGGGTGGTTGCACATTTACTTGAGGTTGAGAATCAACCCCTTGTTTCTCTTGCTGCTCTTGTTCCACACTTGTCTATAGAAGCTTTTCAGCTTCCTCCCTATCCTTTTGTTCTTGTACTCTCTTATCTTCTTCTAATCTTGTTTTCCAATTCCTGGTTTCTTTTTTCTTCTAATGCCTTAAGCTTTTCTGCATCTTCCTTTTCCTTTTTTTGCTTCTTGATCAATTCTTCGGCATCTTTCTCCTTTTGCACTCATTCTACTTCCTCTTTCTCTTTATGAGCCTCTTCAGCAAGCTTCAACTTAGCCACAAGCACTTCTCTCTCTCTTTGATGTCCTACTTTTTCTTCCTCAAGATCATGATTTTTTTGTATCAACTCTAATTTATCATTCTCTTCCTTGACCTTGAGCTCATGCTCTTTTTGCCTCTATTGCTTCTTTATTTCATCAACTTTTCGCTTAGTTTCTATGTGTTGCTATTGAAGTAAGACATCAACCTGTACCTTGGCATCAATTGCCTTATGTTTATCTATTGTTGAAGCGTGTGATTGATCATCAACAACCTTCTTGGCCTCTTCAAATAGCACCCATTGATCCTCCTTTGTCAACACCTGTTCAGTATCCTCCTCTAAAGGAATATTTTCTTGTGCACCACCCTGTAACAGAGTCTCATCAAAGTTTGTTCCAATATCATGAATCTCTACCTCTACTCCTTTTCCCTTCATGGATTCAACAATATCATGAATAGTCCCTTTCTACACTTCTTCACTTTGTTGCTTTGTAAGTGGGACGTGAGTAGAGGATTCACCCAATGCAGGTGTCAAAACCACGGGTCTTATTTGCGCATCTCCCTCTTGTGTCCCTAGTTCATCTTGACCCCATGCTTCAAGCTCAATCTCTTCAATGTATGGAGGAAATAATTCTAAGGGCTCCTTGGATGGAAACTTCCTCTTGATTCTTTTCTATACCTTTCCCTTCTTAGGATCCAGTTCTTGAGGAGTTTTAGTTCTTAGGGCAACCCAATGAATACTTCTATCCAAAATTGTCCTCCCTATTTGCTTTATGTCAATAGTCTCCTCACTAACCCAGTCCACTAGATCCAAGCTCTTAGTGCCAATGTTTAATGCCTCATATGATGGATCTAATACCACTCCATCATCTACTAATGCGTCAGGGATATCATATTTGATCCCAAGCTCTACCATGAGTGAAACGGGTAACCTCTCATAATTCTTCTTCCTGAGGTCATACTCATCCTTCCAATCACTCTAGAAATCTTCCAACAAATTGAAATGTTTATCAAAAATAAAAGGCGGCAAGGCATTCATTTTCTTCCTTGGGTCAAAGTACTTATGAGTTGTATACAAACCTAGTTTTAGATGTATACACTCACTGCACACTACCTTAGCTCCCACCAGATGTTGACAACTGTATTCACCCAATTGCATGGGGAATTTATGACATCCTGTTTTGTGCTTCAATCCAAACTGGGCATTAACCCCCAGAGCTTGATATACAAATTCCATCAACACTATCCTATTGCTACAACATCTTGGAAGTGATTGCGGATGCCCTTCAAATCCAGCTAGCCTAAAGTATGTGAACTTGGGGTATTGAATGTACCAACATCCCCATTCCATGATAAATTCCATAGCTTCTTGGCTCAGTCTATACCCTGCATATCCGTTAAGCTGGTTAATGATCACATATAGAAATACATCATTAACCCTTCTAAGTTGTGTTTCAGATACTTGTAAAGATAATTGATCATAATGGTCCCACACTTTCCTTTGTCCATCTGCCTCTCCCAATATTCCCACTCTCCTTAAACCTGGAAATATACCTCCTCTAGCTGTTGCATACACAACATAAGAAGTCATAAAGAAGCATTTAGTTTCCCTTATCCTTGTCAACTGGTCATGAATAGCATCAGAGACAACCATTGACCAATCAAACCATTGCTTGCAATTCAAGATGGTTTGAATGAAGGGAAACATCCACTCCTTGAAGTGAAATTCATCCCTCTTCCCAAATACTCTAGACAACATCATAATCAAATATGATACTTCTTTATAGAATTCGGTCATCTTTGGCTGATCATGGATTTTGGTCAGAGACTTCTTATCTATTCTCAACCATTTCTTATTCAAGTGAGCTTTATTGGATGCCTTGTATTTTCTATATTTCTCTAAAGCTTCAACCTCCTTTAACTATACCAGGTTCTTTGGATCTGGGACACTAAACATAGTTTGAAACGTTTGAAGAGTGAGATCAAGAATAACATTGTCCTGTGAATCCATACACTGCCTAGTGGCTAGATTGTAAGCACTGGCTACTATCATAATTAACTCCGAGCACTAGATAGATAGAGGAAATAAAGTGATATGAGCCAAACCAGACTCAACCATTCTTTGTGTTCTCCCTGTTATATCCTCTGTGAATGTTTTCGAATATAGCTCCTCAAAATTGTATGAGCCCATATTGGTGTCAGTTATATCAAACCAATCTAATTCTACTTTGCTTGATGTGACAATAGGACCCCTATGATTATACCTCAGAGTATAAGGTAGATGCTCCAACTTTATCTTCTTGGGCTTAGCTACTTCCTTTGATGTTTCTGCAGGCTGATTCCTTTGGGAGGCTTTTCCTTATGCTCCCAACATCTTTTAGCTTTCCTATAACACAACTTCTAATTAGATCCTTGAATAACATCATAAAATATGCTTTAAAACCTTACCCTTCATATATATCAGAGGTGGAACCAAGCAAACAAACATTATAAACAGTCTCCTTTAAAACACTATCGCGCTCGGAGTCAAAACCATTATTGGGACTACAATAATAACAAGTAGGAATGGAGTTAGAACTGGAATGGCAACCGGAACTAGGACCGGAATGAAAACGGACTTGGTTTCTTTCAGATTTTCTATTTTCATATTCCGTTTCGATTCCGCTTCCGCTTCTGGTTAAGTTATCGTTATTGTGAAAGAAGGCTTCTCACTATAAGTGGAGTCAGAGACGGGATGAAAATGGAATCGATACCTATTGGAAAACATGGTTCAAAGTCTAGATCGATTCCATCCCGCTTCCACCTAAAACAACCATGACGTCATAAGTGTTTTTTAACAGTTCGGTAAATGACTTCCTAATTTTAAAGGCTAGGTCATATCTGCACAAAAGGGGCTTAAACATAACCTAATAAGACCCTCCCCATATGATCGAGAGGCGACTGTACTTTCTAGGGCATCATATTTTAAATTAACAAACGAAGCGTAAACCCCTATCTAAAAAAAAAAAAAAACCTCGATATAAAAACTAGGGCACGAATTTAACCCTATTTATTCAACCAGATTGAATGCACAACAATATTTCCTAAGAAAAACCAAGATTTAAAGAACCCTACTCACTGTGGAACCCTAATTTAATCTACATATTAAAACTAAAACACGACTCGGTTACGACTAAAACGTGAAAGCGACCATGTTGAAAACAGCAGACGAGAAACAACCAGGAAAGTAAAAATGAAAACAAGAAAACTTAAACAAACAAAGAATGAAAAACAAAAAAATGAAAACTTACTAAGAATCCATGAACCTGCTCAAAGCAAAACAATCTAACATTAACAGAAATGGAAAATGCAAAAGTAAAAAGAAGAACGAGAATAGAAAACCCTACCTCGAATGCAAATAAATAGGCTAACCTCCTGAAGCAATCTGCACTCAATTGTCTCTCTATCAATTGATTCACTTGCACAAT
This sequence comes from Sequoiadendron giganteum, assembly GCA_007115665.2. Lineage (NCBI taxonomy): Eukaryota > Viridiplantae > Streptophyta > Pinopsida > Cupressales > Cupressaceae > Sequoiadendron > Sequoiadendron giganteum. The sequence continues at coordinate 142,494,693 of CM021104.1, forward strand.
AGCTTCATTGCAACTCCAGTTCGCTCTTCAATCTCTTAAGAATGATGATAATAGCTATACGTTAATCCCTAATAAAGGTAAAACTCAGAGTTCACGCATGCATGGCAATTGTCATTAATGTAATAAATGTAGTAGATCGGAGTTGAAACTGTAGAAGAACTGGCCCATTACTTCCATGCGACTTCAATAAAAAGTCAACGATCACGAAATGGCAAGAGCGAAATCAGAATGAAAACTAATTTGGAAACTTGTTTAAATTTCCAAGTTGGCTTTCGTTCTGGGTCTGGTTCCAATAACAAAGAATAAAACAAAACCAAACATAAAAATAAAACAAAATGACCGAAATAAGAAAACTTAACATACAAAACCTAGTCTAAAAAGAAAGACTAAAAAGCGGAGGCAGAGGCAGGATGAGATTTGATTTTGAAATTTTAAATAAATACCGACTTAACTTCTACTCTGGCTCCGACAAATACAAAGATAAAACAAACAGATCAAAAGAAAGACTGTCAGGATGGAGATCAAAATACGTTTTGAAAGAATTTTCAAAACCCGATTCAATTCCGATTCCGGTTCTGACAGAATAAACCAAAGAACAACAAAGTGTTGGAAAAGAAAGACTCCAAACTTTGTTTAAAAAAAACCAAGGACAAAAACGTAAAAGGGGGACCCATTTTGACCAAGGCAAAATATGGGGTGGTTATGCAAGGCATAACAGGTATACCTTAAATATACATTTTGTTTCCACAATTGGATTCATCATCACCCTCTAATCTCTCAGAATTAGTAGTTGGATTCACAGTAATGGGATCTAATGAAGAATCAATAACTTTTCCAACTAAGATATATTCTAATATTTCATTCCAATTATCTTTTCCATGTATACTAATAGCCTTTTAATCATAGTAGAAGAATATAACATATCTTCAAAGCCCAATTTTATAATGTGTTAGTGAGCTTGACTAAGGATCCCCATGTCAATTGTGTCTTCACCTTTGTGAGTGGTTTTCAAATTGTTCTTTTGATTTGACAACATAGTCTCCTTCAATATCCTATTTCACATTGGAACATCTTTAAATGATCATTTAGGGGACTAAACATAATTTAAATTTTGTAGACAAGCTGGTAAGTTCAATTTGAACTTCAACCTAAATTATTCTCTAACTAAGCCCTTTGTCTAAATTATTTGATTTACTTTTCAATCTTTTACCTTGTAATCAAATTTCTAAGTAATTTTGTCCTAAATCTTGGTAATTTCATTTTCTCATAACCTTAGATACTCTAAGATTTTTTGGTTTCTTTCCCCATTTTCAATTTTGAGCTCCAAATAGCTCATTTTCCTTCTAGTTGATGGGTTCTTGTTCACTCTTATTCTCCGTAGGTTACTTTTTTCTTATAATTCTACTATTTTCCCTTTATTATAAGGTATCGACTTTAATTCTTTGTTTTGATTATAATTGCAAGATTTCAAGCTTGTTTAATTCAATATTCTCATAAGGTTATCCTACCTCCTGGATACTTCTCACATTGATTTTGTTTCACAAAATTTTGACTAAAGCTTCCAATTTATGCCAGAAATTATTTTTCTCCAACTTAAGCATTTGTACGAATAGATATAATCCATATTCATAGAATTATAGCATTTTTATGAATAATATAGACTATACTCATATATTCATAGTATCCTTATTTGATCTGCAATCCTTGACTCTTTTCAACTACATGTTGATATTAGTAAGAGTGATTACTTCATTTTTTTCTCATCCTCAAAGTTATTTAAACCAATTTTGTGGGGTGAAGGTACTCACCGACACTCCTTCATATCCTTCCTACTGAACCTTATTGCACATATTTTTCAATCCAAAGGTGTCTCATAAGGAGTTGATATTTTAAGAGTTTCAACCCCAATGATGATTCTTTTCAAGTCCCAAACTTAGTCAAATTTTTAGGAAGTTTGACTTCCTTATTATTTCCCTTTGTTCTTTTCCTCTTGCCCTCTTGGCATAAGAAATTTTCAACCATTATCTATTGATAAGGTTTATGAATTACTTGTGTAATGAGCTCATAGGTTCAAGTGTTAAACTTGGTAGCTCTAATACCATGTGAAACATGCCCAAAGTTTAACCTAAAAAATTTACCATGTTTTAACCCACATGTGAATAACATATGCTTGCAAAATATAGCAATGATTTTTTTTCTTTTCTAACTCAATAATAAGATCCACATTTTCAATAAACCCATTCCAAAATCCCAATGCATTTCAATAATAAAAGATGAATTTTTAAAATTAATCTCATTTCAAATTCCATTACATTACAATGATCATTACAAATTTCCAAGTAATGAATCTACATTGCATAATTTCTTGATAATATTCCTCAATTAAAATTTCTCAATAAGAATAGAGATACTTGTTCACATACATAGCTTCCATGAGCTTAATGAAACAAAGATACAAATGGTCCAGATGTCCCTACCTGGGAATACATCCTAGATTTCCCCAACATTGGTGCATACATTTTAGATGTCTCCATCACTAGTGCATACATTGTAGTTGTCCCCGATATTGGCATGTACAACCTCAAATTATAGCCTCCAATTGTATGAGGGATAGAATCACTCAAGCACATTTTTTCCCGCCACAGACTTACTGTGGACCCCCACACATCTACCTAATTGGTAAGATGACCCTACCCTTCAATGAAGAGATTGGTTTGATAACCTCACAATCCTAGCCTTCTTGAGCATAGTGTTGTGTCCTACATATCTAGAGCTACCATACATTAGCTTCTTTTCCTAGAATTAAATCATGGATCATAGTGAATTAATAGTGTAAATAGTGGCTACTTACACTACTTTGGCCAAATAATTCAACACCCAGTACTTCGAGAGAGTAGTTTGTCCAACCACCATCTAGCTCGATTTGGTTTTGACCATAAGCATAACATAATAAATTGTCCAACAAGGTTACTCCCTTTCCCCTTGGATTATCCTACCCCTAGGAATAACCAAGATAACCATACATGCACACATAATAAGTGACCTAATAGGTTACTCCCTTTTGCATGGATTATGTAACCCTAGGAATAACATATTTAATCACCCTAAGTAATCATAATGTCATAAAATTAAACATCTCCATTTCAAAAGTATGATCACAACATTAAGTGTATTCTTTTCAAAATTATTATATCACCAATAAATGACCTCATTAAAAAGTATAATCATATCAATAAATGACTCCATTCAAGAGTGAAATCTCATCAATAAATGACTCAATCATAGATATAATCAATAATAAAATGATCAATCATATCTTATAGGTTAGTCCCAACCTATTTACTTCATTCAATAATCAAGTAAACAACCCAACCAAATAGGTTATTCCCAACCTAGGGTTTCAATCAAAAGTGATGTAACAATTAAGTGATCATAAAAAAATTATAAAACCTCTCTTTCAATATACCTCAAATATTCACTTGTCTATAATTTTTAGTACATTTTTATATAAATTGGAGGACATTAAGCTTGAGACTAATTTTTGCTTCTATACCAACAAGACCTCTTCTCTATATGGCTCTGGGTTGTCAGACCGTGAGCTCTCTTCTAGAATTATGTGAATAAGAATAAACTCTTAATTAGTAATAAGAAATTAGCATAATTAAAATATATGTTTATCAACCTTAATGTTGAATATTGATATAACAATTGAGTTTTCATCCTAACCCTAGGTAAAAGACTCTTCTCCTACCCTCAAGGAGATGTGTAGTCAATCAAGTATAGGCTATCAACATGGTTTGTATGATGAAAAAACATATCAATGATGACATGTATACCATGAAATCATTCATATTGTATTACTAACCCCATTATCCATAGAGTTTTACCTAGAATCATAAGCTAAAAGTCTCAAAATAGCATTTTAATTTCCATACTTCACAATTCATGCAACATATGTATAGTCTTGGTAAACTAAGTATAGTTCTAATAAAATTTTATTCACACATACTTCAACATAATATAAATGTATAAAAAAATAAGAGGGTTTCACTAGTTCAAGATTCAATCAAGAATCACATAATATTATTCCATGCTAGGTAACAACTAAGTTCATAAGAACAAGCATATCAAGAATTCTCAAAGGAAATCTTTTCTAAAAAAAGGCATTATAATCAAATAACCTTTCAAACATAAAAAATAGAGGAATAGAAATCATCATGCATGGATATAAATATCCAACTGATAAGGTTGATTTCCAATCTCAACCTCCACAACCACAAATTTTTCTCCTTCAATGTTCAACTAATCTCCAAACTCCAGCCTCCTCTCAAGAACTCTCATTAAAATGTAACTGGCAAACAAGTCTCTCTCTAACTAAAACTCTCAAAATAATGCTTACACAAAAAGTACAAAAATGTAACAATAGAGAAATAAAAATGAGAAGTGCAACCAATGGTAGAGATAGCACCTATAAATATACTAAAACTTGATCTTCCAAAGGCTACAAACAAGCTAACAATTTTTCCACCTTCCTACTCACGAGAAATGACTCGATTGATTAAACTCTTAAATTGCAACACATGAAAATTCTCATATTTCCAATGGCTAAGTCGAATTCATTCTTAAGACAACATGACTCTTTTACTGAGTCAAGGGACGATGATGCCTCTCAATAGATTTCTTATTTGGTTTCCATGTCAACTACCCTCTCAAATCTCTGCCATATATGCTTTGAATGAGTTTTAGGGTTATCACATTACTTTACCTATACATGGCATGGGTTCAAAACTTCTAATAACTTCCAAAATACTATAGAATTTGGTGCCACAAATTCATACTTTAGTTCCCTCTATTATAGCATACTCCAAGACTTATTCAACATAAAAAATTTCCATTCATTATAGTTTGCAATGTATAAATTGTACTCTCCTTTTCATGTGCATACTTTAAGTCTTCATTGAATTATTCTTTTAAATATTTTAAGTGCAACAAATACTTATGGCACTGGCTACATATATGGTTTTATGCACTTTGAGTGCAACCTTTGCTTTATCCTTGTTAAGTGAAATGTTTTTCATATCCTTTAACTCTTTCACTTTAAGTTAATTTCAAAGCACTAACAATGCCTTACATTATGTGTTGCATTTACTCCTAAATTATGCTTAGTATGGCACAATAAATGCTTATAGTCACATTGGATTTTGTTTAAGTCTAATCTCTATTATGGGTCACTTTGTATATGTGCCTAGTTTTACCTTTAAGCATTTCAAGATACATTCAATATATTATATATATAATCATTCTTTGATATTAAATATACATAAATATGTATTATTAATATATATACATAATATAACTTCTATATATTAATAAATATATATATATAAATCATTATTTTCCAATCACATATATATATTATCATTTATATATATACATATACATATATTAATATGTATGTTTAATATGTTCTCATACATATATTAATATATTTATATAATATATACATAAATCAATATCCTAATATCCATATATACACATATATTTATATTTTCATTGATGGGTATATATACAAAATATATATGTATATATTTATGTCTTATTTTTCAAGTTGATACCCTTATACGCATTTCATATTCGTGTATGAGAATGAACACGTATTTTTACTTATGTATACTCACACATGTATATGTTCACACGTATAAGTTATCGTTTTCTCATAAACACATATATATACATTCTATATATTTATATATACTTATCGATTACTGTTTGAATACAAACATGAAGAATAACTTATACTTATCATAAAGACTCAATCATATAACCTTGAATGGAAACATTCAAATACTAAAACCACATACCAATCCATAACATACTCAAACCCTGACAAAAGGTTACTTACTATTTCCCAAACTATCTTAATTCAACTAGACTAACTAGAATGTGAGTGTGTGTATGCTTAATTAGGCTCATTAAGGGTTACTAGACCAAGTTTTTCTCCTAAGTGATACTCCCCCTCTCATACCCGAGGGCTCAAATCCTTCCTGCATCCAACTTAGTGCATCAGAAAGGTAGTTAGTTGTTCACATGAAATTTATTTGCATCATAAATAATTTACATCAACAAAGCATTAAAGTATTCACATTGGTATACACATTCATTCATCACATTTTCCATCAGTATAAAACATAATCATTCCTTCAAAAGCAATAACATCTTAATGCATATTTTAGTATTACATTCACCTATTAAACATATTAAGGGAATTATTTATATTTATCATCATATTTACTCATGAAGGTAAAAGCAACCTAGTAACTAAGAGATGGGATGTAACAAGGGTGCTAGTGTAGAAATTGGGATTGAATGTACATAGGGCATAACTTGGTGATGCATGTTCCTATTAATGGCTTACAGATGTGAAGGCCAAAATATTTTATAAATCTTAGGATTCAATAAAGATCCAAAGTATTCATACTTCCACCCAAGAACCAATCAAGTTGTGGAGTGTGATAGTGTATTTATAGTGTGAATCATGATATATATTATGCATGCTTATAGACATTAAGGGGAGTTTTATTTTGTACTTTGATGCTAAAAATAGAGGGATTTTTTAAACCCCTAATTCCTTGCCAATATAAGGTGGTCTCCATATGCAAAATATGGAATGTGAAGAAATACATAGTGTTGATACCAAAGTAAGTGCACTAAGATGGGGAACAAAAAAGTAGCTAAATGGGAGATTTTGTTAGTGTATTTAATTATCATACACTATTTTATGGTTTTATTTGCACTTGTATATTTATTTTAATATAATCCATGGATATTCATAATATTAATTTATGGATAGTCTCTTTAATAATTTATAAATAATACATTAATTAGTGCTCACTTATTTGTATACTATTTGTATTAATAGTAAAGTTATATTTTAAGTAGGTATGTTTTATTAGTTAACTACTCTTGTGGAGTTGAGTTTAACTTGTTAAGTATCTCTTAAATAGACTATTTAATATAGACAATTACTCTCCAAATATTATCCCTAGCCTTTTCGTTATCTATATAAAAGCATTAAGAGCTAGTGGTTGAGGTATCACTATGGAAGAGAGTTATTATTATTTTAGTGAACTTCAATCCAAATATTTTTAATAAAAAGTGATAGTCATGCTACCCACATATTAAATCTAAAGTTATATCATTTTAAATTTCAATGATTTATTATATTTCTATATATATATATATATGGTTGAATGTATTATGGCAGCTTCAATGGCTCTAGAGTATATGATATCAAAGTTTTAGAAGCTTCACTTAGTACAATAAATAGGTATAGATTGGTAATATATTTTTTTCTTTTTTCTACATATTTAGATCATAGTTGTAGTTTCTTTTTTCTACAAGTTTCAATCCTATAATTAGTGGCTTACTATCTACAAGAACTAGTATAAAAATTAAATGGGAAACAAAAAACACAGAGGATCCCTATTCCAAACTAGCACAAACCTTAGACTAAGCACAAAATAAAGTTCAAAACAAAGAAACAAAATAAATAGCTAAATGTAAATTTACAATGAACTCCATTTTTTAGTGTTATTTTCTTCTTATGATGGTTGGAATGTGAATGGTATTGTATAAAAGGTATTTATTTTGATAACATATAGTTATCAAAGATGAATGGATGAAATGGATGGGAGTGTGCATCAATTTATAGATTTTTTGGAGAGGAAATGGAAAGAGGAGATGCGATGGAAAGCTAAACAGAGGAAGATGAATGAGAGGAATTCCTAGGACAAAGGAGAGAATGGAGAATAATTATGGAGGTTGTTGGAATGTGAAGAGTAGTATGCACTTACCAAAAATAGTAAGTAGTTGCAACCATTAGGTATGTGGTGGATAAGTGTACTTAGGACCCCTTATACTTAGAAGTTGGTGGAAAGAATATTGCAAACATGAGGGATGTGGGGGACAAGTGTACTTAGGAACCATTTATACTTGGATTTTGGTGGAGAGAATACATCCATGATGAAATTATATTATTATTTAATTATTTTAGCCATGTGTGAGGTGGAAAATAGGTTCAAATAATAATAAAGTTATTTTAATTATGTGAGATAGAAAAGGAACTAATTAATAATATTATTATTAAATTGGATAGGGGATATTAGGTGAAGGAGATTTTACTATGTGACATTATTATTTGGTTGATTAAGATAAGGGTGAACTAGGGAAATATTTATATTATAATGATGTAATTATATCATGGTGTATAATATTAGTGTTATAGTAAATAATATATTTCTCTTTGTATGCACAGTTACTTTGAAAGCATTCATCCTTCATCCATTTCTACTATCTTACTTCCATTTATCCATCATATTTCCATAAAATAATGTTTCATTATAGTTTAAAATTACATCCTTGTGAGATATCATCATCAATAATATACAATAATACAATCTAGAATCTTATTATCCAAATCATCCAAGTGATATCCATCGATATGTCCTATCCTCATATATCATTAGTTCTACATATATGGTATGTACATCATCCCAATATTATTTCTCTCAAGTAATATTTTATCCATCATGGTACATTTTCTTATCATCCTTTATCTTTTCCATAGACCTCTCGAGCTTCATTTCACCCAACAACTCTCTTGAAGGGGCATTACTTTCATCATTTTCCTTGAGTTATCAAAGCAACCTATCACTACTCTTTCATAATAATCCTTAAGCAACCAAGTAAACATACCATTGAGGCCCATTCCATCCTAATTTTTATTTTTCTTTTATACAACACCACTTAGTCATGGCATTGTATCAAAGTGAGATAAATTATAGATATATATATTTTTCATAGTACACCCTTATCCTAATCAACCAAATAATTACATCACTTATTTAAATACCCTCCACCTAAATTCAATTAGTCCCTTTTCCATCTCACATAATTAAAATAATTTTATTAATATTCACACCTATTTTCTACCTCACACATGGCTAAAATAATTAAATAATATTATTATTAAATTATGGATATATTCTCTCCACCAAATTCCAAGAATAAAGGAGTCATTAATATACTTGTCCCCCACATCCCTCATGGTTGTAATATTCTCTCCACCATCTTCCAAGAATAAAGGGGTCCTAAGTACACTCTTCTCCCACATCCCTCATGATTGCAACTACTTAATAATTTTGGTAAGTGTGTCTTATCCCTTTACATTCCAATAACCTCCATTCTCTGTTTAATCCTAGGGAAGTCCTATTAATCATCCTACGCTATTAATCTCTCCATCACTTCTCTACCATCCATTGCCTCTCCCAAAAATCTATAAATTGAGGCACATTCTCATCCATTAATATTTGCTAAGTATATGTTGTCAAAATATGTACCTTATATATAAGAGTATCCATATTCCAAAATAATCATTGGATAAAATCACACACACCAATGGAGTTCATGATAACTTTGTATTTGAATTTTTTTGTTTCTTTGTTTTGAACTTCATTTTTTTCTCTAGATCTAAGGTTTGAAGTAGTTTATAATATGGAGCTTATGTGTTTTTTTCTATTTCCTATTTTATTTCTAGACTAGTGCTTACATAATCAATAAATAGTCTTATTCTATCACTTTACCCTTTTGGAGATCTTGGTTAATAAAAGTTTGGTGAAACTATAGTGAGGTGCTAAGAGTTGAAGCATGATTTTCCTAGAATTCCCTAGGTTAGAATTATGTTCTAGTAGTTGCTAAATATAGAGTTTATCTTTTACATACTTCGTGGTATATAAGAGGTGCCTATGAGTTTTTGGTCAATAGGAAGCCTTTCAACTATTTGATTATGTATTGCATAGATAAGAAATTGGCTTTAGGAAGTTACTCTTAGTTTACCTCAAAGATAGGATATTGTGGTTAAAATATGGTGTAATCCTACATAGTTAGTTCGATAGAACATTGGGTCATATTAACTATTTACAACTAGGATAAGTCTATTATAGAGCCTACATGTCAAACATGCCTAAACCTAGTATTACCCAACATCACTCTAGTTATTTTTTGGGAGTTCTCTATTCAATGGCATTCTTGTTAGGGGGTTTATGTTATAAAAGTATAGAGAAATATGATTTCAAAAAATTATAGAGATTCACTTTTAAAAAGTGTAAAGAATATATAGGGTTATTGTTGACAAAAAAAAAGGAAAGTATTTTGTGGCCTATATAGAATTTTATAAGCTATCTAAAAAATTCTCATAGGATCAAAAAAAAGAAAATCTTATTAGGAAATATCACCATTGTGATTTTCTCATCAAGATGATAATTTTTTAATGTATTTCAATTCTTTTTTAAATCTCATTCTAAAAAATGGTTGTTTTTCTACAATTCCATGTGATTTGTTTTCCCATATGGAAATTATACCATTGTGGTTTTTCACCAAGGTGATTAGTTTTATGCGTAGTTCAAAAAATCATAAAAAACTGGAATATTTTTTACTACCAACAACTTATAATACTACACCATGGATGAAAAAAGGGTACTTCTCACAAATTCAAACTACTTCAATTGGAAAGGTACACCAATAATGTACTAAAAAGTAAAGATTAATGAGTGAATAAATTGTTCCTACTAATATTTTGAAATAAATCAAGTGGAAAAAGCATATTGATAAAGCTAGAGGCCTCATATGTCATTCAATTTCTCTTGAATTGAAGTTTTACTTCATGGAAACATGTTGCCTTAGAATATTTGGTCAATCTTAGAGGATCTATATGGGAAGAATAGTAAAATAGGGGTATTTCAATTAGAAAATGAGTTTGGAAATATTAAACTATATGAATACCATTATATTTAGGACTTCATCACTCAAGTCAAGGACTTCATCACTCAAGTCAAGGACTTGGAACTTCTCCTTGAAGAAACTAGTAAAAAATATCTAATGCAAAAATTTGAGTATTTTTCAAAACTAGGTCATTAATGCTTCGTGTTTATTGCAAATTACTACACACAACAAGATTCTTTTGGAATTTCTTATGTGGCACCAAATTTGTATGTTTTATCAGAATATTTAGTGAGAATAGGAATTTAAAAAATTATTGGAAAAATTTGACTTGGATTAACTAAGTAGAAAGCATTAGTACTCAATGAATAACGCATCACTATATAACTATGACAAAGGAAAGGGACCTACCAAATGAAAATGTAAATCCAAGCCTAAGTCTAGGGGTGGCAAATTAGCTCCACAAGACTTCCTTTTTTCTAGACAAAGACAAAAGGGTACACAAATGAATAAAGTTAAAAAATGAGGTTTTATGTGGTTCAAAATTAAAATCCATCAAGAAATTGAATTCTTCCAGAAGATGGCATATACTTGGAAGGAGAAATAAAAATGAAGCTTCTTCCCCCTAATATTGGACTTTATATTTTTTAAACAATAGTTAAATCATATATATTATAATGGATTTTGGATTCAAGAGCCTCCCACGACATGAAAAATGATGGCTCAATGTTTGATAGTCTTGACCATTAATGCACAACTAAAATTTTGTGGGCAAATCTTCTCCTTTCACTATTGATGGAAAAGATAATTTTGAGATGGAAAATGGTATTTTTACAAATTTATCCATGGTATAGATTTATATGTGAGCCTACTATCCCTTTACTAGATCAAAAATTCATGTGAAGGAAAAAATATTAAGTGTACACATATATATATTGGGGCCAACCCATAATAATGGGTCCCAAACTTGGGACATCCAATTTTTTTCCTGAAATTATATTTTTTTAGAAAAAATAATGATTTAAGCCTTGAGGGGTTCTATATAGAGTTTTTAATTGAAGAGGTTTAGATAAGACCCCCTTAGATCAAACCCCTTTGGATAGAACCCCTCTAGTCTTAAATCATACCCACAATGGAGTCTCCTTCACACCTATCAAAATGTTGACCAAAAACCACTTTTTATTTATCTTTTGAGGGATCAAATAAAGTCATTTAGAAATTATGTTTTGTAAGTTTGTAGCTATTATTATAAGCTTTCTAAAAATGTAATGTAGGAAAACTCCCCTTGTGAATCTCAGACACACAACAAAAATAGAGAAACACTTAACAAGAATGTGAGAGAGAAACAAAGCCTTATTCTATTACTGCAAACAAAATGACATTACATAATTACATATGCCATCGTATGGGCCTTCTTGACTTCAAAAATCTATGATTTTTCAAATCGGAGCTAACTCTCCCTCAACATGCATGCCTTCACAATAAGGAATATTCTCAACCATCCCTCTCCACTCCCACTTGCCATGGTTTGATGTATTATTCCCTTTTGGGTATCCACCACCTAGGGTTCCCTTGCTCCTCCTCGACATTTGTTTCCCCCTTTCTTCATGTCAAACAAATCTGCATTAAATTCAGTCGTCTTCACTTACCATCATGACATCATCCACTTCCCTACAACATTAATGTCACTAGGATGATTACACCATTTCTACACCATCATCTCATGCAACCATTGCCCTAGAAGATTCATTCCATGACCGAGCATTAAACTCAACCGTTGCACCAACACCATGTCTTTGTTGTGTCAAGGGGACACCAAATCAACTCTCCCTAAATTTTGAGAGTCTCACTGACTAAGTTCCCATCCAATCATCGAAGAGACTCAAAAACAACTCGCTTCGATGCAATGAAGAAGCTCCATGTCATTCTTGCTCAATCATGTATTGCCACTGGTCAGTCATGAGATCACCATTCTTTGTCATCAACACTTAGCCTATTCCCACTTATCGACATGTCAAATGGTCTCCTCATGATCTCCTATCGAAACATGTTTGTCTCCACGATATCAAAATATTGAAGGGACTTACAATCTTGTCAGCCTGAAATCCCATTGTCACCTCGATACACCTTATCGCTCCATTAGAGGGACTCCCAAATGAATCCTTCTGATAACCCAGAGTCTCCTTGATGCAGCTTGTGAGAATGTTGAAGGGAATTTAAATGTCATCCTACCAATATCTGAACCTCCCTCCAATAAGACTCCTTCACAACTATTTATTGATGTTGTTGTCATCATTCGTATGTCAGAAAAACATGAAGTAAGGTCTCTTTGAGATCTTCAAGTCATGCCAATAAGCTAGTTCACCAATGTTGTTAACATTGAATGCCTATTACATCCAAAATCCCAAACTACTCAGCTAACCAAAGCTAATTCAACTCTTATTTGAAAATAAAACAACACGAATTGATGCAAGATTGCTCATACACCTTGGATGCTCCTACATCAGACACCTGGGGTAGAAGAAAAGTGATCTCATCACTTTCCAAGGGGATATCTAAGATGAGTAACCTCAGTCTCGAATAACCATGAAGAATCCTCCACAGGTCTCCCAAACCATTTCACCAAATACTCTGTGTATTGCTTCCTCCTCATGCTCCTTTTCACCCGGCTATCAAGAATTGTCTCGATATTTTCATTCCCTGAAGTAGGTGTGAGTTCTTGAGGTTGCTTAATTGTTGTAACTTCATCATTTTCACCTTCATGAAATATGGTAAGATCTAAAATATTAAAAATTGGAGAAATATTAAGCTCATTGGGTAATTCTACCTCATATGCATTACCAAAATCATACCTTTTTACAATCTTGCACGGGACAATCCTCTTCATCTTGAAATTGTTATATGTACCCATTGGAAATATTTCCTTCCTTATATGCACCATCACTTCATCTCCAACTTTAATTTCCTTGTGTCTCCTCTTCAAATCAACATTAGTTTAATAAGAAAAAATCATTTTGATGATATGTTTTCTCACTTCATCATGTAAGCTTTTCATATGCTCTACAAAATCCTCTGCATCTACACTCATTTTCATATCTTTATCAATATTATTCAACTTTGATACAAATCTTGGGTTGTTTCCATAAACAATCTAAAATGGTGACTTACCTATGCTTCTATTGACAGAGTTGTGGGTGATCCCACAATACTAGTTTACAATTTCTAAGAGATTCTAATTTTTGCTGAAATCGCATATTTTTAGAAAATAAAATGATTAAAGCCTTAAAATGTTTCATTTAAGGATTCCAATTGAAGAGGTTTCGATCAAGCCACCTTATATTAAACCCCCTTGGATAAAACCCCGCTAGTTTCAAACCATACCTATAACAGAGTCTCATTTACACCTATCAAAATGTTGATAAAAAACCACTTTTGATTTACCTTTTGGGGGATCAAATAAACTCATTTAAAATTTATTTTTTGTAATATGTATTCCTTATTATAAGCTTCCCAAAAAGTTTAATTTAAAATAAATTTAATTTTATTATTATATTTAATTTTTTATTTCTTGTGAATATAGGTTTTTCACCAAAAATCAAGCTCTTTGTTCTACACATATGAAAAAATAGCAGATTATCAGAATTTTTTTTTAAAAATATCAGTGCACTAGATATTGAAATCTTTGATCCAACAAAAAAATAAAAATAGAATTTTGATACATACAAAAAAAATTATGTTGTATACAGTCTACCTATGTCTGAGTTGTAATTGGTTTGACTTTGAAACTTGATTAAGAAAAAAATGTTTAATAAAAAACAATGAAACCAAATGAAAGAGTTATATATCATATAGTTAGAAATCTAAATTAAAAAAAATTATAATTTTATCCTTCATGAAAAATAATTTATGTTGTATATGGTGAGCATCACTCCTTAAAAATGGTGTTTACTGAAAAAAAAACTAGTTTTCAAAGGAGATAGGAAAATAAGTGAAATTTGATTCCAATTTTTTTTTAAAATATATATTTATAATCTATAGGAAAAATGTCACAAATCACTAGTTTGCATCATCTTCAAATTCCTCACGATTTAGCCGCTATAGGTGCTCCAAAGTGAAGATTTAGTTAGAAAAAAACATTTCAGTGTCCAGTTTGGCCAAAAATTGTAAACCAGTATTGTTGGATCACCATTGTAGGAAAACTCAGCTTGTGGTAGGATCAAGTCCCATCATTTTGGTTTGTCTCCAACCAAGTATCTCAGAAAATTTCCCAAACTCCTATTCACCACCTCCGTTTGACTATCTATTTAAGGATGGTAGGCTGAGAAAAACTTTAATTCAATGTTGAAATTCTTCCACAGAGTCCTCCAGAAGTAGCCAACAAACTTGGTATCCCTATCAGAAACAATACTCTTTGGAATTCCATGAAGCCTCACAACTTCCTTGAAAAATAAATCCGCAACATTTATTACATTGTTAGTCTTATGACAAGGGATAAAATGTGTCATTTTAGAGAATCTATCTACCAAAAAAATGATGGAATCGTGTCCTCTTTGTGTCCTTGGAAAACCAAGAACAAAATTCATACTTATGTCCTCCCATGGCCTCTCGGGTATAGGTAGTGGTTGATATATAACCAGTGTTTTGACTAACCCCCTTTGTCATTTGACACACCCTGCAACCTTGCACATACTTCCTTACACGTTTCTACAATTGAGGCCAATAATACTTCTCTCCAGCCAATGCAATAGTCTTATCAAAGCCAAAGCTCCCTACAAGTCCACCACTATGTTTCTCGTTAATTAAACTTAATCTCATGGAACTTCTAGGAATGCACAATTAATTACCTTTGAACAACATGACATCTTGGATTAAATAATACAACCACTTGGTTCTATCTATAGCAATAGGATCCTTACAAGCCTTTCATGCCTCTCCAAAATCCAAATCTCCTTCATACATTTCCTTGAGCTCATCAAAACCCACAACTTCAACCTGCATTTCAATCAACAAACCTTTCCTTCTACTCAAAGCATCAACAACTCTATTAGACTTCTCACTCCTATGTTTCAAAAAATGGTATAACTTTGTAAAAATTCAACCCATTTTATGTTCCTTTGACTTAGCTTCCCTTGGCTACTCAAGTATTGGAGTGCTTGATGATCGGTAAACAAAATAAATTATTTTGGCAAAAGATAATGTATCCATTTCTTAAGTGCTTGAATGATTGCATAAAACTCTTGATCATAAATTAAATAATTTTTCTTAGCATCATTTAACTTTTCACTAAAATATGCAATAGGCTTACCTTCTTGGCTCAAAACAACTCCAATACCATTATCACTTGCATCACAATCCACTTGGAACACCTTGTTGAAATGTGGAATTGCTAAAACAGGTTGCATTGTCACTTTACTCTTCAACAAATCAAATCTCTTTGTTGCCTCTACAATCCACTTGAATTCCTTCTTATCACCCCTCATAGTTTCTGTTAGTGGTGCACATATGCTACTAAAACCTTTGATGAAATTTCTATAAAAACTTGCTAAACAATGAAATGATCTCACCTTCGTTACACTCCTTGGCATTGGCCATTTTAGAATAGATCTCACCTTTTTTGGGTCCATCTTGATGCCTTCCCCTGAAACAACAAAACCTAAACACACCAACTACCTCTTCACAAATCTGCACTTTTTGAGGTTAATTAACAACTTCTCATCTCTAAGCTTTTCAAAAAAAAATCTGATATGTTTTAAATGATCCTCAAGCGTCTTTCTAAAAATTAGAATGTCATCTAAATAAAAAATCATAAATCTTCCCAAGAACTCCTTCAACAGTTCAGTCATTAACCTCATAAATGTACTAGGTGCATTGGTTAGCCCAAATGGAATGACTAACCACTAATACAAACCTTCTTTCATCTTGAATGTGGTTTTCCACTCATCTCCTTCATGTATCCTTATCTGGTGATACCCACTCTTCAAATCAATCTTGCTGAAATATGTTTCTCCACTCAAGCAACCCTTGATATCATTCATCCTAGGAAATGATCTTGTTTATAGCCCTAGAATCCATGCACATCCTCCATTCTCCTCCTTTCTTTGGAAACAAAACAACAAGCACTGCACAGAGGCCTTAAACTCTCTCTTATCAAACCCTTCTTCAATAAATCAGCAACTTGTCTATTTACCTCCTCATTCTCCATAGGTGACATTCGGTAGGCTGCCTTGTTGGGGAAACTCGCCCCTGGTATCAAATCAATTTGATGGCTGATTTTTCTCACTAGTAGGAGTCCTTTATGCACATTATCTGAAACAATCATCTTGAACTCTTATAGAAAACCAGTAACTTCTACAAGATTTTAATCAATAAATTCACTGCTAGCTTTAGGAATAACAACAAAACAAACCTTCTCATGCTTCATTCCATCAAGAAATCTCCTTGAATCAACTAAGAAAACTCTAGCATTACCACAAACTCGAACATTTTCCTCCTTCAAAGGCTTCAACTTATGCTTCGCTCCATCCTTTACAATTGTGTAGATGTTAGCACACCCATCATGTATGGCTTTTCAGTCATATTTCCATGGTCTTCCAAGAAAAATGTGACAAGAATCCATAGGGATGATATCACATAGAATCTCATCATGATAATTCCCAACTTTAAATTTCACATTGCATCTTTCACTTACCAACAATTTCTAATTATCTTGCACCCAAGAAATATGGTAAGGTTTTGGGTGTTTTATCCTCTCAATCTTCAACTTTCTCACCATCTCATTAGACACAAGATTGTTTGTGCTTCCACTATCTACTATGATGTTACACACCTTTCCTTCACACTTGCACCTTGTTTTGAATAACCTCTTCCTTTGCACAGGCTTGTTGTCTTCATTTAAGAGTTCTCTTTGTGTCATCAGAACCTCTCCATCTTCTAGATCCTCCGATTGTGGGGAAGCTGCCTCCTCCTCATTGAAATTTGATGCTCTTCTTTTCTATTCTTGTCTCCTTCTTAGCTTCTCCTTTACTTGGGGGAATTCATAGGCTCGATGTCCTCCACATTTATAACAAGTACCTTTGAATGAGCCTCCACCATAACCACAACCTCTACCTCTAGATTTTTGGTCTCTTGAGATTTTCCCTTCATATTTTGTTTTGTTGCTACCCTCTTCATTCTTGGAGCTCTTTTTCTGATTTTCTTCATTTTTGTAAGTTCTTCCTCCTACCTTGCCTCCATGCCCACTCCCTTTCTTCTTTCTTTCAAACTTCTTGATTAACATTTCCTCTATCTTCAATGCTATTTGATAACCATCTTCCATCATCACAACTCTGACAAGTGTCATCTCTTCTTGAATACTTGATCTTAATATGTTTATGTATCTTACAACCTTTTACTTGGTCACCTCTGAATGTCTAGTTCTTATAAGAACTCTATGAAATTCTTCAATATTTTCTTTAACAATCTTGATTCAATGTTTCATACCTTGCATCCTCTTGAGAAAATCCAACTCATTGCCTACAAAAATAAATTATCTTTTAAATTTTTCCACCATTTTATCCCATTTAGTAATCTTATCTTTTCCTCTTCTTCCCCTTTCTAATTGAACCTCTTTACACCATATTGAGGCATGTCCTTTCAATCGTGTCTTGGAAAATATCACTTTATCTGAGTCTTCTATCTCTTCAAATTTAAAATACTCTTTCATCTCATTAAGCCAATCTACCAATTCCTCTGTATTTATACTTCCATTGAATGCATGCACATCCATTTTTGGTATCTTCCCCTTATTTTTTAAAACTCTAAATCATGAATCTCTTGCAACTATCACAACTTCTTCTCTTTGTTCAGTATCCAAACTAGAATCCTTCATGCTTTCATCTTTGTCATCACTTCCTAGGTCTCTCATTCTTGCAAATCATCTCCTTATCTCATTTTGTAGTGTTTCAATTTGCCTTCTCAAGGCTTTAAAATCATCTCTTACAAAATTATCTTCTCTTCCTCTACCTCGACTATAATGGGATCCTATCCCATCCATTTTTATTTTCAACACCCACAACACAATCCTAGTGCAACTGCCTCTCTTTGACAGTCTATTATATAGTCAAGATCAACTTGCTCCGATACCACTAATGTAGGGAAACTCCCCCTGCAAATATTAGACTCATAACAAAAATAGAGAAACACTTAACAAGAATGTGAGAGAGAAATAGAGCCTTCTTTTATTACTACAAACAAAATGACATTACATAATTACATATGCCATCCTATGGTCCTTCTTGAAGTCAAAAGTCTATGATTTTTCAAATTGGAGCTAACTCTCCCTTAACTTACGTGATTTCATAGAAAGGAATCTACGCGACCATCACTCTCCACTCCCACTTGCCCTAGTTTGATGTAGTCTTCCCTTCTGGGTATCCACCACTTAGGGTTCCCTTACTCCTCCCCAACATTTTTTCCCCTTTCTTCCTGTCAACTGAATCTGCATCAAATTCAGTCGTCTTCACTTGTCATCATGTTGCCATCCACTTCCTTGAAACATTAATGTCAATGGGATGGTTACACCATTTATGCATCATTGTCTCATGCAACCATCGACCCAGAAGATTCACGCCATGATTGAGCATTAAACTTAGCCACCACACCAATGCCATGTCTTTACTATGTTAAGGGGACACCAAAGCAACTCTCCCTAAAATCTAGGAGTCTCGTCGACTAAGTTCCCATTGGGTCATCAAAGAGACTCAAAAATAACTCGCTTTGATGCGATGAAGAACCTCCACGTCATTCCTACTCAATCATTTGTTTCCACATGTCATTCATGACTTCACCATTCTTTGTCATCAACATTTAGCATGGTCCCACTTATTGGCATGTCAAATGAACTCCTCATGATCTCCCACCAAAACATGTTTGTCTCCATGATATCAAAATATTGAAGGGACTTGTAATCTTTTCAGCCCAAAATCTCATCGTCACCTTGATACACCTTATTGCTCTATCGGAGGGACTCCCAAATGACTCCTTCAAATAACCCAGAGTCTCCTCAATCTAGCTTGTCGAAATGTCGAAGGGACTTCAAATGTCATCTCGCCAATATGTGAACCTCCCTCTGATAAGACTCCTTCACAACCATTTACTGTTGTTGCTTCCACCATCAATGTTCCAGAGAGACATGAATTAAGGTATCTTCAAGATCTTCAGGTCACACTGGTAAGCCAGTTCACCAACACTGTTAACACTGAATTCTTGTTACATCTAAAAGCCTGAACTACTCAGCTAACTGAAGCCAATTCAACCCTTATTCGAAAAGAAAACAACATGAATTGATGCAAAATTTCTCATGCACCCTGAATGCTCCTGCATCAGAATTATAATTTTGAATTTACTTATTTTATTATTGTGACCATAATCATAGTATGAACTAAATATGCTAGATCCAAATGAATATAAATCCTCTTTAATCCCCTAAGTCATGATCCCAATAAGATATTTGAAATTTTAAAGACTAAGAACCCATTAAACTAACATGAAGAACACAAAAAAATAATGCAAACCTACTTTAAAACCTCGAATCTTATCCTATTAAGGGAGTGGTATCAAATTGATGTGGAATGGCAACCCTTTCCCAATCTCTTGGATAATATGAGCTTGTTCCAATCGATTTTATTGAAGAAAATTGATTAAACTGATGAGATATGTGTGAAACATGATATAAAACTAATTTAACATGATGAGATGCGTTCTAAATGCTATGATTCTTGATAAAATGGATTCAATTTATGCTAAATGTAAATAAATCTCAAAGATAAAATTCATAGTTACAAATTTATGCTAAAATGTATAGTTAACATGGAAGCCACTAATGGATGCTTAAGCTAAATGTGTATGAATACTAAACTAAAATGCTAAAAGTGTTCAATATGGATGCAAGTGAGTATGAATTTCAATAGCATAACTTTTCTATCAGAATATGGATCCATTTCTCTCCAAATAGTGATCTATTTATAAGAGAGCAAATGAAGAATCAAGGGCTCAGATCGATTTGATCTATCAATAGTCAATAATGAAAGGAGGATGAAAGATGGATCAAGGACTCTCATCAATGGATGAGAATCAAAAGATCACATGGATCAAGGAAAGATCAAGGGCTCATAATCATGCAAACAGACACACTTTGCAACAACTTTAAAAGGTTGTTTCAAAGTTTGTTTGGAATAATCATTGCCTTTTTTGGAGAAAAATAGGCGAATATTCCCTATTGCAAGTGGATGGGAGGGAAATTATAAAATTTAGTAATTAAAACTAAATTTTAATGTGCAAGATGAAGAATGTGAGGATATTCATTAAATTATTGATTTATTTAATCAAAGAGGATGGAAATGACATTTAATTAAATAACTTAGGATTATTTAATTAAATGAGAGGATTTAGGGTTTAAATTAAATAATTTGATTTATTCAATTTAAACAAGATGAAATGTTAGTGTGAGAGGGGGTGAACTAACCTAATTAGATTAATTAGATTAATAGATGAAAATGAGGCATTTAATTAAATAACTAGGTTAATTTAATTAAACAAGTGAAAGGAAGATGGATTTCAAGACAAAATGATGTCAATATATTGGATTCAAGTATGCAAGACTATTTAGGACATTTTTAAGTGTCTACAATTATTATATTTATATTGTATTTTTTGTGAATGTAGGTTTTTCACCAAACATCATGGTATTTATTTCACACTAAAAAAAATAGAAAAATAGAAAAAATAGTTCTAAAAGATATGTGTGCACTAGGTATTGATGTTCTTGTTTTAGCCAATTTTTTAAAATAATTTTAATACATACATTTAAACAAGCTATGTGTGACAACATATACCTACATCCAACTTATAATTACTCTGACTTCAAAAAATAATTTTGAAAAAATATGTAACAAAATAATGAAAAAATATCCATGCACTAGATATTGATGTTACAAATATAAATTTTAAAAATTATAATTTATCTTTCCAATAAAAAAAGTAATGTGTGATGACATAAACATCACTATTTAAAAATTTTGTTTACTATTAAAAAAAAGCTATGTAAAAAAATTCACAATTTATTTCTATTTTTTATTAAATATATTTAAAATATACACACAAATACTCATAAATAACTAGTTCATATAATCTTCAAATTATTGATGGTTTAATTTCTATAGGTTTCATTAAGTGAAAATTTGGTGAAAATATTGATTTCAATGTCCAACTTGACCAAAAAGTAGGACAGAGTATTGTGGGTTGACTCGATATTATCTACAATATGAAAGACCAATCTATATTATAGCCACTACAAAACTCTATCACCATGCAAGGCTGTATGAATTTGACATCTTTGTGTTAATTCATCCTCCACATGTTATAATTGCACATGTGAATGCCCCGAGTAAGATTTGGCATGAGCACTTTATTCATCTCAACTACTGCTCAAAAAATATCTTAGTAAGCATAACATGGTCATTGATTTTCCAAAATTTCATTTCATATATGATATTTTTTTAGGTTTCTCACTTAGAAAATAACACTATGATCCATTTTCCAAAAGAAAAATTGAAAGAAAAAATGACGAATTATAATTAGTTCATATTGATCTTGTGTCGTTTTTTAATGTTTCTTTTTAGAAACATAAAAATGAGCTTACATTTATTGATGATTTCTCTCATAAATTAGGGTATTTTTAATTTTTTTTAAAGTGAATGTTTTGAACACTTAAAAAATTAAGTCCCTTGTTAAAATTTAAAGAGAAAGACTCAATGACTCAATATAGACAATGGAGGAGAGTTTTTCAATAATCAAATGGTTTCTTTTGTGGACAAGCAAGCTTTAAAATCTAGCATATTTTACCCTACACCCAAATAAATATATTTTTTTTATGGTACATTCAAAAGACTTGCCTCCTTAATTTTGGGTAGAATTTTTTTAATGTAAATTATATTTAAAATCGCATTCCCCACTCAATAGTGTAGATTTTATTTCCAATGAAAAATGGTTTGATACTAAGCCCAATGTTTAAAATATATAATTTTTTTTAGATGTAATGCTCAGGTGCATATCATATATGATGTAAGTAAAATAATAAAAAATAAAAAGTTAACCTTGTACTTTGTAAGCATAATATCTTCTTGATCCAGGCATTGTAACAATGCTTTATAGGGGGTGTACTATTCAATAAATAATTTTATTACAAGCCAAAATCACTTCTTCCTCTATCTATTTTTAGTGAGCTAGATAAAAATTTAGATATTTTTTATGAAGAATAATGTAGTTTAGATTACTCTTCTTTTAAGAATCATTATAGTTCAATTAATGAGCTTTGACGGGGATAACAAGAACCTTCACCATCAATATTTAGAAATATTTAGAATGCACTTGATGAAACACTATAATTCCTATCTAAATTGGTTTTCACAATATGCAAAGAGGTTGGTGCATTGGTAGGCAATCCTAGTGAACCATCGGATTGTAATTTCAATATGGTGTTACACACTTTGCCCAGTTGACAATAACACAACAAGAATTATCATCATAGTTCTAAGCATTTTGAATGAAAATAAGTTATGGTTTCAAGAATTTTTTTTTTTTTTTTTTAAAAGAACACATGGGACTTGGTTCCACTTTTGAAAGGAAGAAAAACAGCGAGGTTCAATTTGGTGTACCAAACTAAATATGCAACATATGGGTTCATTGATAGTTACAAACATTGGCTTGTAGAAAAGGCTTTTTCATAGGTTGAAGGTGTTAATTGCCATGAATTTTTTTCTCTAATAGCTAAGATGAATTCCATTAGGCTTGTACTCTCCTTGGTTGCAACATAGAGATGGGAAGTCCATAAATGGATGTCAAAAGTGTCTTCTTGTATGGAAACTTGTAGGAAGAATTTTACATGTTTTAACCTCTAGGTTTTATCAATACTGATAACTCCAACTATGTGTGAACATTGAAAAATCATTATGTAGATTGAAATAGGATCCTTGAGATTTGTATGAAAAGATCAAAATGTTTCTCATTAATTCTAGTTTTATGTGGATTCCTCATGACCCTATAGTCTACACTCAAATGGTAGATAGGAAATTATTGATTTTTATACTATATGTTGATAATTTAATAATTATGGGAGCCTACACCAAGTAGATTCATAATTTGGAAGTATACTTAGTGGGTCATTTTAAGATTATTAACTTATATTTGTTACATTTTTTCCTTGGTTTAGAAAATTTATATTCTACTAAAGCAATTTTTGTAATCAATCCAAATATGCTAAAGACATTATTTGATGCTTCAACATAAAAAATCCAAGTTCACACCAAGTCCTTTTTATTTTGGATTCAATCATTCTACCAAGTTTTCTTCTCCTACAATTGATTGTACACTCTACAATAAATTGGTGGGAAGTCTTTTGTACTTAACTCATTCATGTCCCAGTCTTTCTTTTATTGTAAATCTTATATCATATTTTTGTTAGTACCATAGTGATAGCCATTGAAATGGTAAAACATGAATTATACTATATCTTCATGGTATTACAAATTTTGGGATTGAGTATAATTTTAGTGGTAAATATTTAATTTATTATTAAACATGAAGGGATATAACAAAAAATCTAGTTCCTTTTGGTGACAAATCCACTACTTAAGGCTATAATAATAGTGATTGGGAAGGAGATCTCAGTGATTTCAATTCAACCACATGTTACATCTATCATTTTGGGGTAGGTACCATGAGTTGGTATTGTAAGAAATATATTTCTATTGCTTTGTCTACTATGGAAGCTGAGTATAGTAGAAATGTCATTGTTGGCCATGAGTTAGTGTGGATTTGATGCATTTTTTCTAAGTTTTGATTTCCATAGACTCGATCTATAATACTTTTATGTAATAATTAAAGTGATATCCACATAGCTTACAACCCAATGGAGCGCCAATGCATAAATTATATTAAGATTCATATGCAATATATTTAGCAACTGATACATGACAAGTTTTTTTTTTATCTCAAGTATTGTTATATGAATTTTACTTTTTGGATATTTCCTTTCCTTGAGAAATTAGTTAAAGTTGTTCAAGATAAAGGGAAGAAAATGCCTATATACCAAGGCCTTATTTATTGGCTTTATTGGTATTTAATGTGGATATTTCCCTGCTATTACATCTCTCCCTAGGGTGACGAACCCTTCCATGGTCCTCAAAAGTGCTTCTATGTCTCTAGAAGGTAATCCATCCTCCCCTAGCCCTGATAATTTATCTACCTTGATCCATCAACCAATAATTACAAAGTCCAACCCTCTATGTGCCTCTAAAGAAAAATCCCCTATTATTGAGGACCCCACCCTTGCTAGCAAGAAAAAAGTGGCATTCATCGACCCCCCCTCCCCCATTTCCATATAAGATTTAAATTTGATTGTTTGTGGTACCCCACTCCCATGGATTCCCATATTGTTTCTCCTTCTAGAGATGCTTTCCCTACTAATTTTTCCCCTATCTCCTCCTCCATAACCTCTCCTAGCAATCCCCTAGAATCCTTTCTCTATAATGTTAACCAAGTTTAGGAGCCTAAAGACACTCTGCAAGATTTTGTTGTTTGCAAGAGTTGTGCTCCCCTATGTTTGAAATTGGACATCAAAATAAGCCATGCTATGAACATTCAAAATGATATTTTGAAGTGGCTGCTATCTCAACTCATCATTGTTAAAACCAAGATCTTGAATTTGAAATTGTCTATGTTCAACAAAACCTTGGACTAGCCTAGAGAGGTGGAGGACTCTGGTCATTGGAACTTGTTGTCTGACTTGGCTAAGATGTTCAAGAAGTGGGCTAACATTGAGAAATAGGTGGAGGAGATAAATTCTATCATTGGGACCTTTGAGGAGAGAAACAAACTTCAATAAAAAGTAGCTACCCTACAAAGCAACTAGGAAAAAAACCCTTTATAGTCTACAAGAGATTGTTGAGTATAGTAAAGAAGGTGAAGAATACCCTTGTCACCATTTAGGTGTTCTAGCAAGAGCTAAATAATTTTCAGAGTAAGAGAGCTAGGGATAATCTCTTAGATGTCACTTAGACCAACTCCAAAAAGAAAGGAAAGAAAGTGGAAATTTCTACCTCCCCCACTATTGATGATGGTGGTAGCAAGAATTAAAAGGCTTTGTCCTTTGAAGAGAAGCTTCAATTCCTTGTGATAAAATGATAGGCTATCAAGGATCTACAGTTGTTGGGTGATCAGTAGTTGGTTTTGGATTTGTGTTGGTCCTTGTCTTTTTCTAAGTTTTTTATGTTTCTGCTCATCTTTCTGCATAGTCATTTTTAAGTTTTTTGGTTGTCTCACTTCTTGTGAGCTCCTTTTTTGGGCCTTTATGGCTATTTTGTAATGGATCCTGGCCCTTCCTATTTTTTTCTTAGTCAAAACAAAGATCTTTCTTGAGCCAAATTTCATCTTACATAACTTTTGGGAGTGAAGGAGAGTAAAAGAACAAACCTGTGTCACACTTTATAAGGAATCAACCAACAACAAAAAAATTATGAACTTTGACCACATAAAAGTGGTCTTTATGTTTTGAATTTAAAAATGATGTAAATGAAATGTAGAAATATTGATGAAGTTTATTCCTATAACTTTTTAGATTTTTTAAAAGTTGTTTTATTTTTTTTGATCAATTTAAGAGTAGATTTTAGAATGCTGAAAATTTCAGGAAAAGGTGACCTTCACTTGACGTCAAGAAATAAATAGAAAAAAACTTCATTTCCCCCTTTTTTTTCTAGATAGGTAACTTCAATATCTAGTGCATGGAAAATAAATTTGAAATTTTGATGTATATTTTCTCATAATAACATTTTAAAGTCAAACTAGTGGAAATTTGATAGTTTTCATTTGACATCAACTATTGTCTACTTTTTTAATCATTTAAAAATATATATATATATCCTTTTGAAGAGGATTCTCTCAAGGATAACTTTAAGAAAACCCCCCCTTAGCCAAGGTGTAAAATCCTAGCAAATCTTTCCTTATATTTGGAAAAAAATATTAATTTTTTTGGCAAATTATGCACATTATTAAAAAAGTTTGTAAAACCATGGCGAATCTTAATGAATTATTGGTAAAATTAATAATCACAGTGGTGAATCCTAGTGAATATTCACTAAAAATATTAATTACAATGGAAAATATCTCTTTTAAAAATTTGCATAGTTGGTCGATGCAATTCCCCCATATTTTTTTTGCTTATTTGTAATATTGAAGTAGGGACCCGGGGGCGGCAGCCACTGGTGGGGTCAAGGGGCAGTGCCCCTTGTGGGGGTCAAGGGGGCAATGCCCCCTCGCAGGGTCCAGGGACAGCGGCCCCGACACGTCGAGAGGTAGAGCCCCTCGCCACCAAGCATAAATTCACTATAAAAAATGCATTGGATAACACACAGATTAAGTGTTTTTTTAAAATCTCACTTTGAAAGTAAGAATAAATGAAAAGTGTAAATGTTGCCATCGATTAGCAATTTAACTTTCTAATCGGACGGCTATAGGTTGATTTCGCGGCCTAATACGCACATGCCCTTTAAAAGGTTTGTTGAGGCCTGAAATTTGTTTTGGGCCACACGATTAGATTTAATCATGTGACCCAAAACAAATTTCGGGCCTCAACAAGCCTTTTAAAAGGCATGTGCATATTAGGCCACAAAATCAACCTACAGTCGTCCGATTAAAAAGTTAAGTAATGATTTGATGGCAATAAATGAAAGCCTTATTCAAGGCTAAAATATCCTTGAAATTAAATGGTAATTTATTAATGTGGCAATATTTCCCCAAAATTATTGGTAGGAATATAATATTACTAGCGAATATAATTGATATTTGTGATTATAGTATAAATTGTTGGCGAATCATATCCAATGATGTATCATTTAAAATATAATACATAGGCGAATTAATCGAGATGATTTTTTTTTTTTTTAAACCTAGCGATTCAGCATCATTTTTAGCTTGCACTATTTGCCATTTCTGGAGGTCCCGATTTCAATTATTCGCCAATTGGCGAAGATTCGCCACTAAAGTTTTCCCTGGATTCTCTCCTCTAGTGGACCATATATTTTTCAAAATTTATTAACATGTTTTACTATTTTTCTTTTAATTTCTAATCAACCTTCTTTTTATCTTTGATAACCTACTTGCATTATTTTATATATATATTAAAACTAATCAAAATATATAAAAAAATTACATATTCAGATTCATCACTATGAGCTCTACAAAAGGGTGTTTTTCTTTTTTCTAAAAAAAATATTTTGATTGAAGAAACACTTAGTTGAAGTTGAAAGTTTTAGAAATTTTTGAAAAAAGTTGAGTTGGCTACTAACTAGGATGCCACATAGATAGTTTTGGTAGAAAGGGTTTCGACCGAAACCCTTTCTACCAAAACCATACATATAAAATAAGCCAATTTCAAAGTGACGAAGGGAAAAAAATTAAATTGTTTTTGTTCGAGCAAAACATATTCAACCAAAAATTTGTGTGCCATGTATAGGTCATGTGGTTTTGGTCAAAACCTATTTAGCAAAAAAAAAATTGACCGAAAATGTTTCACTCAGAACTATTTATTTGGCCGAAAGTGTGACACATCTTTGCACTTTTACCCAAGAATGTGTTATCAAGTGTGGATAGTTCACTAATTCCTCTTTTTGTTCATCATAACACATCTAAAGGGAGATGCTGATGTATTTAATTATCATATGTACTACTATAGAGTTTTAATATGCACTTATATATTCATAATAATATAATCTATGGATAATCATTGTATTAATTGATAGATAATTTGTATAATAATTCATGGATAATGGATTAATTAATGATCACTTATTTTCATGTCAATTGTATTGATAGTAAAGTTCTATCTTAAGTAGATATATTTTATTAGTTAACTACTCTTATGGGGTTGAGTTTAACTAGCTAACTATCTCTTAAATAGACTATTTATTTTACATAATTACTCTCTAAAATTTGTCCCTAGATTTTGCCTTATTTATATAAGATTATAGAGAGCTAGTGGTTAAGTTATCAGTGAAAGAGAGGTTATCATAATTTTAACAAATTTCAAGCTAGAGCCTTTTAATAAAAAAAATATTAGTCATGTTAATTATGTTTTGAATTTAGGCTATATTATTTATTTATCTTTGATTTATTGTATTGTTTTGATTTATTTTTTGTATTGTTTTTATTAAGGAAAAACAAGTTTTGAAGGGGCTCTGAAATCCTTTACAACAAGAACAGGCTACAAAAGAAAAAAATGACAACAGACAACCAACCAAAAAATGAAACTTAGTTGTAAAAGGATAATAAAAACTAGAACAACAACTAAACTATTAACAAAATATCAGCCAAAAAAAACACTAACAACAAAGACTACTGAAGTTGATCTAAAATCTTAGCAGCTTCCAAATTACTAGAGATGGCATTCTCATGCATGTGTGAATGATTTATTGTAGTTAAAATGGTTCTATAAAATAATAAACGTTAATAGATTTAAATGAAACACATACATGCTCTATAACATGTGTATCAACCATAATGTTTTTGTAATAATATATACACTTTATGGCTCATATGCACTACAATGCATAGGTCTTACCTATTACATTAAGATTTTAAAAAATATAAAATGTAATACATATGCCTAAGGGTTGGACCTCCCTTTTGACTCCTAAATTTGTGTTTTCAACATAAAATAATGAATACAAACTTCATCATCATCAATTTAAATGTCTTACGATCAAATTTCATAAAACTACCACTAAAATGAAAAACTACTTCTTAGCTTTATA
The DNA here is from genome assembly GCA_007115665.2 of Sequoiadendron giganteum. NCBI lineage: Eukaryota > Viridiplantae > Streptophyta > Pinopsida > Cupressales > Cupressaceae > Sequoiadendron > Sequoiadendron giganteum. The sequence goes on from CM021104.1 coordinate 142,524,311, forward strand.
GCCATATAATTCTTAAATATGTTAAATAAATTAAGAAATCTATTTTTATTTTTCAATAGTGTAAATATTTTCATCATAGAACTTTTTATCTATTTATTTTTTAGCTATAAGATTGTTATAAGCTTAATTCTATACACATTGAATAAAATTACATTTATTACTCTATTTGTGGGATTTATATGATACACATGCATAGTGATACATTATTTAAGATACACCCATTTCAAAAATCATTAAAAAGAATTAATAAAAAATATTAAAATATATATAATCTATAGTACTAGCTTTGAGTTATCTTTCTATCAATTGGGTTTGAAAAATACTTAATACAATAAAATAAAGTTTGGGACTACACATTAGATGCCATACTATATTTTAATGATAGATCATGAATATTTTTGTGTGTCCTTAACATTAAACCCTCTTAATATTCACCATTTTAGAAAAATATACATCGATAGTTTAGAAATTAGATTTGAAGTAATACAAATCTTTTTCTTATCACATCTTCAAATTTGAGTGTAGGCATCTCAATTTTTTATTGAAATTTAAGTTTAGTTGATTTTAGAAAAAAAGTTGAAGTAACTACTTTTGATCCCCTTTTATTGTCCATTTTCTTTCACATACTTAATGATATGATCTAGTATAACTAGATAATAAGAAGTGGCTCATTAGCAAATAAATGTTAAAGTTGTGTTTGTCAATGATAGTGTTGAGTGTTGGCAAGAAGTGTTTGTAGACACTCCAAATCCTCTCTTGATTTCTATAATCTAATCATCACTAATTAATTTTAGGATCCCCTCATATGACTATCATGAACTCATAAATTTGTTTACATACTATATGGGTTCACTACTAGGCGTGCAGACATGAACTTAATGTGCATAAGTGAACCCATAAGTCATATGAATAATTTTGGCAATGATTACAAACATCTTTAGGGATTTTTTTAAATTGCAAGGGTCATGTTTTCTTTAACCAGACCTTTAAGATACCAAATTTACAACTATAAGAGAAAAATTAAAGATAAAAAACAAGCATGCAATAAACCTTAAATGATGTATGTTGATGTAATCTTCTCATAATGTTGCTACAACACTCTCATAAATGCTCTATGATAATTCCTTTGATAAACCCTAACATGTTTCTAGATGATCCTCAAAATGAGTGAATGAATGCCCCTAAATATAACAACCAGTCACGCAATGTTGGCTTATAATATCTATTTGGTAGGAGCCAATGAGATAAAAAATTTAAATTTAAAAAGTTTAGGGTTTAAATCCATGACTTTGAAAGTGAATTGAATTAATACTGCTTCCATAAATCTAGTCCAAAGTGATAAACAAGGGGTATCTAAGAATTAAAATCAAATTTTAGGCAAGAGTGATAAAAGAGGATGTACTAATGTCATGAACCAAGTTTACAAAAAATATAATAGTACAATTATTATCATATTTAAAACACTCCAATAAAAGTAAAAAGAACTATAAAAAAACATGGCTAGACAATTGTCACTATTACAATTTAAAATATATTAATGCAAGAAGACAATACATTTAATGCTCATCATTTACCTTTTTATACTTTTTTTTACATTGAGCAATGCAAAATAAGTTACAAAGAATAAGGACAACCAAATGACTCTCAAGAATAGATATGAACAACTATCAAGTAGTAAAACATGCTTACAAATAGCTGAGACTACACAAGGCTATTGAATCCAAATTATTTTTGGGCCAAATCAATATCATAATTATTAATATTGATATCATCATGAAAAAGAACAAGTCTTTCATGTATGAGTGTTAGGACAAATCCCTTCAATTAGGTGTTACAATAATTTAGAAATGTCTCTAATCCTTTTCCCAAAGTTTCTTTAAAAACCATTTATATTTTTTGAATCTAGTTGAAAGTCAATATCTTATAGAAGTCCTAAATTGAATCATTTGATTTTGATTTTGTAAGGTTTGAGGCTTAAACACTAACATACACTCGATAGAACCATTTATTTGTCAATTTTATGTAGAAAAAAGTCATTTCCATATTATTAAACAATATTATATATCATCAATGACTTGTAATTTAAGAATGTAAGAATTGTAATTTTTTTTTAAGAATACAAAATAATTATACTCTCTTGAATAATAATTATCATATACATATCAATTACTATCTTTTAATTCTATAGATTATTTAATCTCGTAAACATTATGTTTCTATACACGACTTTAAAATCAAACTACAAAAATACCTTTAAATAATATTATTAAAAACATACATTCTTGTAAAAAATGTCATTGTTAAGTCATTGATTAGAGAGCAACCCCACTTATCTAAGTTGCATTGACAAAACATATAACCAATCTTTAGTGGGGACTAGAATACAATCAAAGTCATTCCCTATCAATTTCAGCAAGGACAAGGATTCCCTTGCCCCTCTTTTCTATGCTCCCTTCCAAACATTATAAGGAGATTCAAAATTCACTTTTAGAGCGACATATAACACACTTGGATAGCAGTCCACACTTTTAGACATTTGTTTTTAGTTTACAAAAACAAGGAAGGAATGTGCAAATTCCAATTAACTAATAAAAAAATAAAGGAACTAATTTTCTTTTCCAAACCCGATATTTGCGTATGCCGTACGCATGTCTCTGGAGGATTTTATACGCGTGCATACATACATACGCGGCTACGGTTTCGTAGATGGATATTGACAGAGTTTGCAGAGAGTGTTTTTTAAGGCTCTTGATTTGCAGAAGACAGAGAGAAAACAAAACTGAATTAGTTCATGCTTTTCTGGGCCTGTGAATTCATGAGTTTTCGAGCTGCTTTGGGCTTTGAAGACCAATTTGGTATGTAAAGAGCTGAAATTAGGTGTGAATTGGGGAAGGCGAAAATCTGAAAAGCGTGTAAAAAGGCTTAGTCAATGGTTGGTCAAGTCAGCCAAAAAGGCTTTAATGCTCTGAAAGGTCAAAAAAACACTTCAAAAGATCGGTGCAGGGTAACTTGTGTTGAGTGTTATTCTTACCAGGCGGACAAACAAAATAAAAGGGAGAATTTTGTTGAGATGTTGAGTTTTGTTTGAAAGGAAAAATAAAAACTTGATACAGTAGCGGTTCGGCAGATTTTTGGTGTAAGTAGTGGTTGCAGATGGAGATTATAGGGGAAGATATTGGGAAGAGTTAAAATTGGGTGATAATTTGTGTTCTGGAGCATTAAAAGCTGGGAAGAAAGCTGAATTTCGAGATGTCTGGTGGGATGAATTTGACGTGCCGTGAGCTAATTTGTTAGTGAAAGTCTTTGTGGGTGGTTTTGCTTGAAGCAAAATTTAGCACCCAATAAGGAAATATGATTGCCCAATTAAGGAAAGCAATCCATGGTTGAGAAAATCAGACATGGGTGTGTGAGAAACTCGGCTGAAGTTGGGTTTTGTTTGGAGGAATCGGGCTTTGAAACTGTGGAGGTTGGCTAAATTGGAGGAAAGATTTGTGGGATAGGAGGCTTTAAATTTGAAAAGAATAAGTTTGTTAAAAGAGAAGAATTTGGTGGCGATTCTACAGTAACTCCGCTAAATTTAGCTCTTTGCTGGAAAAAAACATGGAGCCGATATGATAGAGGTTTTTGCCAATTTGATTGCGTTGAGCAAAAGGGATAAAGGGTATTTGTATGCATGAATTTTGAGTGGGTAGTCATGTAAGAATTAATTCTCTTGCATTTGAATAAGTGAAAGCTCGGGTGTTCTGTTATGAAAGAGATTTTGGAGGTTTTGCAGGCATGGAGAACATTGTGAAAGTGGGCAGAGATAATATAGAGGAAATGTACAAAACCCTAGCAGGATGGTCCAGAGCGCTACCAGAAAGAGAATATTTTGGAGGAAGTTTAGCGGGGATAGTAGAAATCAACGACTTTGGAATCTGCCATTGAGAATTGGTGTGCTTAATGAACGCTGGAGCAGCTCAAAAGAGATTTGTAGCAGACACTTTTCTGATTGTTTTCTTTAGTCAAGAAGCTTTTCTGGGTTGTTTTGTAGGCAATAATGCGAGCAGGGCTGAGTACAGTGCAGCAGACATTAACCCCAGAGGCGGCAAGCATATTGAATCATGCCATAGCAGAAGCTTGCCGCCGAGGACATGTGCAGACCACTCCTCTTCATGTTGCTGCAACGCTTCTAGCAGCACCTTCTAGCCATCTTCGCCAAGCATGCATTCGATCTCATCCTAATTCATCTCATCCCCTTCAATGCCGGGCACTGGAACTTTGTTTCAGTGTGGCTCTGGATCGATTGCCAGCAGCACAGGGCCTTGTTCCTGGTAGCGAACCCCCAATTTCAAATGCTCTCATGGCCGCCCTTAAGCGAGCCCAGGCACATCAGAGGAGAGGATGTCCTGAGCAGCAGCAGCAGCCTCTGTTGGCAGTTAAGGTAGAATTGGAACAGCTTATTGTATCAATACTTGATGATCCCAGTGTCAGCAGGGTAATGAAGGAGGCTAGTTTTTCTAGCCCTGCTGTGAAGGCAACTATTGAGCAGTCCATCAGTATGGCAAACTCTCATTCATCGATCTCCCTTCCATCTGGCGCCATGGATCGTATGAGCTTCAGATTGAGCAACACACCTTCAATTTTGGGAAACCTGGGCAGAAACCAGCATTTTGAGGCAATCAATAGAACCTTCGATGAAGTAAGCTCTCGCCCAATTTCACAGAGAAATACCTACTTGAGCCACCGGTTACAGACAACAATGGGTGCGTCTGACTCGCCTAGCACTAGAAATGAGGAGATTAGGAAAGTTATGGAGATATTACTAAGAGTCAAGAAGAGGAACCCAATTCTGGTAGGAGAGAAAGAACCCGAAGCTGTAATGAAAGAACTAGTGCAGAGAATAGAAAGGGGCGAAACTCCGGAGCAGCTTCGAGGTGTGCAGATCCTTGAAACAGCGATATCATCATTCTGTTCCGGAAATAAGGATAAAGACCACATTGATATGAAGTTTAAGGAATTGGACCGAGTGGTGGAGAGTCATTTGAATGGTGGTGTGATTCTTAACGTGGGTGATTTAAGGTGGCTTGTAGAGCAGCCAAAGGCGGGAGGAGGGGCAGCAATAGGGGTGGGAGTCTCATCTTGTGTGCAGCAAGTTGTGTTGAAATTGGGGCATTTGTTAGCTAGGCATGAAGGTTCTGGTCGAATATGGATCATTGGTGTTGCAACCTGTGAAACATATCTTCGGTGTCAAGTACATCATCCCTCAGTGGAGAGTGATTGGGAGATACAACCTGTACCTATGGCTGCTAGGAATGCTCCAGGATTGTTTCAGAGGTTATTCCCTGTTCCTTTGTTCTTTAGCTTGTGCCATGTGTTACCATGAAATATTTGTTTGCCTACAAAGCATACTAGAAGGCGTGTTTTGAGATACATCAAATGCATCATTTTTTTTGGATTTTGGGGTCATCATCACTCCTTTGATCTTTTACTTCATAATCAGTCTTCTGATTAGAAAGTGCAGGAACCCTATGGTGGCTTACACCTTGCCCATTCATGTCCTTTGTATATCTGAGAGATGTGAGTTTCTGAGTCATCTTGTCTGTGAATGTCTAAAATTGACCAGAGGATTGGATTATGTTAGAGATCTTGTGTGAATATTTGTTGTATTTTTGCTGAAATCTAAGCTGATGATGGTAGTCATCCGACATTTAAGCAGTTTGGAGATTTGTTAGTGTTTTCTGGTTGCTTACATAACGTCTTTTTCTTTTGGCCAGACATTTTGTTATTTATACTCATAACAATCTAATCGATCTATTTGATATCAGTTATATATCCAGTTTATGCATCTGGAATGTTGGTTCATAAAATCATTCTATTTCTTAAGGGATTTAAGGTCTAGCCAACATGTTTCGCTTGTTCTTTAAATGTGTCCAGTGGTTTGAGTTTTTGCCTTAGGCTTTTCATAGTGGTTTAAACTTTATACTATATAGGGAAAAGACACTCGTAACAAACTCCACAAATTGTAAACCGATATGCATACTTGATCCATCAGTGATAAAGAAGTGACTAGGATTTATTTCCTTTCTTTCATCATTCCTGGAAGTAGATGATTTACAGATAATTCTTTATAATTTAGTGGTATTCTTGACAGACTACCTTCTATTTTACAAGTCACCCATAATGCATTTGTTTGAGAGGACTGTTCAATAACGTGTATCTCTGATGATTTTTGAGGGTGCCTTTTATCCTCCTTTTCCAGATTCTTCATAGCTTTAGATGACGACATTCTGAAAGTCTTGATACGTGAAAATAGCTTGGTAGGGGTCTTGTAACTATGTTAAATATGTCATTCACACTATTATTGTCAGCAGAGTTTCTTACTCTGGTTGGAATCCTAATTCTTCCAGAAAATAATCCTAACTCTAAGTTCACATGCTTATTGATTCATACTAATTAGAAGTCAAAATGCTAACTTGTTCGGTACCTGTCTCGCTTGTTTCTCCTTTCTAATTCACAATTGAATGAAGAAGATTCAAATATATCATTTTAGTGGCATTTTGTTTGTTGCAAATCTTTTGATCTGCCTATGATAATTCACTCCATATGGAATGGACAAGCAAAACTTTTGATCTTCTTGTGATAATTCAGAGATATTATTTTAGTTGATTTGTGATTGTTGCAAAACTTTTGATCTGCTTGTGATAATTCTCTCCATATTGAATTGACAAGCAAATGAAAAATCAGTCTGCATTCATTCATTTTCTTGGAAGAGTTGGATTTTGAATAGTGAGCATCATTTTTTGGTAAATAGCTGCTTTTTTTGTCATCACTAATTAATTATTCAATCACTGTACAGATATGTTAGCAATTCAATGGACTCACTTATTCACCCTAAGGCATTTCCAGCAATGGCACCCCCATTAAGGAAGTCTGCAGAAAGTAATGACTTGAAGCAAAAAATTAATTGCTGCTCTCAGTGTATGGCTAACTATGAACAAGAACTCAGCAAGATGGAGGAGGAGAAGAAGGCTAGTGTGCTTTCTGCATCTCCGCAGTCCATATCAGAAGATCAGACATCAAAGGCATTGCCTCCTTGGCTTCAAATTGCAAAAACAGCTAGCAGTGTCAAAGGACCAGATACATTGCAGGTGAGTGTTTCTAGTGACATACTATCTATTTCATCATTGTATGTGCATCAGAAAGAAAATGACACTCATATCCTGGTTCCATAAGCACTATCACCTTCTAAGAAGAAACTTTCTTTATGATCGATTTGCTTTCAGTCAAGGTGTAATTTATGCGTCCTTATTTGCAATGCAGGCAAAAGATCAGGAGCTAGTGTGGAATAAAAAACTGGATGAAATGCAGAAGAAATGGAGTGATACATGTCGTTCTTTGCATCCTCATTTTCATGTACTGCGACCAGTTATATCAGTTGGCCAATCTCCGGAGTTGTTGAGGACACCTCTTCAAGCAATGGATGTGAATGAGAAAAGACAAATTGATTGTAGTGTTGAAAATCCAGGAATTCAAGATCCAAATAGAGGCAACAGGATGTTTTCTATGCCACTTGACTCTTTATGGCATCCACCTTCTCAGTCCAAGTGTGCTGTGCCTATTTTGACACAAACTAATGGGACAGTAATTGAGAGCTTTTCTAGAGCTTCTTTTACAAAAAATCATGCCAAAATCTTCCAGGTTGGTCTTGGAGGTTCCTCATGTGACCCCTCAATTAGCTTGCCAAGATCATGTCATGTATCTACTCCATTGCCTACTACAGATCTTGCATTAGGAAGGTCTAGTTTGCTTCCATCCCCTTCTTGCAATATAAACACCATAGGTGAAAGGAACCCCGTGGAGTTGTCCCACAAAGAACGTCTAAATGACTTACCAGGTTGTCTACCATCTAACTTTAATTTGCCTTGGCAAATTTCTCCAAAAGTGTCAACTCGATTGACTGATGCACACCCACCTGGAGCAACAAGGTCTTTGCTTGATCAGAAAAATAGTAAAGATTCCGGCTTACATAAACATGTAGATGCAGATGCATTCAAGAAAGTTTACAAGGGTCTTGATGAAAAGGTTGGGTGGCAGAATGAGGCAGTTGTTTCTGTGACAAATGCAGTTATGCAATGTAGATCAGGAAACAAGCTTCGTGGTATGGGTCCTAAAGGAGATACATGGTTGCTTTTCATGGGTCCTGATAGAGTGGGAAAACGGAAAATGGCTGCAGCTCTCTCTGAGCTAATATTTGGGAGTGAGAAAAGTCTTGTTTGCGTCAAATTAAGCTCACATGACAGTGTGATGACTTCGAGTTGGAACCAAAGACTACATGAGCATGGTGAATATACTGTCAACTTTCGGGGAAAGACAGCTATAGATAGGATTGCTGAAGCAGTTGGACAGAACCCCTTCTCTGTTGTTCTTTTGGAAGATGTAGATCAAGCTGATTCTTTGATTCATGGCAGTTTGATTCAGGCAATGGATAAAGGGAGGTTATCAGATTCACATGGAAGAGAAGTTAGTGTTGGTAATGCGATTTTCATCATGACAAGTTCAAGGACGGAGAAAGACCAGGAGTCAGCAAAGCAAGATGTACGTTTTTCTGAAGAAAAACTAGCAATAGCTTCTGGATGGCCAATGCAGCTTTTGGTTGACAGTGCCCGATTTGAAGTTCTAATCAGCAAATGTCAGAGAGTTTCTGTTACTAATTTCTCTCAAGAGTCAAAAAATAAGAATAATGAACCTCTACCTTTAGGCTTGGGTTTGAGAGGCAAACGGAAAGCTGATTGGATGAAAAATGAACCAGCTCAAAATGATTGTGGAGAGAATGTCAAGAAGATAATTAAAGAACCTTTGGTATGCTTGGATTTGAATCTCTCTGTAGAGGAGAATGATGCAGCAGACTTTTCTGTTAGTCAAGGACCTACTGAAGCATGCCAAGGATCTCGTGACTCAAGTGACCTGACAGTTGAGCAGGGAGATAAATTTGCCAGCGAACTTTTCAAGGAGCTTTCTGATTTAGCTGATGAGAGAGTAGTTTTTAAGCCTTATGATTTTGAAAGGCTTGCAGATAAAATTGTTAAGGCTATTAGTTCAAAGTTCTTCAGTATAATTGGAGCTGAAGGATTAATGGAGATTGATGTAAAAGCTCTGGAGCAGATCCTTGCTTCTGTTTGGTTCAACCCTGATGGAATGAAGACGTTTGAGAATTGGATTGAAGAGGTGCTGGAACGCAGTTTAATGGAAGTACGTACATCATGCACTGTTTCAGCTGACACAGTTATTAAACTTTTTGTTGAGAAGGATTGTTTTTCTGGAGAAAGACCACCTGCAGCATGTCTCCCTGGAAATATCTCAGTAAACAGACGAACTAAACCCTGCCAAAATGCAGGTGCTATTTAAATCATGCTGCCATTCTCAATGAAAAAGTTTCCTAATGTCAAGACTGCTTTGCAAAACCTGATAAAATTGGGGGCTCTCTCATATTTATTCATTTTTTTATATAACAGCGGCATAACATTTCTGTTTAAATTCGAGGCAAAGCCAGGCAACTACATTGTACCCTAGGTTAAAATCTAACTAGATCTGTAAAACTTTACTTAGAGTGTATAATAGTTTCAATCCTGCATTCATTTTACCCTTATTACTGAATCCAGAGCCTTTGTGGGTTCATTTGGTGCTCTTACCTTTTACATCCAAGAGAAGTTCTCCATTTATAATAGCAGTATATTCTTGTAATTTCTTGCTCTCTTCTATTTCGCATATTGTTTAAGGAGAGCTAATTAAAAGGGAAGTATGTCGATATTTTAAGTTCCCATTTGCATTGTGGAATGTCTTTTTCACTTAAGTTGATTGTGCAAGCTTCATTCCATTTTTGTATATTTTTATCGCTTTGTTTAAAGTCAGGAATTTGATTTTGTTCTTGTGCAGCATAGGACTGGTCAGAGTTAGCAAAACTAGTTCCTCAAGAATGTTCTTAATTCTATTGCTTAGAATAATTTGATTTTTGAATTGGCATTTGAAATAGTTGCCAGAAGGCCCAAAACGGACTTCACAGTATAGAAAATGGCATATCTTGACTTTTAATTATAGTGTATGCAGCACTGAGGACATCCTTTTGGCTGTTGAAGATAGCATATGCATACATCTAGTTTGTTTGGCAGCTCACTACAGTTGGACGATCATTTTTTTAATCTCTCGACATAAAACTTATTCATTTATCCAATTGCTCATTTTAGTTGAGAGGAGAATTCTTCACCGGATTTAGTTTGTTTCTTTGTGCTCCTTTCAAATCCTTCAACTACGTTTTGTTGTGATTGAAAATTTAAATTCATAGTGGATGTGAGCACAAACCTGAATTCCAGGACAAATTAGGTTATAATAATTAAGATTATAGCTATTCAATAAAATGGCAACAATCGAGAAAGGATGGATGACCAAGAGTTGATCTCTAAATGTTTTTGGTTTCAGAAGGAAATTGGGCTAACGTATCCAGTGTGGCTATCAGATAGTGAATTCATGGATTTCGTTCCTTGTTTGTTTCACCTTTTTAATGAACAAAATCACAAGCAGGGACCGGTAGCATTCATGGACTGAGATGCAGGACATGTAATGTTCAGAACAAGGTGTAATGTCATTTCTCCTGCTTATCACAGCTCACAAGAAAATTATCTTTCATACCCTACTCTGGAGGTTTACTTGCAGAAACACAATTTACTGCAGAATTTCAGATTTGTAGCATGCAGTTAAATTTAATTGATTTATTTAAAAACTTATTGTCAATTAGGAATGACAATAATAATTTATTTGTATTATCAATTTATAATAGAGGTGACAGCTTAATATTTGGTCAAGGATAATCCTGCAATTTCTCTTCGTAATCTCTCTCTCTCTCTCTCTCTCTTTCTGTGTGTGTGCATCCCTATAACATAGGCAGGCACACTGCCCATGCTATATTATATGATAGAGAAGAGTTTATATTTATCAGAACGCTGAGGATATAACATGGTCTATGAGACTGCCCATACTACAAAAATGTGCAAAGAGAAGAGAATGCGAAAGATGATCTTCTTTTTATGGTTGAAGCCAAATTTAAGATTAACAGTAACATAGAATTGGAAGTAATGAATTCTATGATACTGGAATTTATAGAATCCAGTTACCTACCTGAATTGAAGCAGTTTTGGTACTGATCCATGTTCTGGTTCATCCTGAAAACATCTTGGTTTCTGTACAGAACTGCTTTGTTTTCACACATTCCCGGACTATCACACAGCAGGGGTTTGCTGAAAGATAATGAAAAAGCACAACTAGCCTAGCTTAAACCATAAATTATAATCAATAAACCTATTGTATTTGATGATTGCGCATGCAATATTCACGGTATGGTTTTTAAAGTTAATTTTATATTTTATGTACAGATGTTTACATGATGATCTGAACCTGGAATCCCAACAAGAGGGCATTTCCTGTAAATGAAGTTAGAATTGGACAAGACAGAGAAGCGCATTAGAAAATGGATGGAACACAGCTAAAAAGAAGCTCAATAAATTGGAACATTTGAGAAAAATTAAGTACATAAAGTACAGAATTTGCAGTCTTATATAGAAGGAATCTATCATGCAGAAAGATCCTGAAAAGTTCGAGTATGCAGTGTCTTTTTTCCCACTAAATAAGATTTATTTGAAAACGGAAGAACCGATTTTGGATTTAAATTAGATCTTGTCAAACTACCAAATGAAGCTGAAACTCAATCTCTCTTTCTCTCATGAGCAAGCAAGAAAGAGAGAATAGAGTGGAGATCCGTTAGATGCATTAACAGAGTGGATAATGTTTTAACTTTCAGAAAGAAAAAATTGCTCATTTTTAAAAAATGTTATGTTCGAATATATTTAAATGATGGATCACAATATGTGAATGAATAGATGAACACTCCAAATTCATAAGAACTGTAGATAGACCTACGGGGATTGGAGACATGAAAAAATATAACATAAAAAGTATTAAAATATTTGTTTAATACCAAAAAATTTTAAAAAAATAAAAAATAAAAAATCTTCAAACTATATGTTAGCCATGATAATACAACATCACAAAGTATTGTATCAAATAATTTAAAATTGGATTGATGACTTTTTTTCTATAAAGCGAAGGCTAAAAACAAAATGACGTGATGACATCTTAAAAGTATTATGTACCAAATTAATTAAAAAATAAGGTTAAATTAAGTAAATAAAAATGATAAATTGACACTTAAGAGGGCATTTATATTCAAAGTTCTGGAACTTCGATTGAACAGAGGATAGTGTTTTATTTTAAAATGTTGATCGTGCAAGGACAGATGTTACAATTAGACAACGTTTGTAGTTATAATCAATGCATTTTAATAAAAATAAAATAAAATCCACATCAACAAGTTATATCTATGTGGAGATATATATTTTATACATTAGTATTAATATGTGTGGATGGTTAGATTTATAGTCTAAGTTAAAAGATATATTTTAAGTAGGTTTATATTATTTAATTATTTTTGATAAAAATAGTTGGATTATATACTTAGATATTTTTGTTTTTATATAGTAGATTATAATATTGTCTTTTTTGAATATTTCAATTTTTGATGGATTATATAATTAAAGAAAATATAATCAATTGTAATTTAATTGATCTAAGTGTCTTTGATTAATTATAATTTTCAATCAATTTTCATTGACTTATATTTAATGAACAATCCACTTTCACACTTATTATTATCTACATAGCTTACAAAAAATCACCTCTTCTAAGTATGACTAGTCCACATCAACATTTATTATATCTACATGATTTATAATAAAGATAAAAAATCTCTTACAACAATGAATAGTCTATTTTAACATTTATTATATCTATGCAATTTAGAAAACTAAAACACAAACATAATTTTAAGTGAATCTTTATCACTCTAATAATTATTTAGAAAAATACATCTTTCATAAATATAAAAATATATTACAGATAATTTAAGTGAAGGATTTGTATTTAACAAATTGAAGTGAAGAGCAACTCCTCTCTCGATGTTGAGGAGACAAATGAAGCTCAAACAAAAAAGACAAGGCCAATGTAATGCATCCCCTCAACTAGCATAATACAAAGGAGAAAAAAAGCCTCGGATAAGAGGGATGAAAATGAATCCAATGATAAATTTTGTTTGCACCACATGTTGTTTCAAACATTAATAGGATCAATGTGTTTGGAAAAATTAATAGCAAACATTTTGTTTGCACCAAATGATATTTCAACTACAAAATGATAATTTTTTTACAAAACAAAATACTCTCGCTAAAAAGGAAAGCCAAAGAGTTGAAGAGTTTGGTGACTAATGTCTTGAATTTGAGCAAACATTTCTTGGATTGCACTACCACCAACACAAAGATCCTTGAAGAGGAGTTGTCTAGGGCTAGAGTAAAAAAGAACACTGATGTTTGTGCCTCTAGTAGCAATATTGATTCTCCCAAGGATGTTTTGCATCTAAAGTCTTTGAGGAAAGGGAAGCAACTCTCAATCTTCAAGGTTTGAGTTGTTCCCCCTCTAGTTAGCTTGTGATCATAATGTTAGTGATCAGTATTGGTTAAAGACAAAAAAAATCCACAATCTATGTTATTGAATTTCATAGCTTATGAATTTGATCACATAAGAATTTTCTTATCAGTGTTTCAAATCACACTCTATGATCCATCATCAAAAGATTCAATCCCCCCTTGTTGTGTCCTAGTCCACATGTCAAACATTTCTTGGATTGCACTACAACCAACATGAAGATTCTTGAAGAGGAGTTGTCTAGGGTCAAAGTGAAATAGAACACTAATGTTTGTTGACTCTAATAGAAATATTGATTCTCCCAAGGATGTTTTGCATCAAAAATCTATAAGGAAAGGGAAGCAACTCTCAATATTCAAGGTTTGATTTGTTCTCCCTCCAATTAGCTCATGATCAAAATGTTAGTGATCAATATTGATTAAAGACAACAAATTTCCCCAATCCATGTTATTGAATTTCATAGCTTTTGGATTTGATCACATGATAATTTTCTTATCAATGTTTCAAATCATACTCTATTATCCATCATAAAAAGGCTCAATTCCTCCCCCTTGTTGTGTCCTAGTCATCAACACCCCTCCCCGCTTCCCCCCATCCTCCCACATACCTCCCCCACTATTTAGTGGGTCTTGGTTTTCTATTTGCTCATTCATTCTCATCCCCAACTCACTTTATCCTAATGATGGATCATAGAGTATGATCCAAAACATTGATAAAAAATCCTTACGTGGTCAAACCTAGAAGCTATGGAATTCGATCAGTATTGATTATGTGAATTATTGTGTGCCACTATTTTTGTGCTCTTAATATTTCTCTTCTTTTGTCATTTCTTTGTTTAATGATTAACTTTTTGTGGTGTCCTTATTGAAATCTATTTTACTGTAAGCCACATATAGAGATAAGAACCCTTCCCCCACTATTTAGTGGGTCTTGGTTTGCTATTTACTCATTCATTCTCATCCCCAACTCACTTTATCCTAATGATGGATCATAGAGTATGATCCAAAACATTGATAAAAAATGCTTACATGGTCAAACTTAGAAACTATGAAATTCGATCACTATTGATTATGTGAATTATTGTGTGTCACTATTTTTGTGCTCTTAATATTTATCTCCTTTTGTCATTTATTTGTTTAATGATTACTTTTTGTGATCTTTTTGTTGAAATCTATTTTATTGTACGACTCATATAAAGATAACAACCCTTGTTCTCCCTCCACACAATAAAAAACAAACTTAAAAAAATGACTAAGAACCCTTGTTTTCCCTCCACTTAATAAAAGAACAAACTTAAAACCTTCCCCTACAATTTTGTTTATCTTTACCCTTGACTTTTCTAATAATTGCAAAGTGGAGCGGGCAAAAATATAATTAATGAATAATATTGTCTTTTTAGGTTTGGGCGTTTTGGGAAAGCTGTGTTTTAGCAAAATAAAGTAAAAAAATATGGGGTTCCTGTCAGTGAACGGTAAATCGAAAGTTTGTTAGTCAACAAACCCGAATTATGATGACAAATCCTCGTTATTTGGCAACTCGTGTCATATATTATCCGTCTTACAAACAACTTTTGGCATTTAACGCTCACTGTCAGGTATCTGTCATTTGACACAACATATTCATCATCATCGCCGTCATAATTACTTTCCTCTTAAAAGGTAAAACTGTAATTTTTAACTGACGAAAACCACAAGCAAGGAAATCAAAGAGGAATCAAGTACAATGTACACGTGGCAGTTGCTCAGCTTTTGAAACGCATGGGAAAAAGTTTTGTTTCTTTAAGCTAAAAATAAGTCGATGAAAGCTACAATCCAAATTTCCTTGACGCACCAAAACCAAATATAACTTTTCGTATTTATGAATTATTGTAAACTGTACACGTGGCTTACCTTTTTAGGAACTAATCTAATGCTGTGAGAAGGAATATTGAAATGGGAAGATAACTGTGGGGCCCGCTCTGCATTATAATAATATTATAACCTATTTGAGACACCATGACACATGGGATGGCATTAACAACTTCGATAAAAATGAAGAGACATGATGAGTACTTCCTTAGTCCTTCCCTTTGTGCTATTGTTCTTTGGTGCTCTTTCTCCATACTCCATAGGTAGTTTTCTTTGGTTTTAGTGTTTCATCATGATGTGGGATTAACTTTTGATCTCTCTTTTTGGGTGTTTCCTATCCATTTGTTAGGGTTTGTATCATTGTAAAGGTTCATGTTTTATACATTGGAGAGAATAAAATACGATAAAGTCAAAAGTTGGGCAATTTTGGTTCTTTTTGTTGGACTACAAGAGATAAAAGATCATTTTTAAAAGTGTGTTTTGTTAACATTTGGTTGGTTTAGAGGAGATAAAAATGTATAGAAGAGATAGAGGACCATCTCTAGGAGTGTGTTTTGTTAACATTTGGTTGGTTTAGAAGAGATAAAAATGCATAGAAGAGATAGAGGACCATCTCTAGAAGTGTGTTTTGTCAACATTTGGTTGGTTTAGAGGAGATAAAAATGCATAGGATCAACTAAGTTATCATGATAAAAAAATGAGTAATGTTTGACCTTAGGTAACATTCACAAAGTTTTGGAATTGAGTGTATTGGAATGGGGTCAAAGCCATCCATGCCACATATCCATTTGCTAGGGCTTGCATCATTGTAAAGGTCCATGTCCCATAAATTGGGGAGAATAAAAGGTGACAAGTTCAAAAGTTGAGCAATTTTGATTCTTTTTGTTGGACTAGAAGAGATAAAGGATCATCTCTAGGAGGGTGTTTTGTTAACATTTGGTTGGTTTGGAGGAGATAAAAATGCATAGGATCAACCAAGTTATCATGATAAAAAATGAGTAATGTTTGACCTTAACTACCATTCACAAAGTTTTAGAATTGAATATATTGAAATGGGGTCATGGGTGTTTGTCTTTTAGAACTAATGGATGGTAAAAAGTCATTGAAACTTTTTAACGTGCAATCACTCAAACCTAATCACATATCTAATGATAGAGATGTTTGATTTGGATGCAACCATATTTTTTTATACCCTCTAAAAAGGTAGATAAATGATAGTATTAAGCTTTAAGAAACATAATATCTTGGGCCCCCCACACTCCTTAAAGCCCAACTTTCTTTCTTTCATAAGTTAAATGCAATATTTTAATTATAAGTTTGACTCTAAGCTAACTTTTATAGTGCCACTCATCATTCCACGGGAGTTGATAGCGTTAAAAGAAATGAAAGCTCATTGCTAGTGCACTCAACTATTTGTTGTTTTAGTTGACTTTGAATGATGAAAAAGGCAGCCAATACTTGAAACTGAAAAGGATTTTGAGCATACCCATGGTCAACTTAAACAAGTTATGATGGTTTCTTTTGTTACAATATACACAGTGTCTCCAGTGTTTAGAGACATGATGTCAGTGGGGGTGATGAAGGCCCCCAACAAGTATCATTTTCGTTTTGAGACAAAAGGATTTGCTATACACATTCCCTCTTTTAAATACATAAAAGCTGAAAATCATGATAGACATGATAATCAAATATAATTATATAAAAATTGGAGGATATTCATTGTTTATATAGTTCAATTGATGTTTTCTATATCTTGTTCACTGCAATGATTAATTCCATCAAATCTAACATTCATCATAAACTTTTATTCGTTTTAAAGTTGATCTCGAGTTGTTGAAAAGTTGTTTTTATGGGAAATAAGACAAAGAATAATTGATGCCTTCACATGGTGGGGGCTCCACTTTCCACTTCATCTATATTTCTATTTTATTTGCAAGGATTCCCATTAATGACATTCTTTGTGCTGTTGTGACATGCACGTCAATCATCATAACACTCACCCATTTTTAAATTTACCTAAAATCAAAACAAAACATTTTATATGCGTGAATGAATAAATGAATAAATAATACTTAAGTAAATTATTCTAGATGGAGAGGGAGGATAGAGATGTGTACTTTGAGTAGATTTCAAATAGGTAACTCTTATTCAAAATGAGAAATCAAAGTTGAGAAGGATGTTTCGTAGATTTTAGAATTATGTAAGTTATGATTCAAATGCACAGTATGTAGCACTGTTTACATAGTATAGTGTGGTCCTATGCATGCACATGCTAATGTCTAGTCAGTTTATACATGTGTGGCATATGTAACATCAACATCCACATGTTATGTTTTTAGGTGGACGTGCCATTTGGTCTCCTTTATCTCAAAATATGATCATACAAGTAGCACCATATGTAATTGACCCACAAAGTTATCCATGCTACATATCCTAGCAACATAATTGACACCATATGAGTTTGACACTTGGTGTCATCTAGTCTTCAACATCCACATGTTATGCTTCTAGGTGCACATGCCATTTGGTCTATTTTATTTCAAAAGATGATCATACAAGTAGCACCATATGTAACTAACCCACAAAGGCATCCATGCTACATATCCTAGCAACACAATTGACACTATATGAGTTTGACACTTGGTATCATCTAGTCTTCAACATCCACATGTTATGCTTCTAGGTGCACGTGCCATTTGGTCTCTTTTATTTCAAAATATGATCATACAAGTAGCACTTTATGTATCCTACCCACAAAGGCATCCATGCCACATATCCTAGCAACATAATTGATACCATATGAGTTTGACACTTTGTGTCATCTAGTCTATATGGACCACAATCCACACGTGATGGACACTTATTAGCATCTATGTGGAGGCTAGCCAATGACCTACCTATATTATTCTATATAAATACTTACGTTGTACATTTTGTAGAGTAGGAGAGGAACACAAATTCTCACTTAAACCCCCTCTATATACATTTTTTCTTATTTTTCCTAAATATAAGTGGCAAAAGCTTTCTATATCTCAAGTGTGTCTTTGGTTTGCTTATTTATTTTTTATTATGTATTCTATGATCTTGTTGCATTACTAGCTAATATATAAGAACATCCACTACTTCCTTGGGAATCAAATCATTTATGTTAGAGCTAAAGATTTTTTTTTTCATAGTGGTGCAAACACATGCATAACAATTGAAGGAATTCAATACACTCAATTTAATTTGTGAAAGTTTAGACAAACATGAAAGAAAAATGATGAGCAAACACATACCAAAGATTAGATCTACATTCAATGACTGCTCAACATTATCTTAGAAACATAGCACCAAGAAAAAATTGAACATTTTGATGACTTCACAAATTGGTTTAAACCAACACCACAAAACATTGCACAACTTGTAAACCATCAATATTATTTTAGAGTTCAAGTTAAAAACAAGTAGAGATATTCCTACATTTGAAGGCCAAACTAGCTTTGACCTCTACTAAATAGTGCCACAAGATCATTGTCAACACACAAGTTCATCTTTTGATGATTTTTTTAGAGGCACATACATAGATAAGCTCACAAGCACTAATAGTGTGCATGAATGCACCGACCTTGTCACAAACAACAAAATCTCAACAATGCATTACAATGGTACACAAGCATCTTCAAAGAATAGTAGGTTCTTCCAACACATTACATAGTACAACACTAATTGACTTGGTTCTTGGATGCCCTCTCCCAAATAGGTCTTTGTATTACAATATTGTTTGGGAGAATGATGGATTTGGTGTCAAGTCCAAGGACTACATGATCAAAGAAAGATTCAACCTAGCTCTTTTCCATGTGATAGCTTGGTATTTATTACACTTAAAAAGGATGACCATTGGGGATTATGTATTGACTATTGTACATTTAACAATATCATAATGAAAAATAGACATCCTCTTGATTTGAAACCAAGTTATGAGGTTTGAATCAATTTGGTTCTCAAGTGATGCACATTCTTGGAGTAATTATTATAGTACAATTGCAAATTCATTTCAAAAATATGCTAATTAATATAATGGAATATGGTAAGTTTATGATTGCAAGATAACTTGGGGGAATTCCTAGTGATGGTTCAAAACATTGCCACATTGATCTTGAAGGTAATAACCTATCACCACTAGTGTGTAAGCTTAAATATTAATATGTTATTATGTTTTAGTGGCCAACAAAGTGTTTCTAAAGATGGGTAAGTGTTTTTGAAGAGTATCCTTTAAGCCATAGAAATATAGTTGTTGTAGAAGTCATCATTTCGACGAAAAAGTTTCTACACAAGTTAGTATATATGGCTACAAAAGAGTAGAATAGAGGTTGCTAAAACAAGTGAGTTGTTATTGATGGGGTAAGATGTTGCTCAAGTGTGTGAATGCAGGAAGACAATAATTTTGGATGCTCGAGCAGTTGTTGACTAAAAAGGCCACTATTGCTCTTTTGGTTGCATGTAATTTTTTTAGGGCAACAAGTTACAAAAGAAACATATTACTTTCGGGTAATTTCTAGATGAGGTCATGACTATTGATGTGAGCTAGGTATTTTATAAGTCTATAAAATATCTTGTTGAATAACTTCAAAGCATGAAAAGTTAAGTGGTTTTGTTGGATTATGGGTAGTTGTAAACGTGGAATTGTTTATATTTAGAGGAGTTAAATAGTTAGAGAAGGGGATTTAAAAGGGGATTTTTCAGACCATTTGAAGGTTTAATTGACTTAGGAAGTGACTCTTATAGTAGATGTAATTAGAGATAATGTGTTGCAAGAGAAACAAGGGGGGGAAATAATGTGATTTAAAAATTGTAATAATTTGATAAAACATGCTTATGGAATTCTAATATGTAATAAAATAAATTACATAAGGAAAGAATATTATGAGAAATGTGTTGCAAACACTTGATAGTACTTGAGAATAATAATCCACTCAAAGGGGGAAAAACTCCAAATATCTCCAATAAGAAAATAATTCACAATATGATGATGATAAACTAAATGCTAGCTCCTATATATACCCTACTTATACCTTGGATTTCATCCATGTTGACTTAGATGTACCCTAAATACATCACCTATAATGACTTATCTATATAATACTATAATCATGATCTTATAACTTAATTAAGGGTTAAGGTAGCCACAAAGTGACTACCCATAACTATATGCACACTATAGGATTAAGAGTGTAGCATGCTCCTCTTTAGATAAGTGTTGTACTTAGCATTGATCAAATTTGTTTACTTTTACACAAAATCTCCATTTTCCATATAGCATCTTAAATTGGAGAGCTCCTCCATTTGGTCATATAATTTGTGACTTCCCTCATCCATAGTCTCTTAGTGCATGTTTGAAGGATTCCCTTAGAATCCAAAACTATTAAAACCTCCTCATCAAGCTTTAGTTACCTAGTTTGAGCCATAGGTCTTTTCCTGATAACCTTTTTCAAACATGAAAAATATAAAATTGGATGTATTTTTTCTAACATCTAGATAACTCTAGTTTATATACTACACTATTAATCCTTTGTAACACCTTATAAAGACCATAGTAATGCGCAAGATTGTTATATTTATGCTATTATTTTAGTGATATTTGCTTATATGGTTTAACTACACAAAGATCTAGTCTCTCACTTCAAAAGTCCTTCCATTATGTAGTGAAGATTGTTCAAATTATGAATAAACATGAGACACAAGACCAAACAATGAACAAAAACACCTTCCATGCAAGAGAGTTGCAAATAATGATTTGCTATATCCTCAATAATAAATTACTTACAAAATGAAATAATACAAAGAGAGAGATTTATAAGATAAAACCTAAATGATAAAGAGCTTAGATCATGACAAATGTATTCATCCTATGTGATGAGACATAATGATCTAATAATAGCTCTCTAGTTAATAAAAAAACTCATAAGTTTAGCTTAAGTGCATGAGAATAAATAAATTAGCCTAATAATTAATTAATTATTAGCTAATGCATGATTACTCTAACACTCCCCCTTAAGTGTAACTTAGGGAGTAGCCAAAAACTCTAAAAACCCAATGAATAAAAAGCAAAGAAAGCATGAATGGGTCTTGAAAATAAGGCTTGATGATGTACTCATGTACAATCAAATAAATATCTCATAATTGGAGAAAATGAGAAAACCTCACAGGAAAATATCCTCTCCTAAAGAGATATGAAATCATGCATGAAGAACATGAAGTAAGGCTTAGCCTCATGAAGACCCCCAAGGACAACTTCCTTCACCCCAAGCATTGATTGCAACTAGAGGTAACATGTGATGCCAAAGGTTTTGTGAATATGTTTGCAACTTGCTCCTCTATAGGCATATACTCTAAAGTGAGAATCATCACGAATCAACTATTATATGAAGTGCATATGGATCTTTATGTGCGTAGTACACTAATGCTCCACTGGATTGCAAGAAATGTGAATGACACTCTAATTGTCACACCAAATAATGTTGGAACTATTAGGAGGAAAATCAAACTCAGTTAATGAATGATGAAGCCATACAACCTCTTGGATGACCAAAATCATTGTACGATACTCAACCTCTATGGATGATAATGCAATAGCATATTGCTTCTTGCAAGACCATGTAATGGGGATAGAATCAAGGCAAAAAATAAGGCTAGAAGTGGACTTCATATCATTGACATACCCAACCCAATTTGAGTTAGTGAAGCCAACTATCTGAGGATCTCTTGATTTATAGTGAATACCATAATATGAGGTGTCTTGAATATATCTTGAAATACATTTGGAATCTTGCCAATGACTCTCATGTGGATCATGTGAAAACTGAGAGACATGACAAATCATAAAAGAAAGATCAATACGTGAATGTGTCAAGTACCAAAGACTACCAACCAACTACATATATAATGTAGCATCTACTAAAGGAGTAGTATAAGTGGAAGACAATACAAAACTTGATTGAAATGGTGTGGGGGTAGGCTTGCAATCAAGCATACCAAATATCTGAAGCATGTCCAGAGCATACTTTTGTTGAAATATGGAAATCCCATCCAAAGATTGAATAACCTATAAACCAAGAGATTATTGTAGAAGGTCGAGATTTGTCATGTCAAATTTCTCCATTAAAGTTCATGAACACTCTAGATCATGGAGGATGAACCACCTATAAGGATCAAATAATCTATATATAGTGCAAGGATAAAACATCATCTTCCTATCACTGAATGTATATTGTGGGATTAAAATGACATTGTGTGAAGCTAGAAGAAAGCATAAAAGTGCCCATTTTCTCATACCAAGCTCAAGGGGCCTATTTAAGACCATATAATGAATGGAAAAGCCGACAAACCAGCGAAGAGTCCTCAATAAAACCATGTGGTTACTCCACATAAATCTCCTCATGAAGATCACCACGAAGGAAGAAACTCTTCACATCCATTTGGAATACTATTCATCCTTGTGAAGTTGCAAGTGAAAGTACAAGGAAAATAGAGCTCATCTTGGAAATAGGGGAAAAGGTCTCAGAATAATCAATTCCTTTGAATTGAGATAAGCTCTTTGTAACAAGATGAGCCTAGAACTTATCAATGGATCCATCTACAACATATTTGGTATGGTACACCCACTTGCACCAAACCAAATTCCTTCCCTTAGGAAGAGGAACAAGATCCCAAGTATTATTCCTCATCAGAGAAGAATACGAGCTTCTACCATAACACTATCACACTCAAGAATACCAACAACCTCTAAAAACTTCTGAGGATCATCCGATATGGTATGAATAAAAAGATGAACACTTGATTCCTATGCATGAGTATGATGGGAGTATGAAGGACCACCTACCAAATATCCAACTACATCAATAGTATTACAGGACCACTTTGGTAAGGGTTGAATATTTGGAGGTGGAGGGATAGCTAGAGCATCATCCTCATTATCAAGAGATGAAGAGAGAGTAGTAGGTAATGATAGAGAAGTTTATGACGAATAATCCATATGAGAAAATCTCTCTTCAAACTGGACATCCCACTGAAACAAGACATCTCTAGAATTAGGATCAAACAATTTGTACGCCTTAACATCCTCACATTAGCTAACAAATATGAGTGGTTGGATTTTTCTCTCCATGGCTTTCCACTGAGCTTCAAGGATGAATGCCAAAGCCTCATTACCAAAGACTAGATGAATGGAGATACATAAGGCTTGAAATTGGGACCATGCCTCCTTAAGAGTCATATGTTGCAATGCCTTGTGAGTCATATAATTTTAAATATAATTGGCATAATTAACTACCTCAACCTAAAAGGAAGAATGCATATCTCATAATTGAATCATAGTGTTGGCCATCTCTTGTATATTTTTTGTTCTTTCGCTCAACTACACTATTTTGCTAAGGGGTGTATGGAACTATAATATGGAACTATAAGATGATGCTACAAACCATGCTAAGTACAAAAGTCCCTAAAATATTGATTGAAATACTCCCCCAATTGTTTGTGTGTATCTACCTTATAGAAAGACCAAATTGCTTTTCCATAAATGCCTTAAAGATCCTGAAAGAATCAAAGAAACCACTCTTGTACTTAAGAAAGTACATCCATGTACTCTTGGAGAAGTCATCAACAAATGTGAGAAAATATTTGGCCCTTGAAAATGTAGTAAAAAATGACATGACATCACTATGCACCAACTCTAAGGGTGCCTTAGCATGTGTGTCTCTACCCGTAGGAAAATAATCTTGGTGATGTTTTCAAGAGCACATCCTTGACAAACATCAGTACAAGAAATCTTAGGGATCCCTAACACCAATGCCTAGGTACTCATCTACTAGAAATATCTGTAATTAGCATGACCAAAATGTTCATGCCAAAGCTTACTCAAGTATTTACATGTGCTAGCATAAAAGCTGAACTTGAACCAACTAGACTCTCAAAGCCATAAAATCAATATAAATGAGAGGAAGAATCAACACTCTCAGTGGCCACAATAATATTGGGATCATGAAGGTCACAAATAACTACATCATGTGGGGTAAACTCAACTATCCTACTGGTGCCAAATTGGAAAATATGATACACTGAAATAATGCTGGTGGAGATATTAGGAACAATAAGAACCTCCTAAAGAAAACCACCCTCAAGTGTGATAATACTTGAACCCAAAACTAAAAGATGTTGTAGTGCCTCTCCGCTTGGGTCTTTGGGTCGATTGGGTAAGAGTTTATTTGTGTAGGTGTTTATTCATTTTGGCTTGATTGATCAATTTTGATAGTATTATTAATGTTGTTTTATCATTTGATATAGTTGTTAATCTCTAATGTCATTAACTGGCTGGTTGATTTAACAATGTTTAGTTTTGATTGATCAATTTAATTAAAGCAATTAAAGTATTAGATTTAATTATCAAAGTGAACTATGGAAAGTACCCTCATTTGTGTCTATTGTTTCGTCATTGTTTGTCAACGTCATCTATCCATACCTCATTCGTGTGCGTATTATTTTATTTCGAGTTATTTATTTCAATGGTTTTAGTAATGTTTGTTAAAGGTTTTGAATATGGCTATTTTGTTATCGTTAAATAGCTTGCTTCTGTTAAATGATATTCTTTGAAGAGGATACTTAAATAATTGAATTGTTTTTGTCATGAATGTCATTAATTCTTTTAGAAAATAATAAAATGTGCTAGATAATGTTATTTATTTTATCTAATTTAAATATATGTAAATTAATAAATTGTTTTATTAGATATTTAATTAAAGACATTTGGAATTATTATTATTATGATTAATTATCACATTGAGTAATTAATTTAATATTTAATCATAAATTTAAATGTTGCATAGTTTAAATTGTTTATTGATTTATTTTAAATGATATTTTTTTGTCTTAGAGTTGATTATTTTTTAGCGTGAAATTATATTGTTTAAATTGTTGAAGAAATAGTTAGAAATGGGAATTGGGTCCAAATGCTTATTTGGAAATTGAAAATATTTTGCATGCAAGGGCATGCGGGAGTCAAAACTGAAAATGGAGTTGGAAACTTGTTGTATGACGGATTTGGTTGTCAAAATGGGCTGCTTGGTTTTATAATGTTTTTTTTTTGGATTTTAGGGGGTTTTTAGTTTTTAGTTTTCGAACAAAAAATTTTGGGTGTCGGCAACACTATTCTGTTAAAGATTTCATTATTATTGTTTAGGGGGATTTGGGATTTTTTTTTAATCTTTTGATTTTTAATTTTCGAACTAGAGAACTGGGAGGGGGAGTTTTCGAAGGATGAAGGGGGTTTAGAAGAAATTCCTCTAGAGAATAGTTGCATTTTTAGGATTTATTTTGAAAAGAAAATATGGAATTTGGGGAATAAGTTTGTAGTTTTCATTACTTTGGATTTACTGGGATTTCCGTTTCCAAGTGTTTTATCTTCATCTTGGGTGATCCCACAATACTGGTTTACAATTTTTGGGTAAACTGGACACTGAACTGATTTTTTTTAACTAAATCTTCACTTTTGGGCTCCTATAGCGACTAAACCATCAGGAATTTGTAGATGATGCAAACTAGTGATTTTTGACATTTTGTCTATAGATTCTAAATATATTTTTTTCAAAAATTTTGGAATCTGATTGCACTTCTTTTTCCATCTCCTTCGAAAACTAGCTTTTTATAAAAAAACAACATTTTTAAGGAGTGATGCTCATCGTATACAATTTTTTGTTTGTTTGTATAAAGGATAAAATTCTATTTTTTTCGAATTTAGATTTGTAACTACGATATCTAGCACTTTCATTTGGTCTCATAGTTTTTTATTGAATATTTTTTCCTTGATCAAGTTTCAAAGTCAAACCAATTGCAATTCAGACATAGGTGTACTGTATACAACATAACTTTTTTTGTATGTATCGAAATTCAATTTTTTTTTTTTAATGGATCAAGGACATCAATACCTAGCATGAACATATTTTTAAAATTTTTATTTTGATAAACTGCTATTTTTCCACATGTGCAAAACATAGAGCTTTATTTTCGGTGAAAAACCTATGTTTAATAAAACTAAAAAAACACATATATAATAAAATGAAAACATATTAAAATTATATTTGTTGGATAGCTCATTTCGAGGACTATCATCTTCTAGTTGGGTCTATGAAGTCTCCTCCATTTTCATCCTCAACCTGAACTTCGAAGGGAAAAAATCTAGAAGTTTTTTGTGTGGGAGGGTGGGAAGGTGGGAAAAGGGGGGTTTGAGCAAACCTAAAGGGTTCAATCGAACCCCCCTTCCACAATGGAAAATGCATGTTTCCACATTCAAAGGGGTTCGATCGAACCTTGGTTTGAACAAACCCATTTTGGGTTTGCTCAAACCTTGAGTTCATTCAAACCCCTCAAAACGATTTTTTTTTTAGTGGGGGAATTTTTTGGAAGTTTTCCTCCCTCATTCAAATTGTAAACCAATTTTGTGGGTTCACCCTCCTCTTCCCAATTGGTTTAATTGGTTTCATTGGCTTATAAATCAAATCAGAAAAGCAGTATTATGGCGCTGGAGGAATTGCATGGAGAAACCAATAGGAAGTTGATCAAGTTTACTCTCAGGTATGAAATTGGATCTATACCTTATGATTTTTTCTGAACACATTCATCATAAAACTCATAGAATATTGTGACCTTTGAGATGTTGAACTCGTCACTTTCACTGCATCAAAATATAGGGATCAAGTTGAGTATATGCTTTAACATGATCCAATCATTGGGGAATAATTCTAACTATAATCTAAATAACATTTCAGAATGATAAATTGCTGATAACTTAGGCATGCTTGACACCATGGCCTGGTGATTGATTTCATGATCGGTTTCATGTCAATAGGGAAGATTCTCTTGAGTCTTGTGAAAAACACTATTATTGCTTCTATAGGTATAGGCGGTGATGACACTTATAATGGTGCCGCTTGGTCTTGTAACTATTTCCCTTGTGAGTCTCTAGTGTCTAAGAAATATGATCGAATGACCTTGTTTTGCTTGAGTCATCGTGTTGTTTCATTAATTTGTATACTTTGGCTTTCCACAAGATCTCATTTCTTTGAGGCAATTTCATTAACCTTATGTATACCCTATAGCAATGGTGTTCTTTGAGACATTTTGCAAATGGTTTATGGCTCTTGTCTACGCATTCATATTTTTGAATGAGTGTCTTCTGGGCTCCCACATCCTTTGTTCTTTGATGGATGTGATTCCTAAGATCTCTTTTGGCGTAGGCAGAGGGGATGTTGGAAAGTTGCAGAATTTGTCTCTACATCTTGCCAATTGTATTTTCTTGGAAGTTTTGTAAACCTTTTCATCAGACCTAGGTTGGGCGCAACCCACTTTCATTTCATTTCATGGGAGGAGATCCTATTTAAGCCTTCTATTAAGTAGTTCATGTGCTACCCTTGTGCTTCCTATTATTTTGCATACATTTGATTTAGTCACAAAAGAAAATTTCAGCGAACCATATGTGCTTGAAGGGTTCAATAATCCATTTTGTGCCTATCCTGTATCGATGCACTCCATGAGACCACCTTTCTTGGAAGCATATTGTCAAATTGTTCATATGCCTTGTCCTTGCTTTCACATTTAGCATCACCAATATTTCCCACCTAAACATGGTCGTTGCTTGTGATAGGGAATGCTTATTTTTTAGATTGTAACATTTTAGCATTGCTAATATTGTTTCTCATGATCTTGATTGTTGTTTCAAAAATATATAGGGTTCGATTTCTTTTGGATGATATGGTAACTGTTATGAGGAGGCTGCTATATATAGCTAAGAAATATTTTATTTGCTCATTAATACAATCCTATGGTATTTGATTTTATTTATATGCTGATATAAATATAGTTAGCATTTTATTTTATTAGCATTCCATTTTATTAAATGTATAAATATACATATTTATATATATATATACATATTGATTATTCATGGTATTTGATATTCGATTTTAAATTATATATATATATATATATGCGCTGATATATGCTGGTATATTTATATATTTTTTTCAATATAAACTGAAATAAAGGGGTTCCAATAGTATTTCTCTTTTAGTATGAATGTATATGTTTAATTGAGTAATTCAACTTGAGGGAAGTATAAATGGTTTGTCGAGATTATAGAAATGTTGTCTTTAATTTTGCAAGGTATATATTATAGAGTTGGTCATTCAATTGCACAATGATGTTTATTTTCTATTGTTTGGAATGTTGATTTGAATATATATATTGGGAGTTACCCAACTAGGGTTCTTGTATGTCTTTGGGATGATGTTAAGTAATGTGTCATGAATATTAGATTTTCTTTGTGGAAATGATGTATTTCATGGTCACACTGTTGTTCTGTGTGTTTGTATTGGATAAAGTATTTGGCTAGTAAATTTGGGTACTTTTGGTTGATTGATTGATTAATGAATGTTGTTTTCATTGGTAATCATTAAGTTTAAATCTAGGAATGTAGTACTTCTTTGTCGTTCATTTAGTTGAGGTGTTGAATTAGTGAAAATGAGAAGCTTTTGATTATTGAGGTTGATTTTGATTTTGAGTTTTATGTTGTTACATTTGGAATTTTGGTTTAGTTTGTTTTGTGATGACTTTGAGATTTCAGGGAAACATGTGTCATTTTCGTCCTTGAGTAGATTATTTTAGTTGTCTTCCAAAGGCAAGGGGAGTATTTGTTTCTTGATGATTTCTATGTTGGGTTGATGCCACATTATTCTTGTTGGTTGTGTATATGTGGGTGTTACCTTGTTCCCTTACAATGTTGTGTTATGGATTATGTGCAAGTAGGTTCATGCCTCACATTTGGTTGTACTTTTTCATGTCTTCATTTTATGAGTGTTGAGGTACACCCCTATTCTTTGGGTTGTAATTTTGAGGTCTTGTTGCTAGTAGGGAGTGTGTCTTCCCATGGGGCCAGAACCCTAAGTGGTCCCTTGGGTAACTCATGTGGAAGTTGACCTAATCAAGTGGTAACCTAATAGATAGTTAGGGGGTAGGTAGAAATCACATTAATGAAAGATAATGGAAGCCTCTCTCATGGCTCAAGCACTTGCATAGGCTTGGGATGAGACAAGAAGGCTTGGAATGGAAAATCAACTACCTTGTCCTAAAGAAAGGTAATTTGATTCCACATGTGCAAGAATGGGGGTCGAGGATCGGTTGAGGCTGCCAGGGTAACCCAGGATGGGGGCCAATAACCTATGAAGATCTGCATTGGGTAACCCATGTCGAGCCATGTGATGACACACTACCCTTAGCAACTGTGTATGTTTGTAATTTCCCCCTTGTTGATCATTACCTCTGGAAGTAATTGTTCTTATGGTTCTTTGACTTGTTGTCTTTTGGATTGTGGATTCGTGTCAGCTTTGCCCATTTGTCTATTTTTATGTTGTGGTCCTCTTGTCATCTCCTAGCATGGGGGGTGGTCCTTCGGGTCCACATGGTCAGGTGGAATGTGCTATGCACCCATTGGGTTCCCCACCGATGATCATGATGTTGCAAAGATGTACCAGTTGCAGTGTTTCCTGAGCTTTCCAGTTTTGGTGCTATGATCTATATTTTATTTTGATGGATCACATTATGTATTCTTTTCATTATGGATCTATCATACTTGTATTGATGTACACTTCCCATTGTTATAAGGGAAGCATCTTTGTAATGTATTACTGGATACTTAATGTGTTGTATCTGTGGAAATATGCTCCACGAATGTAATAATGAACTTGGAAGTCGTAATGCAATAATATGATAGTCATATGTTTCTTTATCTATCTTATTTATGATTGGATGTATGTTATATTTATGTCATTCTTATTCACGCATCTATTATTAATTTAATTTGGATTTGTTAACGTTGTTGTTGGTTGGGTTCATTTCGAGTAGCGCACCATATGGGACTAGGATGATGTCATATGTATTATATTAATGTTGATTATTATATAAATATGGTTAATGTAATTGTTGTTTCAAAAAAAAAGTTATTCTATTTATTGTTAGTTGTTGTGTCCTATTGGGTTTGCGTGGCGGGGCATTACAGATGTGTAGTATCCCCAATTGCAATTTGTGTAGTGCTACAAACTAAAAGGGATGATACCAAACCCTAAGAGTGAGCATGTGATGTGTCACATTGGAATCAAGTATCCATGGAGCTACAAAAGGTAACTCACTTGTAGAAAGAGCATGACCTTTACTTATAAATAAGGAAGAATACTTAGGGATTGAGATGCCATGCTACTACATGGATTCCTCCAAAGCCTCTAATATCTTCCAATATCAAGTGACTGTATGGCCCCTTACCATAAAAAACTACAAGGTTCACCTAATTTCTTCTTCATCTTGGAGGAAGATTCACTAGACTTAGTTTTATCATATTGAGGAGTGGTTTGAGGTTTATGTTTTGAATTCTGATATGTTTTGGATGAATGCTCACTAGCTGATGAATTATCTATCTTGGGGTTTTTTTTCTTCTTGTCTTTCCCTTTGGATGTTTGTGCTACCAATGCCTATGTTTTAGAACTAGAAAGAGAATCAAACTAAGTCAACTTTGCCTATTCACAAGTTAAACACTTGCAAGAAAACTCAAAATTTGGTATGGTAAATGTTGTTCCCAATGCATCCATAGTAGGGTAGAAATTAGAAGAGAAGATGTGAAATGACCCCCTAAGCTTAGACAAAATTAGGAAAACATATTCTTTATCAATTTTATTCTTCCCACAACTCTACAAAAGACATCTTAGTGGCTTAAACTACTACAAGAAGTCCTTAATGGAGGGGAAATAATTAGGTACAAGTGATGTCAATTATGCCTCAATATTTAGAGATTTGAACTCATTGATTGTGCCAAAAATATCACTGAACTTCATCCACATATCCCTAAGAGAGGTGCAAGACTCAGTATGAAATATGATACTATTTGAAACGCATTGAAATCAATCCCATATCCTCATCCATCTTTCTCCTATACTAAAGTATTTGAAATTGGCAAGTCAATGCTAGTTGTACTTCATACAAAGTGGACCATAAAACCTTTAACATGATCAATCTAGTCATATGAGATTTCCAAATATGATAGTTGTGTGGCATAAGACATTCAAATGAACAGGTGCCCACCATGATGGTCGAGGTTTTCAAAAAAATGTGTGGAATTTTGTTGTTGTTATCTAATGTATATATACTGAAAGAAAGAAATATACCCCCCTGAAAACAATAAAAACCAAACCCTAATGCAACTTTGAGAGAAGAAAAGATTAAAAATAAAAAATCACATCAGATAAATCTATATCTACCTAGCGATTTTTTTAGAAAAATAGACTACATGGCTATGTAAAGTACTGAAGCACCTTTCCTATTTGTTCACAAAAAATGGAGTTTTTATGCCAAATTTATGACCCTAAAAGCACAAAGAGGTAGATTTGAATTCAATGACATGTAGAAAATATTTGGGAAAAAATCTAAGAAAATGAGTTGCATCACAAAAATGGGCCCAAAACCATCTTTCAAAGTTATATTATTTACAAAAAATGAATAAATGAGGAAAAAATTATGCTCAATTTCATAAAAGATGGACAATTTTCCCTATAGGCCAATCTAGGGCTAAAAAATAGAAGCCCCTAGATAGATGAGCGGCCTTCACTAGGTGTAGGGGCTAAGTTGAAGCGCTTGGTCACTAATATGATTAGGGGCTAGTGGTTTAAGGCTAGCCGAAGGCTGGGGTGACAAATGAGCTCAGCGATGACATGGAAGGGGCAACACCATGCAGATGACTAATAGTGCGCTAGGTAAAGAAATATTCCTATAATATATAGTCCCCTATGTTGTTTGACCTTTTGTTTTAAAAAAAAACTTGAAAATTTTAAAAAAGTCCATTGCATATATATTTTTTTCAAAAACCTTGCATCAAAGATTTTTTGGGTGCAATGATGGCATACAGTGTATGAATCCACATGAATGTTTAGATTTTTTGCCTCAAACCTCGTGCCAAAAAAATAACCTCAATTTTTTTTATTATATTTTTATGAAACAATCATCATTCTTTAGGTTTTTGACCGCTTTAGACACAATCGCGAGGTCCGTTTGACCCCAAAGTACACCAAAAGTTTTCCCAACTCCAAAATTGTAAAATAAAGCAATTAAGATTCTAGATTTTCTCCTATAACCCTAGTTGAGAAAACCTCAAAAATAGAGAAGGGGTTTGTTGAATCCATGCTCTGATACCATGTTAAAATTGTGAATAAACATGAGACGAAAGATCAAACAACGAACGAAAACACTTGAACCATGCAAGAGAGTTGCAAGTAATGATTTTCTAAATCCTTAACAAGAAAATACTTACAAAATTAAATAATACAAAGAGAGTGATTTAGAAAAACAACCCTAAATGATAAAGGGATTAGATCATGACAAGTGTCTTCATCCTATGTGATGAGACATAATAATCTAATAATAGCTCTCTAGTTACAAAAAACACTCTTAAGTTTAGCTTAAGTGCATTAGAATAAATAAATTAGCCTAATTAAAATTAATTATTAGCTAATGCATGATTACTCTAACAATGATTAGCATGTTGCATCATTATTTTGTGTTCCTTTTCTATTTTCTTAAGAATAGTATGCATCTCTTATTAATGTTGAATATGTTCTTCAACTATTTGAGCTTTTGGGTGTTCTCTTAAAGAAGAGGTATTTGGTGACGACTAGCATCCATATACTACTTAAAATGGAGATATTTTGGAAGAAGTATGTAAGGAAGTGTTAAACTACCATTTTTTTAGTGATAAGCTTTTCACCCATCTCTCTTGTTTATCTAAAGAAAAAAAATTAGATATAACCTTCCAAGAATGTATTGACCACCTTAGTCTATCCATCTAATTAGGGATGATTAACAAGATACAAGCAAGATGAGTGACTAGACATGAAAATACATTGGTCAAAAAATTACTTGTAAATATAGGATCAAGATCACTTTTTATAAATTTTGTAGTCCCATGAAGTTTCTTAATAGTATTCATAAAGGTTGTTGCTATAGTGCTTACTCCAAATGGGCATGCCAAAGAATATAAATGTGCATATTTAGTGAGATCATCCATAAAAACCATGATGAGAATTTTTTATTCAAGAAAACCTATGGTAAAACCCATAGATACCCACTCTTACCTCTATTTTGGAATAGATAAGGGCTAAAAATTCCTAGAGTTTTAATTGTCTCCCTCTTATTTTTCTAGCATACCATGCATTTTGTTACAATTTTATTATTTTTTAAGAATGTAGAGTTCCCACCTACCAGAGAAGTACCAACACCTTAAAATTTAGGATTGAAATGAATACAAATTGTCCTTGAACCATAAATCATTTCATTTCCATATACATTTATCTAATAAACTCAAATCATGCTGTGGCTTCTCAATGATATTTTGAGTATCCATATCCTTCTCCCAATATTTTATTTTCTTATTTACCCAATTCACTAAAATATTCGAAATAACATACAATAGTGACTTTGTGGGTTCATCCCTCCTAGATAGAATATTAAATCCACAACATTATCCTTGCCTTTCATATATACAATTTCAAAGTCACATCTCAACATCTTTGTGACCCATTTTGTTCTTTGAATGATAATCTTTGTTACAAGAAATATTTAAGGCTACAATGATCTTTCATTACCTTAAAGTATCTTCCCATTAGATAAGGTATCCATTGTTGACTACATGTAGGATAATCAATTTTTTATTCTCACAAAATGGCTTCAACAATTTTTTACCTATGAGTTGGTAGCTATCATATTATATGGGTCTTCCTTCTTGCATGGTTATTATTCCTATGCCATGTCTTGAAGCATCACATTCCATAATATTTTTTTGAGAAAAAAATTGGGGTAGCTAGGACTAGAATAATGTATGTGGCTTCCTTTAGCTCCTCAAATACCCTTGTATATGCCTCATTCCATTAGAAGGAATCTTTCATCAACAAGGTTGTGGTAGGTAATGCTATGCTACATAATCATTTATAAATAAATTATAATAACCCTATAATCCATAAAAAAATCCTTATGTTATTAAGGGTCCTAGGTATTTTCCACTCTACAATGGTCTTGATCTTGTGAGGGTCCACCTCGACCCACTATGACCTAGGTACTCCACTTTTGTGAATCTAAACACATATTTGGAAGGATTAGCATAAAGCTAATGTTATTCAAGAATTTATAAAATCTAATTTATATGGTACAAGTGTTCCTCCCAAGTTAATATGTTAAGTCAACAAAAATACCAAAACAAATATACACAAATGGCCTAAAGATAAAGTTCATAAAAAGATGAAATATTGATAGTGCATTTATTAGGCCAAAATGAACTATTGGAAATTCATAGTGGACCTCATAGGTTTAAAGAGTTGTCTTATGTACTGTATACACCTAAAATTTTCTAAATGCATCACACATTCCTAATTCATCCCTTTTCATCATTTTCCTCATTATCTCATAATACATAATTTTCAATTAAATAATTTCTAATTATTTGATTAAATTATCAATTTTCTTCTATTAATTGAATAATTAATATTATTTGATTAATTCATCAATTTTCCTCTAATTCACCCTAGTTATTTAATTTTTATTATTTAATTAATTTTGAATTTCCCTCCTTTTACTTTAATTAAATAATTTTGGTTGTTTAATTAATTACTAATTTTCTTCAAACCCACCTAATTAAATTATTTTTATTAATTTCCTCTCATCCATATTATCTTTTTCAAAATATCTTTCCTCCATAAAATATCTTCCTTAAATCAAGGGATGGAGTTCAATTAACTTAACCTCTCATTCAATCTCATCCATTGATCTCTTGATTTAATCTTCACCCTTGATCTCTTTCCTACAATCTTCGTCGTTGGTTGAACCTTCATGAAATATATAAAATAAACTTTCTCCTTCATTCAAATTCATTCACAATCTTTTGAGAGCATTAATCATCATCTTTGAACATTTGAGCTATCATTGTGAGTCAAGATCTTCATCAACAAGCTGTTACAAAATGGGTTATGCATGAGTAATCCACATATCCAATGAGCATATTTCAATAATGCAGCACTAGGCTTGCATGTTTTTATGTCTTAATTAGATCTTAATTTGAATTGTATTCTTGATTTGAGTTTATTTCTTTAAAGAATTGTATTCAACTTCATTGTTTAATGGGTGTGAACCCCAATCCCATTCTTGCACAAACACAACAAACAAACACATAGTTAGGTTCATATGCAAGATAAAATAAGGATTCCCCATGAAATCCATTTACAATGCTTCAAAATAGGAAAACAAGAAACAAAACATGGACAAATAAGTGAAATCCTAATTAAGTATGCAAACTCTTGATCCCATGAGGGAATTGGTGCCAATTGGTGTGTCGAAATTGGCCCTTTCCCAACTCCTTTATTGCAATGTGATAATTTGTGGATGATTGAATCTCCTTGATGAGATTTTGGCATAACCTAGCTATGAAATTATGAAAGTGATGAACACTTGATGTGAAATGGACAAAATTAGCTCTTAATGTGAAGAGAGTAACTTTGCTAAAATGGTGGATGAGGATGAAGTTGTATAGTAATTTTACTCAAATTGTGGATGATAGAATGAGAGAAAGAGTCTCTCATTTATAGATTTCCAAAATTGAAGAGAGAGTGGAATTGATCAATGTGGGATCATTCAACATCCAATGGCCAAGTGCCACTTGTCAAGATGTGAATGGTTGAAGGTTGTGCACATTTTGATCAATGTGCATGATAAATGCTATGAGATTCAAATGTGAAATTTGAATGTGACATGTTAGAAGGAGAAGGAAATGGAGTTAATGTCACTTGGCTCAAGGCCAAGGACATGTAAGAGGCCTTAAATGCCTTGTTGGAAGTACCCATCCCTTTTGGAGGGATTTTTGAATTGGAAGAATATTCCACAAAAAATGCCCTTTTGAATGGAAATTGATGATTTACTAAATCAAATAAATTGATTTATTGTGCAAGTTTCAAGATTTAGAGGATTGGAGTGATTAGGATTAGCATTAATCAGGATTTGATTAATTAAGAGGGCGATTAGCTGATTTGACCATTTTGACTTAGATTTTAGGATTTAAATAAATCAAAGTTGAGAGAATAATGATTTTAGATTTAATTAAATAAAGATTGATTTATTTAATTAAAGGATGATGATGTTGAATTTAAACCAAATAAAGATTTATTTAATTTAAATGAGATGACTTTAGGGATTAATTAAATAAAATGATTTATTTAATTAAAAGGGGGATTGCAAATTAATTAAATTTATTTATTTAATTAAGAGATGAGGAGTGATGAAATTAATCAAATACAAACTATTCGATTAAATGAATAACAAAGGAGATGATTCAGGATGAAATGGTGTTAGTAAATCAGGATCAAATACATGCATATTTTATGTGTCTACAATGGGTTTAATTGATCTCTTGATTCTAGATGTTTATTGTTTTCTAACCTTAATTTCTTAATTTGTCTTATAATTCATTTCCCATTATTCTTGTTAAACATGTACATCCTCATCTCTAATTTTTATTTGATGATAATGAAAATGTAGATAAAGTTTCATAAAATAAACAACACCATTAAGCTCATCTAACAAATCATCAATTATTAGAATGGATAAATTATCTTTTATGGTGTACTTATTGAGCTCTTTGTAATCATGATACATCTTCCAAGTTGTTAGAGTTGATTATTGAACCCCACAACTCCAAAAAATTACCTACAACCAAAACACCTATCACATGAAGAGAGAAAAAGCCATTGATTGTACTATGCAACATTGAGAAATGAATTGATCCAAAAAACATCTGATTTTGGATTGGAATATTACAATGATGAATAATGAATCCTTATAAAAGGAAACGAAAAAAATTGCCCTAGATAAATCCCTAGGTGAGAATTAAATTAGACCATGCCAAGTGTCCTCGTCCTATTCTAGGAGACAAAAAATAACATGAACTAAAAATAGAAAATCACTCCTAAGTTTAGCTTAAGTGTAATAAATTAAAAAGGAAACTTAATTAATTAATTAATTAGATGCTTTCCCTTTTTTACTCTAACACCCCCTAAGTTCAACTTAAAGAGAAGCTAAAAACATAATTATGAATGCATGAATGGATCTTGGCTACAAGGCTTGATGAGGTACCCATGTACAAACAAAAAAATATTTCACATTCAAAGAGAAGGAAAAAACCTCATGGAAAAAATTCCTCTCTAAAAGGGATAAAAATAAATAAATATGTACTAGTGAAAGAAGGAAAAGAGGACTTAATATGATCCCCAAGGAGATTTTGTCACACAAGTATAATAAATGTCCCCCAATAGGAGATATAAGATGAGAATATGAATCCCCCATAAGGAAGTAGCTTTTATACAAATGATGGAAGTTTAAATATAGAACACGATCCAGTTCCCATAAAACAAAATTTCTCCACTTAGGAAGAACTAGATCTATTGGTGATTGGAGAATCCATTTCAATAAGTTGGATGAATAGGGAATCCAAATCCAAATTATGTGTTCCTCTAAAAACTTCTCAATGTCCACATGATGGAATGAGATGATGCCAATCCATAATCATGTGAAGACTAGTGGAAAACAAGACCCAAAGGCAATGATAATAGTAGGCTACTAATTATGACATGTTTTTCATGAAAGAAGAGATGAATGTCTTCAAAATAACCCTCCAAACATACAATATGAGACTGCACAAAAAAGGATGATATTTCTACTAGATATGAATCCCAGGTAATTGTGTTTAGAAGAGGACGAATATACTGTTGCACTAAATCAATAGGGTCCATGGATGTGGTGATAAATTTTTTATTAGTAATAATTGAAGATGGAGATTGGGTCTCTATATGAAGAGTGGGAGCAAGGAGGAGGCAAGTCTTTGAACCATTAAAACATTCAAGAACTATTATACTAGTCTCTCCCAAGTGGTTATTGGAATAATATTTAGATCTCCACGTAGATATACCATCACATGGTTAATTTTTCTATTAGTAAGGTGTGGTAATTAAAAGAGGGCCACTCTTCCATTTTTGATCTTCTATAAGTTGATGGACTTGTTTATATTTTTTCCAATACTTCCTTGCTATTATAATTTGACTAGGAGGTCCTTTGTTGGGCCAAAGAGGCCAAATTATTTAGCATCATAACTTCTTTTTTGAGAAAAAAAGCTATGCCATCATTTTGTTGTATAATGTTTTGTTTTTCAGTTTCTACCACTCTATCATGTTGTTGTTTTCTTGGACAAAATTAATCATATTCCTTTTATTCTAGACTTGACTCTTCACTAATTTCTTCAATTTCTCTTCATTTATTTTTCCCAGTATTAGTCCCTTATCTAGCTAGTACTATAACCTTATTTTTGTTTGTTCTAGACTTCTTCTTTTTCTTAATTTACTTTTTTTTTTCTTCACCAAAATATTCTTCATTTGATGTATTAGATGACCATTGATCCATTCTTTGACAACCTCTTACTCCTTGTGGTGGTATTATTCTGATTACCCTAGCTCCTTTATGGTCTTGTAAGTCATCAATTCTTGAATGTGTTGTTTTTAATAATACTATTGTGCTTTATCACATTTGAATATGTCACGAGAATCGTCTCCATAAAATGGAAGCTTCCTTTTATTTTCTACCCAACACTTGGTAGCATAATGGCCTATCTTTCCATAGTTATAACATGTAGCACCAATTATTTGGAATTTGTTTCTACCACATCCTCTTCCTCCTTTGTAGTTGAATTGTCTATTTCTGCCCATGTAATCTTGTAGTGGGTTATTCTGCAATGCATAAGAACTTCTATTATCTCTCCAAGATGGTTGTCTATATCCCACATCATATAAGGGGCCTTTTGCAAGTCCTTTAAGATATACCATTTTTATATCATTTTTGTGTCATACTTTTAGTTCATGGGGCATCTTGGATTAGGATGATTTTCTATAATTTAGAGTTGAAATTAATTTATTGGATACTCCTCAGTGAGGTGGATGTCCCATTCTTGGAAAGTTCTGTAGTATACTAAATTTATCTTAGTTAGTGTAGTGTTTAGTTCTATGTGTAATGTTTCTACACTTCTTTCTCCTTGAGCCTTAGGGAAATTGTTTCAAACATGGCCATCCCTTGAACAATATGTGCACAAAATCTCTTTAGATTTCTTTTCCTCTCCTCTTGCCAAAATACCATTTTGTATGGTTAGTTTTTCTATCGCTAATTGTAACTTCTCAAGATTATCCTTTATGTCATCTTTCTAGGGTCTATGCTATGTTTGAGCTTCTATGTGATATTCCATTATGACCAAGTTTGTGTAAGTATTAAATATTATTTTTCATAAGGCTTCTCATATGTCCTTCTATAATCTAGAGATGAAGCATCCAATATTTTTTTACTCTATTATAGTTCTTTCGATTTGTGGTAGAATTCATTGAATATTTTGTCATAGGAATTCAAAGATTCCTCTTCTCATTGCACTAGGTCCCTCATTTAGATAACACTCTCTATAGGGATATCTAGAGTGTCAAAGTTTTCAAAGAGGTCTTATTTTACTTCATCCTAACTTTTCCCATGCTTTGGATAATTTTTCTTATACCAATACAATACTTATTTCCTTAGTGAAGATATAAAGTATAATAACTTTGGTTTTCCCTAATCAATGTCTTGTATTTCCCCCAAATATTCTAATAAGAATATGAATTCCATAGAATCTGATGTATGTTTTCCAAAAATATTGAGATTTTGATTAATGTTTCCATTTTGTTATGTTTTCTTTCTATTTTAGGTTTTTATATTTGCAAACTAATCTTGTCTTCCTTTTCTTTCTTTACTTTCCTAATTGTATGGGGATTTTTCTCTCTTCCATTATCTCTTGCTAACTTTATGTCAAAGTATTCCTTCCTAATTATCTCTTCCCAATCTACTTCTTTTCCTTCTTCCTCTCTTGTCTCTTTTCTTTGTGGTGTCTCTTATTTCAAAATTCTTCTACTCTTATATGGCTTAGGGGATGTGTCATGGTCTGGGGATTGTGACTCTTTAACACATCATTTCAACTTTCTATTTGTTAGTGACATCTTATTTGTTAGTGAAAATAATTCTTTACCTAAATTAAATCTAATATCTTCTTCTTTTCCTATTTCTTATTCCTTTAATTTCTTTACGCTTCCATTAACTAAATCTTCCAGATATCTTTCTTGAAAAGATAGAACCTTTTCCAAAGTTTTTAGAAATTCGTTAAATCTATCATCTAAATTTATTGTTAGTTTTGAGAGATTTGATTTGATTGTAGGAATTTTGGAGGGTTATGGTAGAAGTGGGGCCTCTGTGCTATTGCAAGATCCCTACAACAAACCTATATTTTCCATAATCATCCATGCGATTCTTTAAACTAGTTATGAGTTGTCTTAATTTTTCCCAACATAAATCTGATTTCTCTGGGTCTTCCATTCTTCTTCTATTTTTTCTTTATCTTTTCCTTTGACATCACCAACTTTGGTGCTCTTAGAAAAAACCTCATTGATGTGTTCAATTCTCATATTCTCCACAAATTTCATTCTACTATAGTGTCTTCCTTTTCTCTCAACAATCTGATTTGTTTTCTTTCTTCTCCATTTGGGCTTACCATGTTCAATTTTCTTTCCAATTCAATCTATTAATTAATATTTATTGTGTTTTTCTTATTTTTTCTTGTGTTTTCATTGATGTGAATAGAGTGCTACTATGGAAGGTTGCATGTGATGCAAATCGAGTGATGATCAAAGATGTCAAAAGGGTAAGAGTTCAAAGGAGCAGTCCAGAGGTGCAACATATAAAAGAGTGATGATTAGGAGAGTGGTGAGGATAAGGGGATAGTGATGAATATCATGATCATGTTATACAAAATTGTTTCATATCTCTTGGTCTTCATGAATATGTGAAAGTTATCAGGTTGAAGTGTATGTTGGTATGAAGAAGTTTTGGTTTCTTGCTTTGATGAAAAAAATTGTAATTGTTGTTTGTGGTGGTGTGTATGTTGTATTATTCATCCCCTAATATAAACCATTGAATAAGTGATGAAATAAATTATGTAAGGTTTCAAACAGCCTAAGGCACATGAAGTTGTACTAAAGAAGCTCAAGAGAATGATCCACATTCTTCTGTATTTGAAGATATGACCTTGTGGTTTGGAAGCTAGACAAAGACAT
The DNA here is from genome assembly GCA_007115665.2 of Sequoiadendron giganteum. NCBI lineage: Eukaryota > Viridiplantae > Streptophyta > Pinopsida > Cupressales > Cupressaceae > Sequoiadendron > Sequoiadendron giganteum. The sequence continues at coordinate 142,565,997 of CM021104.1, forward strand.
ATGTGAAGCTTGTATGTTCTCGATTTTAGTGCATAGGAGTTACCACAAAAGATTATAGAGCTAGTAGAGTGAAGACAATAGTACTATGTGGTTGTAGTCAGGAAGGGTTAGAGGAATGCTCCACATTTCTCCATACTTGAAGATGTGTTTTTTTGTTTGGAGGATATGCTCATATTGTCTATATGTTTTCTAATTTCAAGTTTCAGGTGTTGAGGTGTACCACAAGCCTAGTTTTTAATTTTCTATATCAAGTCTGTGTATTTAGAGCATGCATGTGATGTTGAGTTTAGTATCTATTTTTTACTCCAACATGAAGTAGCATGAAGTTGTGAAAGGAGTGTATGAGAATATTTTTACATGACCTATAATGTTTGTAAAGTGATTCATATGATGTTATTTGGTCTCTCCAATATCGTCTTTGGTCGAGAGATTATGCATGGAAGGTTACGTATTTTTTTAGCTGACCTAGTATGTTAAGATGATTGTGCCAGGTGACTAGAAGTGTGTGCCATTATGGAGATTTGTGATAAGGTAAAATAAGTCCTAATTATCTCTTGGTTTAAACCATATTTTATTTCTACTTAGCACCAATACCTTGGGAGCCGACTTGTTGTGGCCATTGCTATTTCATATTACATGTTTCATTTAAGTTGACAAGGGATACAATTTTTGAAGTGTTGTGGATGATATAAATGTAAGATAAAGATTATTGAAAGATGGATGTAATGCATAAGGTGTTGTAAAATAATGTGAGAAAAATATAATTACATAATTTATTTTGATAATAAAATCTAGAAAGGATCAGTTCATGCACATGGTAGCTTAGTAGTGATGTTGTAGAGATAATGGGGTTAGTTGCAATGATGGATGACTAGGTATGAGTGTTTGAATATGTATGCATGAGTGTGGATGTGAGTATATATGTGTGTGTAGAAGTGTGTTGAAGATAGAAAAAGTTGTTTAGCAGGAGTGTTGAAGATATATGTCAATGTGAAGGATGTTGTTTCTATGGAGGTGATTGAATAATAGATTTTGTCAAGTATTTTTTACAAAGGTTATAGCCTCTTTTTGTTAGTGTTGAAGTCTATAGGGATTTGAAGATTCTTTTGGATGAATCCATAAAAACTATGGTTCAAGGGGTTATATCTTCCTTTGGGTTGTAGCCCATAAAACTTCTTGTAAATCTTGTTTTTATTTGTGAGGTTGGATACGAATAGTAATTCCAAGAAGCTTGCTCATCGTGGTTTTTCCCTTCTATGTTTTTCCACATAAATATAGTGTTATGGTTGTGTGCTTATGATTTTGAATTGCATAGTTTAATTCTTTATCTGTTTAAGGTAGTAAAAAGTTTTGGTTGATAAATCTGAATCAAGGATTAATTATGGTATATACTAATTCAACCTCCTCTCAGTATATTAAATTGTGTTCTAACAATTGGTATTGGAGTTGAGTTGGTTGGTGCAACCTAATAGCTGAAGGTAGATCTTGAAATATAACACATGGGTTAGAAAGAGTCTTCTAAAGCACTGATATTTGATGGAAGAAACTATGCCTTCTAGAGTGTAAAGATGGAAGCCTATCTGACCTCACTAGGGTATGATGTTTGGAGAGATACAATGGATGATTATACTAGATCTATTAATCCTATTATGGATGTTAATGCAAAGGACCATGAAATCAATGCTAAAGGAAATAATGCTATCCTAACTGGGTTAAAAAATTTAGAGTTTGTTAAGGTAGTGTAGTGCAAGACAAGCAAGGAGATATGGGATAAAATAAAAAATCTCTGTGAAGGAAATGATAGTGTAAAGAAAGAAAAATTACAATCTTACAAAAGAATGTTTTGAGAATCGAAGGTTGAAAAAAGAGGAAAAAAATGTTAGCTATTTTCTATGGGTGGATGAAGTAGTCAATGGAATTAGAGGACTAGGTGAAGAGCTGACTTAGTGGTTGTAAATAAATCTTTGAGAACTCTCCCTCACTGGTTTGATTAAAAAATCCCTGCTATTGAAGAAGCCAAAGATCTAATGAAACTTATCATGGAAGATTTGTTTGGATCTCTCACTACCTATGATATGAGAAATGAAGTCCAAGGTACACACAAAAGAGAATCTGATTTCAAATCTATGAAGAAAGAAGGAACAATTGGTTCATACAATGAATTTGAGGAGGAAGAAGAAAAATTTGTGAGAAACCTATAAAAGGGATGAGGGAAGTACAAAGGTAAGTTACATTCCAATGTTTAAAATGTGGAAGATTTGGTCATTATTCTTCTAAATTTCCTTTTGGCGAAAATGAAAATAGTAGAAATATTTTCAAAAGGAACAACTTCAAGAGGAACCTCCTTTCAAAAGAAGACTACAACTAATCAGAATAAGTAGATTACTACTCATTAGATGATGAAAGAGGAGAATCCCTATTCATGGCTAAGATGATCTCTAATGGTTTAGACAAGACTATAGATGAAGAATGTGAAGTTGATTTTGAAGGTGAAATTATTTTTTCTCTTGAAGACTTAGAATGTGCAAGGAAAGAGAACAAAGAACAAAATCCCCAATTGAAGCCAAGATAAATGAATTTACAGAACTTGAGAAAGAAATCCTTTTAATAAAAATAAATTAAAAAATAAAAGTCTAGAAATATGGATAACTATGAAGACGCATATCTCATTCCAATCAAGCCTCAAGGAAGACCCTTCCAAGCAAAAGTATTCTTCAAAAATAGGTTCAATCATGGATTTTTTGGTTATTGTTTCATCTACAATAAGTATGGTCATAAGGATATGGATTGCAAATCTGAAATGAATAAAATAAATTTTGTAAGTAGGAATTCTCTTGCTTCACTAGTGGATGTCAATGTTATATATTAAATATGAAATAATATTGGACTATAGAAAAATATTGTAGAAGTGGATTAGAAAAATCAGAAACTGAAATGGAAGATTTTATTGAGCAAGTCAAGGAGAATGGCACTTGCAAGAGAGTTGAAATAGACAATGAGGTTGAAAATTCAATGGTTGTCCAAAGAATATTTCATGCTCAAGGGAAAACAAATATGGGTAATAGACAATGGTTGTTCAAGCCACATGATAGATGACAAAATAAAATTCATCAATCTTGTTAAGTAGAATGGAAGATTAGTCAAGTTTGGAGACAATTCATCTACAAAGATTTGTGGAAAGGGCACCATAAGTATTGATGGAAAATCTAGTAAAAAAGATGTTCTCTATGTAAAAGTTCTCAAGCTTAATCTTCTCAATGTAAGACATATGTGAAAAAAAGGGATACAATCTCATAATTAATGATCAAGGGTGTGAAATTAGAAGAGAAAATTTTGGTAAATTGGTGGCAAAAGGATCTAGGACAAAAAAAAACTTATACAACCTAAAGGGTGTTAATGGAAGAAGTTGTCTTCTAGGATAGAAAAGTGAATACTGGATGTGGCATAAAAGGATGTGACACATCAAATTTGATAATCTTGTGAAGATCAGCTCCATGAAAGTAGTAAGAGATATGCCAAAGACTATTAAGTCTGCAAGCACCCTATGTAAAGAATGTCAAATTGGGAAGAAGACAAGGATAAGATTCAACACCAAGGATTATTATTCTAAAAGTGTTGGAAGAATGGAGAAGATCAGTCTGCATGATGTCATTGATGTCACCATGTTGTCAGATTGGTCTGGTACCCTGAACTAGTGTGCAAAAAAAGTCTACACTCTCCAACGGTTGATCTGGTATTTTGGTCTGCATATTCTCTCTAGTATTCATTGTGGTTTAAGGTTTTGAGAAAAGGCTTATGATCACTAGAAGTGTGTATGTATGTATTCCCGAATGATCAAATGATTGGATGGTATATTGGCTCAGTTTTTGGTGATTGCATTTTGTTATTAGGTTAATCATGGCCGACCTAATAATCAGTTATTAGCTGAACGTGAATTATGGTTATATGTGCAACCTAGCTTTGGTCTTAGCCAACATAGTATTGCATGACACATGGCTGAAGTATTTTCGAAGAAGCTTTGTATGAAGCTGACAAGTTATCCTTTTGTAAATATGTATTACATCTAATTAGGCTAACCTAATTGATGTGTGTGGATATATCAGGTATATATACAAGATGGTTTGAAGATGAATATGAAGCAAATGAAGATCTAAGAGTGTATGGAAGTGTTGACATACAAAGTGTGCGAATAGAAGAGTGAATTTAATCTATTGTCATGCGAGTGAATACTTTGAGCATCAAAGGAACTAAATTTGCACTTGTGGTGTAACTTCTTCAATTCAAATTTTGGTTGTAAGCCATTTTGTTTCTATAGTTTTTGTAGGCAGTGAGCCTCTAGGTTTGGAGAGTGAGTCCTTGTAAGCAGTGAGCTTTGGTATCTGGTAGTGAGCCTATTTTGTAACTGGTATTGAAATAACTATATATATTGTGAGTTAATCCTCACTGTGGTTTTTCCCTCATTGGGTTTTCCATGTAAACATCTGGTGTTCCTGTGTTGTGTGATTTCATGACTTGTTCTTGCTCTTCTCTAGTTTATGCATTAAAGAAAGTGATGGTGTTTTTTTCAACGTTTTAGAAGATACTGATTTACCCCCCCTCTCAGTATATTGAATATTCAACAATTGGTATCAGAGCTCTAGTTCCTCTGGAGAAGTCTAACAACTTGAGGAAGATACTGAAAATTGAACAAATGGATAAAGAAGAGCTCTAGACTATCCTTGAAGATCTTGACAAGGCTGAAATTGAAAACAAAGATCTGAAATAAAATCTTGATGAATACATTTGGAAACTGAAAGAGCAGCTTAAGAAATTCAAAGAAAGACATAGAGAAGTGAGTGAGCAACTGAAACAAGCAAATGAAGAGAATGCTAGACTAAGGATGAAAGTGGATGAGAAGAAGAGAGTTGAGGAGTGTTTGAAAATAGTAATACAAAGCAAGTCTGATGTTTGCTATAGGCTTGAACATGAAGTGATGAATCTAAATGCAGAACTAGAGAAAGCTAAAATCTGTGAAGAAGATTTCAAGATAAGCTCCACCAAGCTTGATGAATTAATAGTAGGACAAAAACATTCTAAAGACAAAGGTGGGATAGGTAATGAAGGTAGTGAAAATATGCGAAACTCAGATCTAGTGAATAATCAGAAGTCTCAAGATAAAGGGAAGCATAAAAGAAATCTAGGAAGGAAACCACCTATCAACCAAATGCACAAAGGTACTCATCTTTCAATGGTGTTTGTTTTTCATGTAATAAATTTGGTCATAAGGAAACTAAGCGTAGGAGTAGGATGAATAAGTTTTCTGGTCCCTTCTCTGGACAATGTTATACATGCAAAAAGATCAGACATAAAGCTACTGAATGCAGATCTTAGGTAAGGATGATTAGTCAAGTGATGATGAATAGATTCAATGGAAGAAGGATAAATCAGCAATTTGATGGATATTGCTATACTTGTAACATGTTTGGGCATAAAGCATATCAATGCAGGATAGGAATTGATGTAAACCAAACAAGATAGAGAAATGTTGTTTGCTACAATTGTAAAAAACTAGGACATATTTCAAAAGTGTGCAAAAGTAAAAAGGGAAAGCAGTCTACTCTGGTGGAAGATGATGAACCAGTGAAAAAGATTGATAAATAAGAGGTTAAGTAGGAAATGAGCAAGATATGGAAGAAAAAGGAAGAATCAGAGTCTACTAATGTGTCTGTACCCTCATCTGATGCACATGATTCCTTTGGGAATTAGACCTAGCATGGTCCTAGGGGGAGCTTTATCAGAGAATCAATTAAACCCTCATAAATATGGTGTGTCAGATGTTGGCACATGGATATGTTGTAAGAAATGACTAGACAGAGGTGATGCAAAAGAAACCAGAAGAAAAAGTGCAAGCATGTTCTTTTGCGGAGTGAATTAGGGTTTCTCGGTGCAATGGAAGAAAGTTTTGTTAGCTTTTTGCAATTAATGAGAATTAGGGAAAAATGATGGTGTATAAAGAAAATTTTGCAAATCATTTTTGATCGTCTAAAGCATTTGAAGAACTTGAAGAGTGACTTGGAACTATCCTGAAGTGATTTGAAGCATCTTCAAGAAGATCTTTGTGGACATTCAAAAGCAAGCAACATAAGTTTCTCTCTCGTAGTCTCAGAGGAAGGTAATAGAAGAAATTTTTGCTGAATTTGAAGAAGTTAAGTGCTATAATGGAAATCTCTAACAGAGGATCGAGTGGAAATATCCCATTGAGGTTAAAGGGAGTTGAGCTAGATGAATTCGATCATTGCAAGATAAAGAAAATGGAATTAGGGTTGGAATCAAGCGACTTACAAATTATAAAAACCCTAGGTTTGGATTTGTGGGGATAATTCCCTTGGATTACTAACAAATAACACACATTTTTCCTTTTGAGTAAATTCAAAGATGACAACATTGTGTTGGATAAATCTTATATCTTACGAAGGAAGTGATTAGGGCTATTACCGGGTTATGCGGCGTTGGAGACCTCCACGGAAAGAAGAGCATAAAATAAAAGGAAGTAGAGGAGCTGACGAGAGTTGAAAATGATCCTCGAGAATTATTAATTGATACCATTGTTGATTCCTTGGTTAGGTATGTTACATATGGAATTTCCTATAAAGTTTATTTCAAAAATTGAGCTGGCTCTATTTCATCTATTGCTGTGTATCTGGCACATAAAATGGTAAAAGAGAATAAGTAGTTTGATATGTGTGAATTAATTCTTGAAAATCTTACCAAAAATATACGAATGTCATTGGTTGAAGGATACCATTTCTATTTTAGGTCCTTTCTTGTGATGGAACCCCTCAAAATTTTTGGTTCCATCCTAAAAAATTGTGAGAGGTTGGTTTGGTCCTATGTGCCTGATTTAAGGTCATGTCGTCATCATTGTGATAAGGGTTTTATTTCCATAAAATTTTCTAAGAATTGGCCTGTAAATCAAATAAACCCCTAGTTTTTTTAACATTGCATTAACCTATCTTTCCCATTCCCAGTGGAATAAGTTATCACTTATTCCATTGAGGTCGTTGTTTTACCGACTCTTGATCTTAGGTTTGTCAGTTGCATGGATCCTTTCGAATGTTAATTTCTCCTATGGTCGAAGGATTAATCTTAAAGTTTTTAATCCTTAGCCTTTGTTATGGCTTAGCATTTCATTCACCTAGTCATGTTCCCCTTTTTATGAATAAATTAGGTGGCATGTGCAAAATTAAAGCTTCATATGGGTCATCCGATCGAAGGAATCAATCTCAGCCATTCCCTGTATGCCCGTCTTGTTTTATTGCTTCTTATTTTATTCTCATGGGTTGGGGGCTTCGACCACATGTCTCATGTAATGGTGGACCCAGTCCCTTTGGTAAAGATGACTGGCACATTTCAAAGAGGATAAACAACTGATTGATGAAAGATGTGGCTATATCTGCACCATTCCCTGCAAGCCCGTCTTGTTTTATTTCATATTATTTTAAGGACACGAGCTATTGGGTGATGGCCACATGGTACTGCTTTATGGTGGGTCCTGAATCCTTATAGGGAAGTGGGTGTTGTTCAAAGATTGATCAATGGTATGCAACACAACACGTGTTCTCATTTGGGTCTTTCCTCATGCCCCCATCCATTTGTAGTGGTATGGGGGGATAGTCTTACGAGTTAGTGGGCGACGTGACACTTGTCAGTTCGTGGGGCTCGATGTTTTTTTGAAGATGAAATCTTATTGTGTGGAGGATAGAAATCAACGGTCGATGACATGTGATGTGGCTCAATCCTGGCCATTCCTCACCATCCCGTGTGGGCCCTGCCTATGTCCCATATCTTTTGATGGGCAAGCGAGCAAGTGCCATGTGGACTTTATAAAAAGATTTGCTAGGTTCTAATGAAGTTGGAATACTTCAAATTTGGCCGAAAAGATACTATTTCTAAACTATGCTATTTTCAGCTTTTTTTTGTAAGGTGCATGCTAAAGATTTCGGCCGTCAATCATGATAGCCATCAACATGTGTGGAAAAGGTGAAAACAAAGCATTGTAGTGTACGAACTAATATTTTGAGATCGGATCGGGATCAATCCCTGTTGTTTTTTGATAAGAAGAAATACAAGTGAAATAATTCCTATGGGTGAGCGGATAATTATGGTAGGAATGTTTTAATTGATGCAAAGTACAAAGTAGATGTTTATCTACTTGGAGTTTTTCTGATTTAAAGGAGCATTAAAATAACAATTAAAACTTAATTTTAAATGGTTGCATAGTAATCTTCTTGTTGATTTATCTTTCAAATCATGATCAACGGTTATGTTTAAAAGGATCAAGGCAGACTATTGTCAGCTCACACGTGTAAGCTTTCTTTGAAGAATTAATGGTTGGCACATTTTCATGGCTTGTTATAAGAAGGACTAATCACCATATTTTTCATTCATAAGTTTCTTTGAGTTTGAGTCTGAGAACGAAATTGGTAGATGTCTTCTGGGAGGACGAATAAGTCTGAAGAGTCCGTTAGGCCAGTCTAGAGGTCTAGGAGACTAAGTTTGCTCGAGTCTGAGAAGAATGCTCATGAGGATGGAATTGATACATAGGGAGCTCCTGATGCATGAAAGAATAGAAGAGGATGCATAAAATTTAAGAATAATGATGTCAAGAGCAACTATTGCCTGAGGAACCAAACTGTTTCAGAAGAATTAGTCAAGTTCAAAGGGAAGGAGTTGGTGGAATATGAAAAGAAGGCAAAGAAAATGTGAAAGTATCATAAGGCTTATCCAGGAAGGCTCAGTTATTCTAGTGAGTTTTCTGATAACCCTTCAAATAATGAGGGTGACACTAACTCAGAGGGTGATTATTATCCCCTCTCTTTGGTACCATCTGATGATTCCGATGAGGTGGTCATGATGGTTCCTCCAGTTCCACCGCAAGCAAGGTGTGGGATAGTATCCTCTAAGGTTGATGACTCAGAGTGATGACTATCCCCCATTTTTGTTTTTGGTGACACTATAGCCCTTTTGTTAGGAGTGTCCTATTCAAAATTCATGTGATTTCTTGTTTCTAGTGTTGATGTGGAAATATTTTGGGCTGGTGTATAGGAGAGGTGCCAGACTTCCTAGTGCTGGTTATATGCATGTTTTTGCTAGGGCTGCTAGTGGAGAATATTCTTTGATTGACAAGAATGAGGAGCTGGTGTTTCTACATGTAGGGCATGTGTAACATGGTCTTTTACTCTTCTATTTTCCTCAATGATTGCATGTAACCGACTAGAGACGTATGAAATTCTTGTGCAAATGATCTTGAAATTAAAATGTAAATGTAATTCAACCTGATGCTTGTTGCTCCCTTATTTTATAAAAGGGATTTCTGGGCTAATTATAGGTGTCAGAATTTTAAGTTTCAATAGGGTTTTTAGGGTAAATTCTAAGCTCAAGAAAGGCATTTCGAGTCGAATATGGATAAATAGACTAGTAGATTGTCTTGGAAATGAAATCCTGTATGTAATAATCTTAAATCGGTTTTACATAAACTACTGATACAAAAATGAATCTTTGTCTAGAAACAAATACTCTCCTATGTATATTTATCACAAAGTTATGAATGAGAATGCTAATGGTGTTGTCATTTATCTTCAAATAGTTATGTTTGAATGTATGATTCTATTCTTAGCTTTAACTCAAGGAGTTAATTAAAATGCTTGAAGAGGGTATAGAATTTTGTAAGAAATGGCTTAGGATTGGTAAGAAGTGAGTGTTTCTTTTAGGCATTATGAGTTTTCATAATTTATAAAGCAATATGAAGGTAGTCTATCTATCTCTAGTTTTTTAGTAGTTCATGTATTACAGATTCTTACATATTTGACTTTGTTGCTCCAATTGATGAGACACTGGCTAGTTTATTTGAAAATCTTGCATAAAGATTGAGTAAGTAGCATACCTGACCATGAAATTAAAATAAGAACAACATTCATTTAAAATCCTTTTTAGAGAGTTGTATGGGTTGTGGGTATCTTTGATTTGTAGCAAGTAAGTAGTCACTCACTTAAAGGATTTTCCAAATGTTTAATGGGGTGGAGCTTATTTGCATTACCTAAGAATCAATCTATGTATAAATATGTTACTACTTGAATACATCTCATGAAAACATATTTAGGATTACCCTCCCTGGTTTAACAAAGCCAAAAGTGAAGGAGTAAGGATCAAAAAATCCCGGGCTCATTGTGTTTGCCACTAACCTTACAGTTTCTTCATTATAAGAGCTAGATTTTTTTTAGAGAATTGTTAGGTTCTGCTAGAAAAATCACCAATAGCTTGCATGTTTGGTACTCTATTTTCTGAACTCGTTACCAAGAAAGAAATATGTTAAGTGGGAATTCGAGATTCCTGTTGCAAAATAAATATACATATATTTGGAAGGCTTGGAAGATAAAGTAAGTGCATGCAAAATATTTTTCCTATCTTTATAGAAAGAAATGAACTCCGGTGAAGTTATGTCTAGTTGATTTGAGGAAGGTTCTTCCTCCGAAACAAAATAATTGGAAGTTGTTATTAGTGATTCCCCTTCGAAATCAAAGTAAAGAAAAGTTGTCACTAAAAAAATCATTGTTATTCCTAAAGAAAAGGAAGAAGAAAAAGAATCTCTGCCTGGATCCGAATCCCCCGATCCAGATGGCATCCAACCTATGTTAGTTAAAGGGAAGATGAAGAAAATTGGTGAGTTGTGGAATGCCACCTCTCCAATTGATAGACTCACGATTGATGATGCTCTAGTTGAGATCTCCTTTGAAAAGGTATTGATGTATCAATTATTTCTGATTCCTCACCGGAGAATCTAGTTGAAGTAGTTGAAGAAAGAGTGGTGCTTGAAGGTCCAAAATGATGCAAGTTGGAAGCCTTGGTTGAAAAGAGATGTACTAAAGCCAAGCAGATGTTATCAAAACTTATCATGGAGATGAAGAAGGGCATCAAATAAATTTTGAATATCTACAATTATGGTGTCCGATGGCCTACTGCAATTGACAATTTCAGAAACAGAATCGAAGCAATTGAATCTAAGGTAAACAACATTGGAAAGAGCTTTGATATTTTTAAAGACAAAGAAGGAAAACAAAGAATGAGAGTTGGTGAATTGCAAGTTGAGCTAATCATTGTACAGAGACAAAGAGATGAAGTAGTAAAAACGTTTTGGCTTCTTAAAGAGATTTCTAAAGTCTGGTTAGATAATCTTTCCAGAATACTTACTGATGTAGAAGATTGTAAAAGACAATGCTCATCTACAAATTGGTCATCTTCTTTCACACTATTGGCTCTGTTGGAAAGCATATGGACAAGAATGGATTCTGCAGTAATTGAATGGAAGAAATTATATCTTGTTATCAAAGAAAGGTACAAGAAGGTATTTCAAGTGAAAATTTTCATTCTTATTTGAAGGAACTTTGAAATATTGGATGTTTGAAAGTTTTGAAATTTTGATGGCTAGAAGTTTTTGGATGAATTGGAATCTTTTTCAATTTTGGATGTCACCATGTTTACTTTTTTTTTTGGCTCCCTTTTCCATTGATGTCAAAGGGGAGAGAGTTGGAGAGATTGGAGGAGAGTTTTTGAATTGAATTTTTGCACATGTTGCCATCAATACCAAATGGGGAGATTGTTGGAAGAACATAGAATACTAGTCTACATGTTGTCAATGATGTCACCATGTTGTCAGATTGGTCCGGTACCTTGAACTGGTGTGCAAAACAAGTCTACACTCTTTGACGGTTGATCTGATATTTTGGTCCACATATTCTCTCTGTTAATCATCGTGGTTTAAGGTTTTGAGAAAAATGATTATGATCACTAGAAGCATGTATGTATGTTTTCCCGAATGATCAAATGATTGGATGGTATATTGGAATCGGTTTTTGGTGATTGCATTTTATTATTTGGTTAATCATGGCTGACCTAATAATCAATTATTAGGTCAACATGAATTGCGGTTATATGTGCAACCTAGCTTTGGTCTTAGCCAACATAGTATTGCATGACACACAGCTGAATAATTTCTAAGAAGCTTTGTATGAAGCCAACAAGTTATCCTTTTGTAAATATGTATTGAATCCAACTAGGCTGACCTAATTGATGCATGCAGATATATCAGGTATATATATAAGATGGCTTGAAGATGAACATGAAGCAAATGAAGATGTAAGAGTGTATGAAAGTGTTAACATGCAAAGTGTGCGAATAGAAGAGTGAAGTTTAGTTTTTTTTCATGTGAGCGAATACTCTAAGCATCAAAGGAACTGAATCTATACTTGTGGTGTAACTTCTTCAGTTCAAATTCTAGTTGTAAGCCATTTTGTTTATATAATTTCTCTAGGCAGTGAGCCTCTAGGTTTGGACAACGAGTCCTTGTAAGTAGTGAGCTTTTGTATATGGTAGTGATCTTATTTTGTAATTGGTATTGAAATAACTATATATATTGTGAGTTAGTCCTCACCGTGGTTTTTCCCTCATTGGGTTTTCCATGTAAAAATCTAGTGTTCCTGTGTTGTGTGATTTCATGATTTGTTCTTTCTCTTCTATGGTTTATGCATTAAAGAAATTGATGGTGCTTTTTCAATAATTTTTAGAATATACTGATTCACGCCCCCTCTTAGTATCTTGAATATTCAACAAAAAGGCCATTGGAAATGATTCATATTGATTTGTGTGGACCTATAAAGATAAAGAGTCTCCAAGGTGAAAGGTATTTTATGTTCCTCATTGATGATTTTTTTAGTATAACTTGGGTTACATTCTCACAGGAAAAATTAAAATCCTTGAGTAGATTTAATATTTTCAGGTTAATGGTTGAAAATGAAATGAATGCTAGAGTCAAGTGTTTAAGGTTCGACAAAGGTGGTGAGTTAACATCAAATGAATTTGAGGAATTTTGTGAAGAAAATGGAATAAAGAGGCATCTATCTGCTACTAGAACTCCTCAACAAAATGGAGTAGTTCAAAGGAAGAATAGAATTATTTTGGAGATGGCAAGAACAATGTTGAGTGAAGCCAAGTTGCTTGATGTATATTGGAAAGAATTAGTCCATACTTCTATCTATATTATTAACAAAGGTCAACTAAGAGTGAACACCACTAAGACTCCTTATGAGCTATGGTATGGAAGACCGACAACTGTCAAGTACTTCAAATTTTTTGGAAGTAAATGTTACATCAAAAGAGACGAAGAAGATTTGGGAAAATTTGACTCAAGATCCAATGAAGAAATATTTCTTGGATACTCAACTAGGAGAAAAGCTTACAAGTGCTGCAATAAAATACTAAGGAAGATAGTTGAAAGTTCAAATGTTAGGGTTGATGAAGAGTCACATCAATTCATACATGAGAAAGAAGACTGTTGGGTAGATGAACCTGCCTACTCAGAAGAAGAAGTAGAAATTGAAGAAAATGAAGAAACACAAGAGAAGATCATTAAGACTCTTGCCAAGTATGTTCAGAGGAATCAATCAAAAGATCAGATAATTGAAGTTAAGAATAAAGTAGTGTAGACTAAAAAAATATTTACAAGGATAAATGAATAGGTAAACTTTTATTTACTATCAATAATAAAACCTAAAACTTTTGTTGATGTGAACAAGGATGAAGAATGGATACAAGCAATGGAAGAATATAAAAAATAGATAGAGAAAAATTAAACTTGGGAATTGGTGCCATGAACTACAAATAAAAATGTGATAGGGACAAAATGGGGTATTCAAAATTCAATTAAATGAAGATAGGAAGTGGTAAAAAACAAAGCAAGGCTAGTGCACAAAGGTTATTCACAAGTGGAAGGAATTGACTTTGAGGAGACATTTTCTCCAGTGGTAAGAATGGAAGCAATTAGAATGATTCTTGCATTTTTAGTTCACAAGGACCTCAAGGTATATCAAATTGATCTCAAATTTTCTTTCTTGAATGGTGAATTAGAAGAAGAAGTTTACATTGAGAATCCTGATGGATTTCAGCTATCAAAAGACCCACAAATGGTATGTAGACTTAAGAAGGATTTATATGGTCTCAAACAAGCCCCTAGGTCTTGCTATGAAAGGTTAGACAAATACTTACTCCAACAAGGCTTCAAGAAAGGTACCATAGATAACAATATTTACATTAAAATTGAGGATACAAATTCTAATAGTTGTTGTATATGTTGATGATATAATCTTTGGTGGCAATGATGAAATGTGTAAGAAGTTTATACAAGAGATGTAGAAGGAATTTGAAATTTCTATGATAGGTGAGTTATCATTCTTTCTTAGGATCTAAATTGCTCAATCAGATTATGGTATTTTTATCTCTCAAGAAAAGTATGTCAAGGAGATGTTGAAGAATTTTGGTATGGATGATTGCAAAGAACTGAATACTCCGATGGAAACATGTCATTTGAGAAAAGATGATGAGTCACCTTAGGCTGATTAAACTCTATCTAGGTCTATGATTTGGGGCCTATTGTACTTAGCAAATCATAAAGGCCTAACATTATGCAAGCTGTCTACTTGGTTGCAATATTTCAAGCTAATCCAAGAGAAACTCATGTGAAGGAAGTCAAGACAATTTTTAGATATTTGAAGAGAACTCTGGATTATGGAAAATGGTTTACGATATAAAAATTGTGATGATTTTTCCTTGAGTGCAAATATTTATGTAAATCTGGCTGGTAGTGTTGATGATAGAAGAAGCACCAATGGTGTAGCTTTTTTGGGATATAGATTGGTCCCATGGTTTAGTAAGAAGCAATATTTAGTATCCTTATTAACAACAAAAGAAGAGTATATAGTTGTAACATCCTACTGCACTCAAGTGTTATGGATGAAGAAAATATTAAAGGATATCAAGGTAATGTATGATGCACCCATTCCTATTCTATGTGACAATAAAAGTGCCATCAATATTTCAAAGAATCCAATGATTCATTCTAGAACCAAGATCAAGAGGTAAAGTTGGAATATGTACCTATAAAGGATTGAGGTGTAGACATATTTACAAAGGAAATTTCCAAGGACACATTTGAATACCTTAGGTAGAAGTTAGGGGTTGTTGCCCCTCCTTCTAACTAGATGCATAGATGGTGCATCTATCTAGGGGGAGTAGTTCAAGATATATATTTATCCATAGATTGATGAGGGCTACCTGTCAGGGGGAGTAGGTAGAATGAATATAATAAAGGTGTTAAGGTTTGTGCAGACATGGGGAGCTTGTATGTTGTCATTATTATAGAGGAATAACACTAGCCCTTTGACCTTGATATCAAAGGTAGAGAAATTTCATATCAGGTTAGTGTTTCCATCAATGCCAAAGGAGGAGATTTTCGCATGTGTTTCCATTGATGTCCATAGAGTGGTACTATGGAAGGTTGCATGTGATGCAAACAAAGTGGTGATCTGAGATGTCAAAAGGGTAAGAGTTCAAAGGATAAGTCCAAAGGTGTAGACAAAGGAGTGATGATTAAAAGAGTGTCAAGGAGGACACAATGATTACTTTCATGAGCATGTTGTACATAGTTGTATCATATCTTTTGGTGTTCACAAATAAGTGAAAATTGTTAGGTTAAAGTGTATGTTGATATATAGAAGTTATGGTTTATTAATTTTGATGAAAATAGTTGTAATTATTATCTATAGTTGTGTGCATGTTGTATTCTTCCTTCCTTGATGTAAATAATTACATAAGTGATGAAAGAAATTATGTAAGGTTTCAAACAATCTAAGGTGTATAGGAAGTTATACTAAGGAAGCTCGAGATAATTATCCACACTCATCCACATTTGAAGATATGGCCTTTCAATTTGGAAGTTAGATAGAGATAGGTGTAAAGTATGTATGTTCATAATTTTAGTGCATAGAAGTTATCACAAAAGATTCCAGAGTTAGCAAAGTGAAGACAGTAGTACTATGTTGTTGCAATCAAGAAGGGTCAAAGGAATGCTCCACATTTCTTTGCACTTGAAAATTTATTTTTAATATTTGGAGGATATGTTCCTCTTGTCTCTATATTTTCTCATTTCAAGTTCCAGGTCTATAGGTGTACCACAAGCCTGTGTTTTAATGTTCTATCTTAAGACTATGTATTCAAGGCTTGCATGTGATGCTGAGTTTAATATCTATCTATTTGCATCAACATGAAGTAGCATGAAGTTGTGAAAGGAGTGTATGAAAATGTTTCTACATGTCATCTAATGTTTTAAAAGTGATCCACATGATGTTATTTGGTCTCTCTAGTATCACCTTTGGCCTGGAGCTAATGCATGGAAGGTTAAGTGTTTTTTGGGCCAACCTAGTATGGTAATATGATTGTGCCAGATATATGTCAGTGTGAAGGATGTTGTTGCCGTGGAGGTGACTAGATAGTATATTTTGTCAAGGTTTTTGTACAAAGGTTCTAGCCTCTTTTTTTTAGTGTTGAATTCTATATGGAGTTGTTGGTGTGAATAAAGTCTTGTACCTAGTTAATTCCTTTACTAGGGACTTAGAGGACTTATTTCACATGTTAAGTTTACTTAAGATATAAGCATTATTCTAGAAGTCTTAGTTGTCTTGTCTAGACAAGTCATAGCTATCTTATCTAGACTTCACATCATCCCAGGTAGTTATGATTTAGTTGTCTCATGTGATAGGATTAAGACACTTGTCATGATCTTGTCTTATCCTATCTCTCATCCTTTCCTTTATAAGCAAGGCATCTCTAGAATACTGCACTGTATTGTATTGCATAACATATTGATCATATTGTATCATATTGCAATTCTTGTTTGGTGGAATAACATCTTCCATTGTTGCTTCTCTCTATCTCTTGTGGAGGTTATTTGGTGTTGCAGATTGAAGATCTTAGTTGATTACTTCAACATGGTATCAGAGCTTTGAATCTTGCAAGCCCCTTCCAATTTTTTTCATTAGAGAGTTTCTACCATCAAGTTCTATTATGATTTAAGTTTCTTGTATGATCTTGCAAATTCCATGTATGCTCTTCTCTTGTGTTTCAATACGATCTTGAGAATCAAAAAGTGTTTGCAAAGATTTTTTAATCTTATGTTGCATGTACACATCTTGGTGAGATCTGATGATTGCAATAATTTTAACTATAGTGATAATATTTTTGGCTACTCCATTGTGTCCAGGAGGCTTGAGAAAGTCAGATTTGACTTTTGTTTCACTCAATTTGGTCACCATTTGCAACTTTGGCAAACAAGGGTTTGAAGCTTAGATCTTGTGAACAACGTTTTATAAGAACAATTTTGAAAAAAAAAAACTCTGCCATTGCATCCGGGAGGTTGTTTGCATGAATTTTGATATATAACTTGGCCATATTCGGTGAAAGTTGAATTTGGGGAAAATATTTTTACTTGGGAGGCCATACAACCCCCTAGGTTGAAGGTACGCATTGTGAGAATAAAACAATTCTGAATTTTTTTTTTTTTTTTTTGATATTTTTGAGAAATTTCAAAAAATAAAATAAAATTGTTTTTAAGTGCTATGCGCTTGCATTTAAAGTGCTTTAAAGCGCTGTACAAAGGGGGGGGGCATAGATATAATTGTTTGTAGCAGTTTTTTAAACCATGGACTATAATTAAGATTGCCACGATTGGTTGTCCCAAATTGCCATTGTGCGGCTAGTAACTACCAGGTGGGCGACTTCCTCACAAACTACCAGTGGCGGTAAAACATTTTTCGTCAGCCATTTTTGTAACCCCTAGCGTCAACATACACCGCGCATGTGACCACCACTTGTAGACCACTAGCGGTTAAGGTAACCATTGACCTTTTACCTCCGAATAGAGCAGGGTCATAGTGGTAACTAGGCGCCAACCCCTAGGGGCTTATTTTTTGTACCTAATTATTAGTAATTTTGCACCTGGTTAGTCTTCAAAGTCTTCCAAGTAGGCCTTTTTTTTAATTTTGCATAGCTTTTTGCCACGATGTCAGATTTTCGAAAACATGATATCGTCGGAAAGCTAGTTCGATGATCTTCACAGTGGTGTAGGTTATTTTTTCATATTTTTATATTTTTTTTCCAAATTTTCAGCCTAAAGGTACAAGTGCATTTATTACTTGTAATTGGCATAACTTTTGCAAACAAAATTGAATTTTGGAAAACTTTTTTTTGAAATTGCTCAAAAAATTGCAAGGAATATGTTTGTAACCTTATTTTCTAGTTTAGGCACTCTCTTCTTTCTAATTTTTTTTAAAAATCACTATGTGTTATAAACGGTTGATTTGAGCTTGTGACTTGTACAAATTGCAAAATTTCTTCATCGTAATTTGCTGGGGGGTTGCAAATTGAGTTTTAATACATTCTAGAGGGGTGAAAGACACAATTTAAGTGCCACATTGTCTTCTTTCTTTCGGTGTTCATGGTGGATCTATGGAAAATTGAACTGCTCACTCCACATAATTATCATACATAGAAGCTAAAAATGACTCAATTGTTACAATCTAAGGGTTAATGGCCAATGTTAGATGCAAAAAAACTTGATTTCACAAGAGATTATGAAAAAATTGTCCATAGATGTAAAATGGATGAAGCAAAAGGGCTCATTGGCTTACATGTATCTGATAACTTGTTTCATTTTTCGGAGTGTAAAATACCTAAGAATGTTTGGGATAAACTTGAAGAATTATATGGTAAAAGTAATCAATTTAAAGTCTTGAAACTTCAAGTGGATCTACAAGTACTCTCTCTAGATGCATTTCCTTCAATTCAGGATTTCCCTGTACAATTCAAGTTGATTTTGTCAGAATTAAAAGGATGTGGGCATGATAAATCTAGTGATGAGTGTATCTTCTTGATTCTATCTAAGTTAAGAGGCCCTTATCAAGTGTTCTCTTCTTATTTATATTCAACTATGGATTCCATGGGGAAAGATTATATAATTCCTTCATTTGAGTTATTTTGTGAGCATCTTACTAGGGAGGAGACCAAATTGATTCAGTTGGATGGACTGCCTAGTTCTAAGAATCATGCTCTAATGGCTCAAAAACCCAAGGGTAAAGGAAAGAATAAGAAGAAGCCCAAGATAGAATCATCTTCAGGTAGTGAGAATCCCTCCAAACCGAAGCCGAAGAACAATTAGAAGTCCACTCCATCTCCTTCTTTTTCTACCTTTGGAGATTCTTCTTCCAAGTCCAAGAAAAAGAAAGGAGACCCTTGTTCATTTTTTGGTAAAATTGGGCATGATGTGACTCATTTTTTTAAGATATTAGAATCCTTGGAGGAATCTATGAAGAATCATAAAATTTCAGTGTCTTATCCTTCTTCCATGGGCAAAGGGAAAGCTCTTTCAACATGGGCCATTCATTCATCTTCAAACAATTGGATTATAGATTCAGGTGCTTCACATCACTTGACCAATTCACGTGATCTTCTTGATTGCATAGTTCAAACTTATACTTCTCAGATTGTAGTTGGGAACTCTTCAGAGATTCTAGTTTTGGGGACAAGCTCCATTTAGATGCTAGATGGGTGCATTGGGGATGATCTTATTTTTCCTGATATTTCAGTGAATCTTCTTTCCATATATTAGATTTTTCATTTTGAAGATGGGAAGTCAGTTGAGTTTAAGCCATAGAATGTGACTATTAGACAGTTGCACGACTCTTAAAAGGTCATTTCTATAGTGATAGTTGATAATGAGAACCATTAGTATTGATTTGATGGCTTTGAGTATTCATCGGGTTCATGTTTTGTTGCTCATGCTGATTCAATGAGAAAAATTTGGCATGAAAGATTTGGGCACTTGAACTATAGATACCTTCAACAGATGCAAGCACACAACTTAGTGGTTTGTATTCCTAAGATCACTTGCATGGATTGTGTTTGTCAAGGTTGTGTTCTTGGCAATCAACATCAAGATCCTTTTCCTAAGCGTCAAGCTACATGTGCAACCACACCTCTTGAGTTGGTCCATATAGAGTGATCTCATGTCATTCCCAACTCCTTTTTCAGGGGCTAAGTATGTGCTTACTTTCATTGATGATTTTTCTCGATGCACATGGGTCTATTTTTTGAAGCTCAAGAGTGAGGTTCTCACCATGTTCAAGACCTTCAAAAAATTTGTGGAGAAGTAGTCAAGTTTTTCTCTTCGATGGATATGAACAAATAATGGGGGGAGTATGTCAATCAGGTATATCAAGATTTTTGTAGTATGGTATTCTTCATCAGCACATGGTTCCTTACACTCTGTTGTTCCTATAACACACACGCCCCATTTGGAACGGGGACCCTCTCTTTCCGTCGCCTTGTTGGGCCCTTTTGTTGTTGCCTCATTTTGTGTGCCCTAATTTTGGTGTCCTAGTTGGTCAACGCGCCCTTCAAAGTCTCGTTTTAGGTTGACCATGTTTTGCCCCTAAAAATTGCTGAGTCTTGGGACTTCTTTGTTATTTTGTCTTTCTGGGCGTCTATGGGACTTCTCAGGTCTGACTCATCAGGTTTCCTTTGTGCCTTCACCATCCTGAACGGATGACTGTTGGTGTCCTCCTAGACCCCAAACCTTGGTGCCTCCTTTGCCATCTGCCTCACTTCTCCAAAACTGAACGACCATTCTTTGCCATCTTTCAAACCCTTGGGCTTCGGTTCTCCTGCCCCCATCCTGAAATTTGAACTCACCTACCTCGCTGGCTACCATACTTGCATTCATTAGGGGGTATTAAATGTACTTAAGGGCTATCTAAAAAAGTTTCAACATGTCATTTTCACATGTCAAAAATAGAAAACAAGCACAGTGCCATCTCAACCTTCGCCACCCTCGCGGTCGAGCTTTCACTTCGTTGTTCTTCTAGGATTCATAATCTCATTTCTTCGAGCCCCCAAGGTATGACCACCATCTGATAGTCCTTCCCTTTTCTAAAGATTTATGATAAAATAGCTAGACGATAAGGGACAAATGATTTAAAACCTAATAGGGAAAATGTCTCACCTTAAAACCCACTTGACCAAATTTCGGAAAATGTCCCTTAGAGGACCCAAATTTGCATTTGCAACCCTGCCATCCCATCGCTGTTCTTCGGTGTAGGTGACCATGATCTCCGGGCCTGAGACTCTCTTTGAGTGTAGTGTTAACTTGGTGAAAATATCCTCAACAATGAAGCATCTGTTAGAGTAAAGTAATTAATTAACTTTACTCTCCTCTTAAGATTTCGCCTTGCACACATATTAGTCATTTAATAATTAATATTAATTATTAAATGCACTCACCTTTAGGGTTAGGTTTTCCTTTCAGGTTTTGATCTCCTTTTATAAGGATCGATCTCTTGTATTTCTTTTATGCTCTATTTCATTTTTCTAGAATACATCTTCACATTGTGAGAGCCAAACCCTTGTCTTGATCTCTCTCTCTTTCTCTGTGAAAAGTTTTTTGCATGCAAGTATTGATTGGGTTTTGTGGATTTGTATTTCTCAAATCCTACATGGTATTAGAGCCAGATCTGCTGCAGCTTGTTCAGTTTTTTGAAAGATTTAGAGATCTAGGTTTGGCTGCATCAGATCTGTTTCCATTTTCAAATTTTTTTTGGCATATGGGGTTTCTTTTTTTTGGTACACTTTGAGCTCAAACGGACCTCACCATTGAGTTTGCAGCATCCAAAAACCCCTAAATCAACTGTTCATTCATCGATTTTGGCTACAATCATTCAGGGAAGCAAAAAAAATTTTGCCCTACGACCGTATGGCCCTAGGGCACGTCGTTTGAGCAAAAAAATCAAATTTTTTTTAAAAAACGTAGTTTTTTTGAATTTTTTTGGCATGGCCAATTCAATCCGTAGCGCCATCGATCTACCGCCGGCACCATCCACCGCCCGCGGCCAAGCGGCCACCACCGCGTCATCGGCCTGCACCCAGCCCGCGCATCGCTCACTACCCGCCCGAGCTTCGCCACCACGCCACCAGCCGCTCGCACACCACCACCTACACACCAAGACCCCTGGTCAGCCATGTGACCAGGGGCCGAAGGCTTTTAAGCCCCTGAGGGCTGTGAAATGTTTTTTAAAACCCTTTTTGAGCTATTTTCACAAAATTAGGTGTATCTCGGACGTTTGAGCTCCATTTTTTGAACGGAAATAGGCATTGGAAAGCTGGTTCCAGCGCCGTTCTGATGGTGTAGGAAATATTTCAAAATTTTGCCATTTGGTTTCCTGTTATCGCAGTCAAAGACTTATGTTGATTCTTGCACTCCAGGGGGCATAACTTTCTTGTTTTTGCTTTGTTTTGCTCACTTGGATAGGTGTTGGAAAGATATCCGCATGATCTATTCAGTGATGTGATCCTTTTCATCAGAAACTTCTTTAGGTACACAGAGATTTGTCTCAATCATATACTGCTTTCTATATTTTTTTGGCTTTCAATTTGTACTGGGGGTTGGTTTTTTGCATTGTAGGGGAATTTTTTTTCCTGCTTTTTGTCATTTACATCAGAAAACCAAAATCTATAAACACCAAAACAAAAAAACCCCTTTTGCATCTTCTGTCTAGTTCTGAAAGACCACTTAATAATAATAAAAAAAAAATATTCAGAGCAGTTGAGGCACAGTTCACAGCATGGACGATAGATCTATTGAGCCTCTCACACCACATAATTATCACACTTGGAAGGGTCGCATGATGACACTTCTCCAATCTCGAGGGTTATGGTCCTGTTTGGATGAGGTTCAGCCTCCATTGACTCGGGCCTTTAAGGTTATGCAGCACAGGAACAATATGGATCAGGCTATGGGATTGATGGCTTTGCACATTTCAGATAGTCTCTTGTTTCATCTTGACGGGTGTCTCACACCTAGGGCCATTTGGACCAAGTTTGAGGGACTTTTTGGCACTATCAACCAGTTTAGAGCATTGCAGATTGAGGCTGAGTTGACTTCCTTGGTACCTGATTCCTTTCCTTCCATTAAGGACTTTTTGATGAAGTTCAAATAGCAGAGATCTATCTTGCAGGGTTGTGGCAAGAATAAGACTGATACAAAGTGCATCTTCCTGATCCTCTCCAAGCTTCAGGGTCCATTTCAGATCTTCTCTTTGACCTTCTATTCCACCATGGATGCCTTGGGTGCTTACCATGTCATGCCTACCTTTGAGGTGTTTTGTGATCATCTGACTCGTGAGCAAGCCAAGCTCAAGCAAATGGATTCACTTTTAGGTTCACAGAACCAAGCATTGGCAGCCTAGTCCTCCAAGGGAAAACAGAAGCAGAAACCGAAGCCCAAGAAAAATTTAGGGGCTAGTGAGCATCCCTCCAAGCCACCACCTAAGTCTGATTCACACCCACAGCCCAAATAGAACAAATCTTCCAAGTCTGGTGAGTCTTCCTCTAAGACTAAGAAGAAATCTGGCGATCCTTGCAGTTTTTGTGGCAAGGAAAGGCATCCAGTTTCCAGGTGTTGGAAACGTTTAGAGGCTTTAGAGGAAGCCATGCAGTAGCATCATATCATTGCACCTCAGCCTTCTTCCCAAATCACAGGGTAAGGTCGTGCTCTTTCTACACAAGCATTGTCCTCAGAATCCACTTGGATTCTAGATTCTGGTGCTTCTCACCATATGACACACATAGAGGATTTGGTCACCACTCTTGCCCCTACAGGCACTAGCCATATTATAGTTGGTGACTCAGCACAACTTTCAGTTCAAGGTTCTGGTACTATTTCATTGGATGGTGGTTGTCTTCAGGATGTGCTATTGGTTCCCGACATTTCGACAAACCTTCTATCTATTTATCAGATTTGCCGCTCATCTCTAGTAAGACAGTTGAGTTCTCACCACATGATGTGGTTATTTGAGACCTTCATGATCCTGACTTGGTTGTGGCTACTGGGAGTGTGGATTCTGCATCACGCTTATATCGATTTGATGGTTTTGAGAGTTCAGACATTGTCGGTTCCTCTCTTATAGCACATGCAGATTCAGTGAGCAGGCTTTGGCATGAGCATTTTGGCCATGTCAAATACAGTTATCTCCAGCAGATGAGTACTAAGGCACTTGTGATTGGGCTCCCACAGATTTCTTGTACTGATGGTGTATGTCGAGGTTGTTCCCTTGGCAAACATCATCGAGATCCTTATCCTAAGGGTCGCGCCACTCGTGCTAAGGCACCCCTAGAGTTGGTACATAGTGATCTTATGTCCTTTCCGAATCACTCCTTTTCAGGGCCCATTATGTGCTCACTTTTATTGATGACTTCTCCAGATGTACATGGGTGTACTTTCTTAAGTACAAGTCTGATGTCTTTGACTCATTTAGGACTTTCAAGACATTTGTGGAGAAGCAATCTGGACTTTCTATCAGGAGGATATGCACAGATAATGGGGGGGAGTATGTTAATCAGGCTTTCAGAGATTTTTGCACTGAGCATGGTTTACAGCATTAGTTTACAGTCCCTCACACCCCTCAGCAGAATGGTGTTGCTGAGAGAAAGAACAAAACCTTACAAGAGATGGCAAATTGTATGATACAGTCTCGAGCTATGAGTTCTTCATTTTGAGCTAAGGCAATCAATTGTGCCAATTATATTCAGAATCAGATGCCTCATAAGGCATTGCGACATATGACTCCAGAGGAGGCTTGGACCCATGTCAAGCCTGATGTTTCTATATTCCGAGTTTTTGGTAGTGAGGCTTGGGCATTTATTCCTGATGCTCAGCGGAAAGCCATGGAGAGGAAAAGCCAACCACTCATATTTGTTGGCTATTGTGAGGATGTTAAGGCGTACAGGTTGTTTGATCCTAATTCCAGAGAGGTCTTGTTTCGGTGGGATGTCCAGTTTGATGAGCGCTATCCTCAAATGGATTCTCCATCACCAGCTTCTCCCTCATTGCCTACTCCTCCCTCTTCATCTCTTGAGGATGATGTAGATGATGATGATCCACCATCTCCACCACCACCAGTTGCTCCGCATTTTCCTAGGTGGGCCCGTGTTACTGTTGAGGTAGCTGGTTCTTTGGCAAGTGATCCTTCAGATACTCATCGTACTCGTGCTCAGACATCTGGTTCTAGTCTTTTGAGTCATGCCATTTCAGATGATCCTCAGAAGTTTTCAGAGGCGACAGGTCGCCTTGAGTGGGATAGGGCCATGGATGAGGAGTATTCTTCTTTGATGAAGAATCATACTTGGGATCTTTGTCCTCTTCCTACGGGAAGAAAGTTGGTTCGTGGCAAGTGGGTGTACCATACTAAGTATGTTGTAGATGGTTCTATTAATAAGTATAAGGCATGTCTTATTGTGAAGGGGTTTTCTCAGGTAGAGGGTATTGACTACTCTGAGACATTTGCTCCTGTTGCCAAGATGAACTCTATACACCTTGTACTTTCACTTGCAGCTTCACAGGGATGGACAGTGTTTCAAATGGATGTGAAGAGTGTCTTCTTGCATGGAGACCTACATGAGGAGATCTATATGGAGTAGCCTCAGGGATTTGTGCAAGACACTTCTTTGGTTTGCAGACTTCGACGTTCATTGTATGGTCTCAAACAAACCCCTCAAGCTTGGTATGAGAAGATGGACTCTTTCTTGCTTTCCTCTCACTTCACACACTGTCATTCCGATCACATAGTGTATTCTCAGCGTCAGGGGGTGATCTTTTGATTCTTGTGCTATATGTAGATGATCTCATTCTTACAGGTAGCTCATCCTCCATGATTCAGAGTGTTCAGAGAGCCTTGATGGAGTAGTTTGAGATGACAGATCTCGGTCTTCTGCACTTCTTTCTGGGTCTTTAGGTTATTCAGTCTTCAGATGGGATTTCCATATTTCAGGAGAAGTATGCTCTTGATATGCTTCAGCGATTTGGCATGCTTGATTGCAAGTCTGCCCCCACTCCATTTCAGTCAGGTGTTATTTTGTCTTCCACTTGTTCTACTCCTTCAGTGGATCCCACTTTATATAGGCAGTTGGTTGGAAATTTGTTGTACCTGACACATTCTCATCCTGATCTTTCCTTTGCGATTGGCCTTGTGTCTAGGTTCTCCCATGATCCTCATGAGAGCCATCGGCAAGCAGCCAAACATATTTTGAGGTACATTCAGGGCACCACTCATTTTGGCATTCACTACACTTCAGGATCCCCTCACATCATTGGCTTCACTGACTCAGATTGGGTTGGTGATGCCAATGATTGGAAGTCTACTTCTGGCTTTGTTTTTTGCCTTGGCTCTGGTCCTATCACATGGTCTTGCAAGAATCAGTCTGCTATTGCATTATCATCTACAGAGGTTGAGTACCGAGCAACAATCTTAGCCAGTCAGGAGGTTTTATGGCTTTGGTAGTTGATGACAGAGTTTGGGTTTCCTCCAGATAGTCCCATTATTCTTTGGTGTGACAATCATAGTGCCATTCACATTTCTCGCAACCCAGTGGAGCATCAGCGGACTAAGCACATTGAAATGCACATGCACTTCATCAGGCAGCTGATTCAGGATGGTTCTCTCATCTTGGAGTACATTCCTACACAGGAGCAGGTTGCAGATATCTTCACTAAACCTTTAGCATCTCCGCGCTATCTTCAGTTGCGCTCCATGCTTGGGGTGAAGGAAGTTGTCCTTGGGGGGTCTTAGTGAGGCCTTCCTTCCTTCATGTTTTCTTTAAGCATGTTTCTTTATCTCTTTTTGGAGAGGAGTTTTTTCCCACTGGGCTTTCTCCTTTTCTCCGTTTCATAGAGATCTCCTTGTACTTGGGTACCTGATCAGGCCTAGTTGCCAGGACCCATTTTTACTTTCATGCATTGTAGTTACTTTTGCTTTTCTGCACATGTTTGTAGTTGCACTCTTGCTTATCTTAAGGGGGAGTGTTAGAGTAAATTAATTAATTAAATTTACTCTCCTCTTAAGATTTCGCCTTGCACACATATTAGTCATTTAATAATTAATATTAATTATTAAATGCACTCACCTTTAGGGTTAGGTTTTCCTTTTAGGTTTTGATCTCCTTTTATAAGGATCGATCTCTTGTATTTCTTTTATGCTCTATTCATTTTTCTGGAATACATCTTGCACATTGTGAGACCCAAACCCTTGTCTTGATCTCTCTCTTTCTCTGTGACAAGTCTTTTGCATGCAGGTATTGATCGGGTTCTGTGGATTTGTATTTCTCAGATCCTACAATGGATTCACTTGTTTTCATTTTGAATATATTCTACCATGCAATTATATATTTTTTTCCTATATATGTATTTTTCTATATATATATATATATATTGTGCATGGAAGAATAGAATGATACATAGACATATTTCCATACATATACATACTTTCATATATATATATATATATATTTGTATATGTATATATATGTAATTATTTATTTGATTGTTACAATGAAATTTATTTTATATATTTATGTTCGGCTCTCCATGTTTCATTGTTTGGCTCTGCACTGAAGAAAGCTCCCTTTCTCTTTCAGTTGAGGTTTTCTACCTCACTACGCATGTACCATTGTATTTCATTTTGACAATGTTTAACCAATGTTTGTCCATGTCTCACTAAACAAATCTGCTCTAAGTCATTTCAATTCAAATAATAAAATTGAACAAACTGTCAACATGCAAAATAAAGCCAATTACATTACAAACTATTCATAAAAACCAAGCAAAATAAAGACAATAAAAACAAACTATTCATGCACAACAAAGATAATTGCATTACAAACTATCAACAATTGCATTACAAATTGTTCATACAAACTAGAGCATTGAATTGAAAAATGTCAAGATGCATATTAAATAAATGCAAACTGTTCATGCATCACTGTGACTTCAACAATGTTCAATTTTTATTTATTTTTAACTGCTCCAAACATCTTTTTTAACATCTGCAGGTGCAATCTAAAGGTAAACTAAGGTCGAAACCAAAAACCAAGATTGCAAAGATGTTGTCTCGTACATGGAAAGACATTGTAATAGTCTCCAATGTGCAACAACCGATTGTAGAAGTAAACATGTACCTTGAACATGTTGAGGTTGTCCTAGAGGTTGTTGCACCACCAATCAAGTGAGCAAGAGCATCAAAGGAAATGGAATGGTCATCACAAGACATGGGCAGGGCATTGGAGGATGTTGAAACAAATGGGATGTTAACAAGAGCTACTACGAAGAAGTGGAAAATCCTAGCTACAACACTTAGCAATTGGTTAGGTGGCTTGAGCACTACTTCAAAGAAGGGTCCACCAACAATCCTAACAGAAGAGGAGTGTCTGATTATGAAATAGTGCATAGATATGGCAGATATTGGACACAGGATTGAGATTATGAATCTCAAGCAAGAGGTTTCTTAGATATGCCAGACTAGATCCAACCCTTTCACAGAGGGATTGCCTGGAAAATCATGGTGGACTAGATTCAAGAGACACCATCTAGAATTGACCTTGCACACAACTGAAGATCTTGACAAAGATAGGGTGGTAAATCTTAGACCTGAAATAGTAGCTGAATTTTTTAGAACGTTGATAGTAGCATATGAAAGTACCCCATACGGTCCTGACAGAATTTGGAACTGTGATGAAACAGGATTTCAAGCTAGCAAAAATGGAACTATGAGGGTCTTGGCACGACGAGGCAACAAGAATGGATAACAATTCTATGTTGTGTTAATGCATCTGACCAAACAATACCTAGTTTCTATATGTTCAAGGGAAATACAAAGATAGAGAATTACATTTTTAACTATGAACCATGCACAACTATGGCAACCCAAGCACATGCTTGGATGACGAAGGAGATTTTCTTTGACTAGCTGGAACATTTTTGTGTGTCGGTTCTTAGGGGTGTGTCACCTACTAAAAGGCACTTGCTGATTTTTGATGGCCATGGAAGTCATGTTGCATTGTCAACTATCTAGAAGGCAAGGAGGTTAGGCATTGACCTCCTAACACTGCCTAATCATACTTCTCACGCACTATAGCCTTTGGATGTTAGCGTGTTTGCACCATTCAAGAAATATTTCAAATCAGAATGAGCATATTTTCTCACTAGATTCCTTGATATTGATATTAGAAGGGCAGAATTGGTAGAGTTAGGAAACAAAGCATTGAGAAGAGCTATGACTCCAGCCAACATAAAAGTTAGCTTTAAAAGGATGGGGATATGGCCCCTCAATTCTAATGCACTCGTGGGTAACATGTGTCCCAACGAGACATTGAGATTGTTGACACCGATAATGCTTCTATAGTGCAGAACATCCTTAGTCTTTCAGGACTTGATGTTTCAATAAAAGAACTTTCACAAAAATTGAGAACTCCAAGGGATACTCAACTGCATGAATGTGCAAAGCAACAACTTGAGGACATGGAAAACTAGCCTACATAAGAATACATGGGGAATTTCACATTCCCATCTCCAACACCCACACCTCTAGAAGAAACAATGCACTATTATGTAGATGGCAACAATGAAAGTCAGGGTACACCGGACCAAGAGGAGTTTATTAACTCCCAAGTCAATGAAACAATTCAAACCCAAAGTGGTTCTCGGATCGGTAACTTCCTTAAGTTTACAACTCATAAAGTGAATGGAAGAATGGGAAAGTCTAGTGGTGGTGCTCTTCGGGTGAGACGACAGTCTCAATTGTTGACTGCTAACAGTTACATGACTCTCATAATGGAGCAAGAATGAAGGAAAAAAGAATTAAAAAATCAGAAAGAGGCAACAAATTGAGGACAAAAAGGTAGCATGGATTCTAGAGTTGGAGCAGAAGGAACAAAAGAAAATTAAAAAGGAAATTGAGCACAATGAAAGAGAGCAACTGAAACAATTGCAAAGAAAGGAAAAAGAGCAGAAGAAGGAGCAAGAGAGGATACAAAAATAACAAGAGAAGAAGGAAAGGGAGATCGAATTTTCCCATAGAGCATTGATGCGAGATAGACACTTAAGCAGTCCTACAACTCCCTTCTTTGATAATCATGGTTACCTTTGAAATATAACCAATAATAATATCCCTCTATTTTATGCAGACAATGTGTGTTTCAGTCCCAACACATCTCAAGTTAGTTGCACTCAATTTCCAGTTGGCCAGACTTCTTCACCACTAATTCCTTCAAATGTAAGTTGCACGCAACTGACAAATGAAAATGCAAATCAATTTTTGGAAAGTCTAAATGTAGCAACAGGATATGAGAACACATCTCCAGATTCATTCCTTGGATTATTCGACTGAGGTTGGGAGGGACTAACTAAAACAATGCATTATATCTTTTTTGGGGGGGGTTGTAGTTGGGGATGCCATTTTCATTGTGTTGCATCTCTTTATTAATGTGAACTAAATCTATTTATTATTTTGAACTAATTTTTTTTATTAATGTGATACGAGCTCCCTGGTTGACTTTGTGGGTGAAAATTGTTTTATAATTGCATATTAAGGTGCTCTAGTGTCAGGCCCATTGACGACTATGTCAATACCTTTTTATGGTTGTCTTATAATCTACATATCAAAAAATATGTTGTATGCAGATTTTTTGTTTCAACTTTGTTTATCACAATTGCTATGTTTATAATATCTATTCTATATTTGTGAAAATATATTCTATGTAGATAATTTGTTTCAAATTTGTTTACAACAATTACTATGTTTATAACATCTATTCTACATTTATGAAAAAATATTCAATGTTGATAATCTTATACAACATTTCATACAATACACCCTATGTTGATAATTTAACATTTGAAATTGCATGTGAACACATTTCATATAGTCATTAAAAAGGTCTAATAGACATGTCTAAAATCCACAACACTTCATAACAAAATACTTGATGTAATCTATCCTTTTGTATATTAGTAGCTCAATTGAAATTTACTTTTAGGCTATACCTCTACAAAAGATAACATGTATGTATGTCTTATCTCAAGTTTATTTTTTTTGGTACATTACATTTCACTCTTTTTTTGTGAATGGTAGAGATGGATGTGACCTATTTGACCTATATGATTTTAGTTATCCCCTATTATTATTTTTATCATTGCACAAACTTTAAATCTACAATTTGGTTATAACATTTGTTTGTTATCCTAAACTATGAAAATGGTTTGACCGGTTTTCATTTCAAGGATATATGTAGTTCTTATATGTGCATACATATGTGCATAAGGATGTACATATTTATATATGTGCATAGGTATTTAGATGTATGTCTATGTCAATACGTATGTACATACATATATATGTGCATACGAATGCACATGTATCCATATGTCAATATGTATGTACATATTTATAAATGTGTATGTACATGTATATATATGTAAGTACATATATATAAATGTGTATCTACATGTATATATGTATCTACATATATATCAAAGTGTATCTCCATGTATATATATGTACAATGCAGTTGAACAATCAAACTAAACTATGTATATATATATATCAATGTATACCTATGTATTTATATGTATGTATATATATCAATGTTTATCCACATGTATGTATATGTATCTACATATATATCAAAGTGTACATACATATATGTCAATGTGTTTCTACATATATATGAATGTGTATCTACATGTATATATATGTATCTACATATACATACATATATGTATCTACACATCTATAAATATATGTATCTACACATATATATACATATGCGTATCTACATATATATACATATATATATATGCAATGTACATATATATACACAGATAAATAGATATATAGATACATACATTGATATATAGATTGAAAGTTATAGTGTATGTATAGATAGAAATTAAATGAAAAGATTAAACCCATTAAAGTCATAGTGATACATGAAGATAACCATATATTTCCTTGACAAATTGAGCGTGTTTATGAACACAAATATTGGAAGTATTCATAAACACCCTAGACGCCATAAACATCATGGAGCACATTGTCGATGCAGTTAGAATGGAAGAGAACCTTCAATCTATGGACAATCACATAAACACTTTAAATATTATGTTCAAAATCAGCAACAAAATAAATAATAACATTCAACTTAAGTAACACAACACACCCATAACAAAACAAATAAGTGATAAGAAGAAAGAAAAGGGAATGAAAGGAGACAATAGTGCAGCTTTAGTGAGGTTAAAAACCCCACCTCTATGAATTGGAGATGGCCAATGGTATGGTGAATTTCTCCAACTGAATCCTACAAACATATATGAAAATAGTCATTAATAAGAAAAGTGTAGTAAGGAAAGTGCTTAACTTACAATAAGAATGTATAGTATCCTTTTTTGTTTACCTTTGAAATGAAATTGACCATCACCAAGCCAATAATGAATTGAAATTTCACACCATCGAAGAAGATTGAACAAGACACAAATTTACAACAAGTGTCAGCCGAATACACCAACATGTCTA
>CM021104.1:142598408-142781119 GCA_007115665.2 Sequoiadendron giganteum
CTAATATTTTGAGATCGGATCGGGATCAATCCCTGTTGTTTTTTGATAAGAAGAAATACAAGTGAAATAATTCCTATGGGTGAGCGGATAATTATGGTAGGAATGTTTTAATTGATGCAAAGTACAAAGTAGATGTTTATCTACTTGGAGTTTTTCTGATTTAAAGGAGCATTAAAATAACAATTAAAACTTAATTTTAAATGGTTGCATAGTAATCTTCTTGTTGATTTATCTTTCAAATCATGATCAACGGTTATGTTTAAAAGGATCAAGGCAGACTATTGTCAGCTCACACGTGTAAGCTTTCTTTGAAGAATTAATGGTTGGCACATTTTCATGGCTTGTTATAAGAAGGACTAATCACCATATTTTTCATTCATAAGTTTCTTTGAGTTTGAGTCTGAGAACGAAATTGGTAGATGTCTTCTGGGAGGACGAATAAGTCTGAAGAGTCCGTTAGGCCAGTCTAGAGGTCTAGGAGACTAAGTTTGCTCGAGTCTGAGAAGAATGCTCATGAGGATGGAATTGATACATAGGGAGCTCCTGATGCATGAAAGAATAGAAGAGGATGCATAAAATTTAAGAATAATGATGTCAAGAGCAACTATTGCCTGAGGAACCAAACTGTTTCAGAAGAATTAGTCAAGTTCAAAGGGAAGGAGTTGGTGGAATATGAAAAGAAGGCAAAGAAAATGTGAAAGTATCATAAGGCTTATCCAGGAAGGCTCAGTTATTCTAGTGAGTTTTCTGATAACCCTTCAAATAATGAGGGTGACACTAACTCAGAGGGTGATTATTATCCCCTCTCTTTGGTACCATCTGATGATTCCGATGAGGTGGTCATGATGGTTCCTCCAGTTCCACCGCAAGCAAGGTGTGGGATAGTATCCTCTAAGGTTGATGACTCAGAGTGATGACTATCCCCCATTTTTGTTTTTGGTGACACTATAGCCCTTTTGTTAGGAGTGTCCTATTCAAAATTCATGTGATTTCTTGTTTCTAGTGTTGATGTGGAAATATTTTGGGCTGGTGTATAGGAGAGGTGCCAGACTTCCTAGTGCTGGTTATATGCATGTTTTTGCTAGGGCTGCTAGTGGAGAATATTCTTTGATTGACAAGAATGAGGAGCTGGTGTTTCTACATGTAGGGCATGTGTAACATGGTCTTTTACTCTTCTATTTTCCTCAATGATTGCATGTAACCGACTAGAGACGTATGAAATTCTTGTGCAAATGATCTTGAAATTAAAATGTAAATGTAATTCAACCTGATGCTTGTTGCTCCCTTATTTTATAAAAGGGATTTCTGGGCTAATTATAGGTGTCAGAATTTTAAGTTTCAATAGGGTTTTTAGGGTAAATTCTAAGCTCAAGAAAGGCATTTCGAGTCGAATATGGATAAATAGACTAGTAGATTGTCTTGGAAATGAAATCCTGTATGTAATAATCTTAAATCGGTTTTACATAAACTACTGATACAAAAATGAATCTTTGTCTAGAAACAAATACTCTCCTATGTATATTTATCACAAAGTTATGAATGAGAATGCTAATGGTGTTGTCATTTATCTTCAAATAGTTATGTTTGAATGTATGATTCTATTCTTAGCTTTAACTCAAGGAGTTAATTAAAATGCTTGAAGAGGGTATAGAATTTTGTAAGAAATGGCTTAGGATTGGTAAGAAGTGAGTGTTTCTTTTAGGCATTATGAGTTTTCATAATTTATAAAGCAATATGAAGGTAGTCTATCTATCTCTAGTTTTTTAGTAGTTCATGTATTACAGATTCTTACATATTTGACTTTGTTGCTCCAATTGATGAGACACTGGCTAGTTTATTTGAAAATCTTGCATAAAGATTGAGTAAGTAGCATACCTGACCATGAAATTAAAATAAGAACAACATTCATTTAAAATCCTTTTTAGAGAGTTGTATGGGTTGTGGGTATCTTTGATTTGTAGCAAGTAAGTAGTCACTCACTTAAAGGATTTTCCAAATGTTTAATGGGGTGGAGCTTATTTGCATTACCTAAGAATCAATCTATGTATAAATATGTTACTACTTGAATACATCTCATGAAAACATATTTAGGATTACCCTCCCTGGTTTAACAAAGCCAAAAGTGAAGGAGTAAGGATCAAAAAATCCCGGGCTCATTGTGTTTGCCACTAACCTTACAGTTTCTTCATTATAAGAGCTAGATTTTTTTTAGAGAATTGTTAGGTTCTGCTAGAAAAATCACCAATAGCTTGCATGTTTGGTACTCTATTTTCTGAACTCGTTACCAAGAAAGAAATATGTTAAGTGGGAATTCGAGATTCCTGTTGCAAAATAAATATACATATATTTGGAAGGCTTGGAAGATAAAGTAAGTGCATGCAAAATATTTTTCCTATCTTTATAGAAAGAAATGAACTCCGGTGAAGTTATGTCTAGTTGATTTGAGGAAGGTTCTTCCTCCGAAACAAAATAATTGGAAGTTGTTATTAGTGATTCCCCTTCGAAATCAAAGTAAAGAAAAGTTGTCACTAAAAAAATCATTGTTATTCCTAAAGAAAAGGAAGAAGAAAAAGAATCTCTGCCTGGATCCGAATCCCCCGATCCAGATGGCATCCAACCTATGTTAGTTAAAGGGAAGATGAAGAAAATTGGTGAGTTGTGGAATGCCACCTCTCCAATTGATAGACTCACGATTGATGATGCTCTAGTTGAGATCTCCTTTGAAAAGGTATTGATGTATCAATTATTTCTGATTCCTCACCGGAGAATCTAGTTGAAGTAGTTGAAGAAAGAGTGGTGCTTGAAGGTCCAAAATGATGCAAGTTGGAAGCCTTGGTTGAAAAGAGATGTACTAAAGCCAAGCAGATGTTATCAAAACTTATCATGGAGATGAAGAAGGGCATCAAATAAATTTTGAATATCTACAATTATGGTGTCCGATGGCCTACTGCAATTGACAATTTCAGAAACAGAATCGAAGCAATTGAATCTAAGGTAAACAACATTGGAAAGAGCTTTGATATTTTTAAAGACAAAGAAGGAAAACAAAGAATGAGAGTTGGTGAATTGCAAGTTGAGCTAATCATTGTACAGAGACAAAGAGATGAAGTAGTAAAAACGTTTTGGCTTCTTAAAGAGATTTCTAAAGTCTGGTTAGATAATCTTTCCAGAATACTTACTGATGTAGAAGATTGTAAAAGACAATGCTCATCTACAAATTGGTCATCTTCTTTCACACTATTGGCTCTGTTGGAAAGCATATGGACAAGAATGGATTCTGCAGTAATTGAATGGAAGAAATTATATCTTGTTATCAAAGAAAGGTACAAGAAGGTATTTCAAGTGAAAATTTTCATTCTTATTTGAAGGAACTTTGAAATATTGGATGTTTGAAAGTTTTGAAATTTTGATGGCTAGAAGTTTTTGGATGAATTGGAATCTTTTTCAATTTTGGATGTCACCATGTTTACTTTTTTTTTTGGCTCCCTTTTCCATTGATGTCAAAGGGGAGAGAGTTGGAGAGATTGGAGGAGAGTTTTTGAATTGAATTTTTGCACATGTTGCCATCAATACCAAATGGGGAGATTGTTGGAAGAACATAGAATACTAGTCTACATGTTGTCAATGATGTCACCATGTTGTCAGATTGGTCCGGTACCTTGAACTGGTGTGCAAAACAAGTCTACACTCTTTGACGGTTGATCTGATATTTTGGTCCACATATTCTCTCTGTTAATCATCGTGGTTTAAGGTTTTGAGAAAAATGATTATGATCACTAGAAGCATGTATGTATGTTTTCCCGAATGATCAAATGATTGGATGGTATATTGGAATCGGTTTTTGGTGATTGCATTTTATTATTTGGTTAATCATGGCTGACCTAATAATCAATTATTAGGTCAACATGAATTGCGGTTATATGTGCAACCTAGCTTTGGTCTTAGCCAACATAGTATTGCATGACACACAGCTGAATAATTTCTAAGAAGCTTTGTATGAAGCCAACAAGTTATCCTTTTGTAAATATGTATTGAATCCAACTAGGCTGACCTAATTGATGCATGCAGATATATCAGGTATATATATAAGATGGCTTGAAGATGAACATGAAGCAAATGAAGATGTAAGAGTGTATGAAAGTGTTAACATGCAAAGTGTGCGAATAGAAGAGTGAAGTTTAGTTTTTTTTCATGTGAGCGAATACTCTAAGCATCAAAGGAACTGAATCTATACTTGTGGTGTAACTTCTTCAGTTCAAATTCTAGTTGTAAGCCATTTTGTTTATATAATTTCTCTAGGCAGTGAGCCTCTAGGTTTGGACAACGAGTCCTTGTAAGTAGTGAGCTTTTGTATATGGTAGTGATCTTATTTTGTAATTGGTATTGAAATAACTATATATATTGTGAGTTAGTCCTCACCGTGGTTTTTCCCTCATTGGGTTTTCCATGTAAAAATCTAGTGTTCCTGTGTTGTGTGATTTCATGATTTGTTCTTTCTCTTCTATGGTTTATGCATTAAAGAAATTGATGGTGCTTTTTCAATAATTTTTAGAATATACTGATTCACGCCCCCTCTTAGTATCTTGAATATTCAACAAAAAGGCCATTGGAAATGATTCATATTGATTTGTGTGGACCTATAAAGATAAAGAGTCTCCAAGGTGAAAGGTATTTTATGTTCCTCATTGATGATTTTTTTAGTATAACTTGGGTTACATTCTCACAGGAAAAATTAAAATCCTTGAGTAGATTTAATATTTTCAGGTTAATGGTTGAAAATGAAATGAATGCTAGAGTCAAGTGTTTAAGGTTCGACAAAGGTGGTGAGTTAACATCAAATGAATTTGAGGAATTTTGTGAAGAAAATGGAATAAAGAGGCATCTATCTGCTACTAGAACTCCTCAACAAAATGGAGTAGTTCAAAGGAAGAATAGAATTATTTTGGAGATGGCAAGAACAATGTTGAGTGAAGCCAAGTTGCTTGATGTATATTGGAAAGAATTAGTCCATACTTCTATCTATATTATTAACAAAGGTCAACTAAGAGTGAACACCACTAAGACTCCTTATGAGCTATGGTATGGAAGACCGACAACTGTCAAGTACTTCAAATTTTTTGGAAGTAAATGTTACATCAAAAGAGACGAAGAAGATTTGGGAAAATTTGACTCAAGATCCAATGAAGAAATATTTCTTGGATACTCAACTAGGAGAAAAGCTTACAAGTGCTGCAATAAAATACTAAGGAAGATAGTTGAAAGTTCAAATGTTAGGGTTGATGAAGAGTCACATCAATTCATACATGAGAAAGAAGACTGTTGGGTAGATGAACCTGCCTACTC
Organism: Sequoiadendron giganteum; assembly: GCA_007115665.2. Lineage (NCBI taxonomy): Eukaryota > Viridiplantae > Streptophyta > Pinopsida > Cupressales > Cupressaceae > Sequoiadendron > Sequoiadendron giganteum. The sequence goes on from CM021104.1 coordinate 142,603,752, forward strand.
AGAAGAAGAAGTAGAAATTGAAGAAAATGAAGAAACACAAGAGAAGATCATTAAGACTCTTGCCAAGTATGTTCAGAGGAATCAATCAAAAGATCAGATAATTGAAGTTAAGAATAAAGTAGTGTAGACTAAAAAAATATTTACAAGGATAAATGAATAGGTAAACTTTTATTTACTATCAATAATAAAACCTAAAACTTTTGTTGATGTGAACAAGGATGAAGAATGGATACAAGCAATGGAAGAATATAAAAAATAGATAGAGAAAAATTAAACTTGGGAATTGGTGCCATGAACTACAAATAAAAATGTGATAGGGACAAAATGGGGTATTCAAAATTCAATTAAATGAAGATAGGAAGTGGTAAAAAACAAAGCAAGGCTAGTGCACAAAGGTTATTCACAAGTGGAAGGAATTGACTTTGAGGAGACATTTTCTCCAGTGGTAAGAATGGAAGCAATTAGAATGATTCTTGCATTTTTAGTTCACAAGGACCTCAAGGTATATCAAATTGATCTCAAATTTTCTTTCTTGAATGGTGAATTAGAAGAAGAAGTTTACATTGAGAATCCTGATGGATTTCAGCTATCAAAAGACCCACAAATGGTATGTAGACTTAAGAAGGATTTATATGGTCTCAAACAAGCCCCTAGGTCTTGCTATGAAAGGTTAGACAAATACTTACTCCAACAAGGCTTCAAGAAAGGTACCATAGATAACAATATTTACATTAAAATTGAGGATACAAATTCTAATAGTTGTTGTATATGTTGATGATATAATCTTTGGTGGCAATGATGAAATGTGTAAGAAGTTTATACAAGAGATGTAGAAGGAATTTGAAATTTCTATGATAGGTGAGTTATCATTCTTTCTTAGGATCTAAATTGCTCAATCAGATTATGGTATTTTTATCTCTCAAGAAAAGTATGTCAAGGAGATGTTGAAGAATTTTGGTATGGATGATTGCAAAGAACTGAATACTCCGATGGAAACATGTCATTTGAGAAAAGATGATGAGTCACCTTAGGCTGATTAAACTCTATCTAGGTCTATGATTTGGGGCCTATTGTACTTAGCAAATCATAAAGGCCTAACATTATGCAAGCTGTCTACTTGGTTGCAATATTTCAAGCTAATCCAAGAGAAACTCATGTGAAGGAAGTCAAGACAATTTTTAGATATTTGAAGAGAACTCTGGATTATGGAAAATGGTTTACGATATAAAAATTGTGATGATTTTTCCTTGAGTGCAAATATTTATGTAAATCTGGCTGGTAGTGTTGATGATAGAAGAAGCACCAATGGTGTAGCTTTTTTGGGATATAGATTGGTCCCATGGTTTAGTAAGAAGCAATATTTAGTATCCTTATTAACAACAAAAGAAGAGTATATAGTTGTAACATCCTACTGCACTCAAGTGTTATGGATGAAGAAAATATTAAAGGATATCAAGGTAATGTATGATGCACCCATTCCTATTCTATGTGACAATAAAAGTGCCATCAATATTTCAAAGAATCCAATGATTCATTCTAGAACCAAGATCAAGAGGTAAAGTTGGAATATGTACCTATAAAGGATTGAGGTGTAGACATATTTACAAAGGAAATTTCCAAGGACACATTTGAATACCTTAGGTAGAAGTTAGGGGTTGTTGCCCCTCCTTCTAACTAGATGCATAGATGGTGCATCTATCTAGGGGGAGTAGTTCAAGATATATATTTATCCATAGATTGATGAGGGCTACCTGTCAGGGGGAGTAGGTAGAATGAATATAATAAAGGTGTTAAGGTTTGTGCAGACATGGGGAGCTTGTATGTTGTCATTATTATAGAGGAATAACACTAGCCCTTTGACCTTGATATCAAAGGTAGAGAAATTTCATATCAGGTTAGTGTTTCCATCAATGCCAAAGGAGGAGATTTTCGCATGTGTTTCCATTGATGTCCATAGAGTGGTACTATGGAAGGTTGCATGTGATGCAAACAAAGTGGTGATCTGAGATGTCAAAAGGGTAAGAGTTCAAAGGATAAGTCCAAAGGTGTAGACAAAGGAGTGATGATTAAAAGAGTGTCAAGGAGGACACAATGATTACTTTCATGAGCATGTTGTACATAGTTGTATCATATCTTTTGGTGTTCACAAATAAGTGAAAATTGTTAGGTTAAAGTGTATGTTGATATATAGAAGTTATGGTTTATTAATTTTGATGAAAATAGTTGTAATTATTATCTATAGTTGTGTGCATGTTGTATTCTTCCTTCCTTGATGTAAATAATTACATAAGTGATGAAAGAAATTATGTAAGGTTTCAAACAATCTAAGGTGTATAGGAAGTTATACTAAGGAAGCTCGAGATAATTATCCACACTCATCCACATTTGAAGATATGGCCTTTCAATTTGGAAGTTAGATAGAGATAGGTGTAAAGTATGTATGTTCATAATTTTAGTGCATAGAAGTTATCACAAAAGATTCCAGAGTTAGCAAAGTGAAGACAGTAGTACTATGTTGTTGCAATCAAGAAGGGTCAAAGGAATGCTCCACATTTCTTTGCACTTGAAAATTTATTTTTAATATTTGGAGGATATGTTCCTCTTGTCTCTATATTTTCTCATTTCAAGTTCCAGGTCTATAGGTGTACCACAAGCCTGTGTTTTAATGTTCTATCTTAAGACTATGTATTCAAGGCTTGCATGTGATGCTGAGTTTAATATCTATCTATTTGCATCAACATGAAGTAGCATGAAGTTGTGAAAGGAGTGTATGAAAATGTTTCTACATGTCATCTAATGTTTTAAAAGTGATCCACATGATGTTATTTGGTCTCTCTAGTATCACCTTTGGCCTGGAGCTAATGCATGGAAGGTTAAGTGTTTTTTGGGCCAACCTAGTATGGTAATATGATTGTGCCAGATATATGTCAGTGTGAAGGATGTTGTTGCCGTGGAGGTGACTAGATAGTATATTTTGTCAAGGTTTTTGTACAAAGGTTCTAGCCTCTTTTTTTTAGTGTTGAATTCTATATGGAGTTGTTGGTGTGAATAAAGTCTTGTACCTAGTTAATTCCTTTACTAGGGACTTAGAGGACTTATTTCACATGTTAAGTTTACTTAAGATATAAGCATTATTCTAGAAGTCTTAGTTGTCTTGTCTAGACAAGTCATAGCTATCTTATCTAGACTTCACATCATCCCAGGTAGTTATGATTTAGTTGTCTCATGTGATAGGATTAAGACACTTGTCATGATCTTGTCTTATCCTATCTCTCATCCTTTCCTTTATAAGCAAGGCATCTCTAGAATACTGCACTGTATTGTATTGCATAACATATTGATCATATTGTATCATATTGCAATTCTTGTTTGGTGGAATAACATCTTCCATTGTTGCTTCTCTCTATCTCTTGTGGAGGTTATTTGGTGTTGCAGATTGAAGATCTTAGTTGATTACTTCAACATGGTATCAGAGCTTTGAATCTTGCAAGCCCCTTCCAATTTTTTTCATTAGAGAGTTTCTACCATCAAGTTCTATTATGATTTAAGTTTCTTGTATGATCTTGCAAATTCCATGTATGCTCTTCTCTTGTGTTTCAATACGATCTTGAGAATCAAAAAGTGTTTGCAAAGATTTTTTAATCTTATGTTGCATGTACACATCTTGGTGAGATCTGATGATTGCAATAATTTTAACTATAGTGATAATATTTTTGGCTACTCCATTGTGTCCAGGAGGCTTGAGAAAGTCAGATTTGACTTTTGTTTCACTCAATTTGGTCACCATTTGCAACTTTGGCAAACAAGGGTTTGAAGCTTAGATCTTGTGAACAACGTTTTATAAGAACAATTTTGAAAAAAAAAAACTCTGCCATTGCATCCGGGAGGTTGTTTGCATGAATTTTGATATATAACTTGGCCATATTCGGTGAAAGTTGAATTTGGGGAAAATATTTTTACTTGGGAGGCCATACAACCCCCTAGGTTGAAGGTACGCATTGTGAGAATAAAACAATTCTGAATTTTTTTTTTGATATTTTTGAGAAATTTCAAAAAATAAAATAAAATTGTTTTTAAGTGCTATGCGCTTGCATTTAAAGTGCTTTAAAGCGCTGTACAAAGGGGGGGGGCATAGATATAATTGTTTGTAGCAGTTTTTTAAACCATGGACTATAATTAAGATTGCCACGATTGGTTGTCCCAAATTGCCATTGTGCGGCTAGTAACTACCAGGTGGGCGACTTCCTCACAAACTACCAGTGGCGGTAAAACATTTTTCGTCAGCCATTTTTGTAACCCCTAGCGTCAACATACACCGCGCATGTGACCACCACTTGTAGACCACTAGCGGTTAAGGTAACCATTGACCTTTTACCTCCGAATAGAGCAGGGTCATAGTGGTAACTAGGCGCCAACCCCTAGGGGCTTATTTTTTGTACCTAATTATTAGTAATTTTGCACCTGGTTAGTCTTCAAAGTCTTCCAAGTAGGCCTTTTTTTTAATTTTGCATAGCTTTTTGCCACGATGTCAGATTTTCGAAAACATGATATCGTCGGAAAGCTAGTTCGATGATCTTCACAGTGGTGTAGGTTATTTTTTCATATTTTTATATTTTTTTTCCAAATTTTCAGCCTAAAGGTACAAGTGCATTTATTACTTGTAATTGGCATAACTTTTGCAAACAAAATTGAATTTTGGAAAACTTTTTTTTGAAATTGCTCAAAAAATTGCAAGGAATATGTTTGTAACCTTATTTTCTAGTTTAGGCACTCTCTTCTTTCTAATTTTTTTTAAAAATCACTATGTGTTATAAACGGTTGATTTGAGCTTGTGACTTGTACAAATTGCAAAATTTCTTCATCGTAATTTGCTGGGGGGTTGCAAATTGAGTTTTAATACATTCTAGAGGGGTGAAAGACACAATTTAAGTGCCACATTGTCTTCTTTCTTTCGGTGTTCATGGTGGATCTATGGAAAATTGAACTGCTCACTCCACATAATTATCATACATAGAAGCTAAAAATGACTCAATTGTTACAATCTAAGGGTTAATGGCCAATGTTAGATGCAAAAAAACTTGATTTCACAAGAGATTATGAAAAAATTGTCCATAGATGTAAAATGGATGAAGCAAAAGGGCTCATTGGCTTACATGTATCTGATAACTTGTTTCATTTTTCGGAGTGTAAAATACCTAAGAATGTTTGGGATAAACTTGAAGAATTATATGGTAAAAGTAATCAATTTAAAGTCTTGAAACTTCAAGTGGATCTACAAGTACTCTCTCTAGATGCATTTCCTTCAATTCAGGATTTCCCTGTACAATTCAAGTTGATTTTGTCAGAATTAAAAGGATGTGGGCATGATAAATCTAGTGATGAGTGTATCTTCTTGATTCTATCTAAGTTAAGAGGCCCTTATCAAGTGTTCTCTTCTTATTTATATTCAACTATGGATTCCATGGGGAAAGATTATATAATTCCTTCATTTGAGTTATTTTGTGAGCATCTTACTAGGGAGGAGACCAAATTGATTCAGTTGGATGGACTGCCTAGTTCTAAGAATCATGCTCTAATGGCTCAAAAACCCAAGGGTAAAGGAAAGAATAAGAAGAAGCCCAAGATAGAATCATCTTCAGGTAGTGAGAATCCCTCCAAACCGAAGCCGAAGAACAATTAGAAGTCCACTCCATCTCCTTCTTTTTCTACCTTTGGAGATTCTTCTTCCAAGTCCAAGAAAAAGAAAGGAGACCCTTGTTCATTTTTTGGTAAAATTGGGCATGATGTGACTCATTTTTTTAAGATATTAGAATCCTTGGAGGAATCTATGAAGAATCATAAAATTTCAGTGTCTTATCCTTCTTCCATGGGCAAAGGGAAAGCTCTTTCAACATGGGCCATTCATTCATCTTCAAACAATTGGATTATAGATTCAGGTGCTTCACATCACTTGACCAATTCACGTGATCTTCTTGATTGCATAGTTCAAACTTATACTTCTCAGATTGTAGTTGGGAACTCTTCAGAGATTCTAGTTTTGGGGACAAGCTCCATTTAGATGCTAGATGGGTGCATTGGGGATGATCTTATTTTTCCTGATATTTCAGTGAATCTTCTTTCCATATATTAGATTTTTCATTTTGAAGATGGGAAGTCAGTTGAGTTTAAGCCATAGAATGTGACTATTAGACAGTTGCACGACTCTTAAAAGGTCATTTCTATAGTGATAGTTGATAATGAGAACCATTAGTATTGATTTGATGGCTTTGAGTATTCATCGGGTTCATGTTTTGTTGCTCATGCTGATTCAATGAGAAAAATTTGGCATGAAAGATTTGGGCACTTGAACTATAGATACCTTCAACAGATGCAAGCACACAACTTAGTGGTTTGTATTCCTAAGATCACTTGCATGGATTGTGTTTGTCAAGGTTGTGTTCTTGGCAATCAACATCAAGATCCTTTTCCTAAGCGTCAAGCTACATGTGCAACCACACCTCTTGAGTTGGTCCATATAGAGTGATCTCATGTCATTCCCAACTCCTTTTTCAGGGGCTAAGTATGTGCTTACTTTCATTGATGATTTTTCTCGATGCACATGGGTCTATTTTTTGAAGCTCAAGAGTGAGGTTCTCACCATGTTCAAGACCTTCAAAAAATTTGTGGAGAAGTAGTCAAGTTTTTCTCTTCGATGGATATGAACAAATAATGGGGGGAGTATGTCAATCAGGTATATCAAGATTTTTGTAGTATGGTATTCTTCATCAGCACATGGTTCCTTACACTCTGTTGTTCCTATAACACACACGCCCCATTTGGAACGGGGACCCTCTCTTTCCGTCGCCTTGTTGGGCCCTTTTGTTGTTGCCTCATTTTGTGTGCCCTAATTTTGGTGTCCTAGTTGGTCAACGCGCCCTTCAAAGTCTCGTTTTAGGTTGACCATGTTTTGCCCCTAAAAATTGCTGAGTCTTGGGACTTCTTTGTTATTTTGTCTTTCTGGGCGTCTATGGGACTTCTCAGGTCTGACTCATCAGGTTTCCTTTGTGCCTTCACCATCCTGAACGGATGACTGTTGGTGTCCTCCTAGACCCCAAACCTTGGTGCCTCCTTTGCCATCTGCCTCACTTCTCCAAAACTGAACGACCATTCTTTGCCATCTTTCAAACCCTTGGGCTTCGGTTCTCCTGCCCCCATCCTGAAATTTGAACTCACCTACCTCGCTGGCTACCATACTTGCATTCATTAGGGGGTATTAAATGTACTTAAGGGCTATCTAAAAAAGTTTCAACATGTCATTTTCACATGTCAAAAATAGAAAACAAGCACAGTGCCATCTCAACCTTCGCCACCCTCGCGGTCGAGCTTTCACTTCGTTGTTCTTCTAGGATTCATAATCTCATTTCTTCGAGCCCCCAAGGTATGACCACCATCTGATAGTCCTTCCCTTTTCTAAAGATTTATGATAAAATAGCTAGACGATAAGGGACAAATGATTTAAAACCTAATAGGGAAAATGTCTCACCTTAAAACCCACTTGACCAAATTTCGGAAAATGTCCCTTAGAGGACCCAAATTTGCATTTGCAACCCTGCCATCCCATCGCTGTTCTTCGGTGTAGGTGACCATGATCTCCGGGCCTGAGACTCTCTTTGAGTGTAGTGTTAACTTGGTGAAAATATCCTCAACAATGAAGCATCTGTTAGAGTAAAGTAATTAATTAACTTTACTCTCCTCTTAAGATTTCGCCTTGCACACATATTAGTCATTTAATAATTAATATTAATTATTAAATGCACTCACCTTTAGGGTTAGGTTTTCCTTTCAGGTTTTGATCTCCTTTTATAAGGATCGATCTCTTGTATTTCTTTTATGCTCTATTTCATTTTTCTAGAATACATCTTCACATTGTGAGAGCCAAACCCTTGTCTTGATCTCTCTCTCTTTCTCTGTGAAAAGTTTTTTGCATGCAAGTATTGATTGGGTTTTGTGGATTTGTATTTCTCAAATCCTACATGGTATTAGAGCCAGATCTGCTGCAGCTTGTTCAGTTTTTTGAAAGATTTAGAGATCTAGGTTTGGCTGCATCAGATCTGTTTCCATTTTCAAATTTTTTTTGGCATATGGGGTTTCTTTTTTTTGGTACACTTTGAGCTCAAACGGACCTCACCGTTGAGTTTGCAACATCCAAAAGCCCCTAAATTGACTGTTCATTCATCGATTTTGGCTATAGTCATTCAGGGAAGCAAAATTTTTTTGCCCTACGGTCGTACGCCCCAGGGCACACCGTTCGAGAAAAAAAAATCAAAAAAATTATAAAAAACATAGTTTTTTTTTAAATTTTTCAGCATGGCCAGTTCAATCCATAGCACCATCGGTGCGCCACCCAGTGGCCAATGCCTGGCCACCGCCGGCTGCAGCCAAACGGCCACCGCCGCGCCGCTAGCTTGTGCCTAGCCCGCGCACCGCTCACCGCCCGCCCGAGCTCCGCCCGGCCCCCGCCCGAGCTCCGCCACCATGCTACCAGCCACCCACACACCACCACCTACATGCTAGGACCCCTGGTTGGCCATGTGACCAGGGGCCGAAGGTTTTTAAGCCCCTGAGGGCTGTGAAATGTTTTAAAAAACCCTTTTTGAGTTGTTTTCACAAAATCGGGTGTATCTCGAACGTTTGAGCTCCATTTTTCAAATGGAGATAGGCGTTGGAAAGCTGGTTCTGGTGCCATTCTGATGGTGTAGGAAATATTTCAAAATTTTTCCATTTGGTTTCCCGTTATCATAGTCAAAGACTCATGTTGATTCTTGCACTCCAGGAGGCATAACTTTCTTGTTTTTGCTCCGTTTTGCTCACTTAGATAGGCATTGGAAAGCTATTTGCATGGTCTATTTAGTGATGTGATAATTTTCATCAGAAACTTCTTTAGGTACATAGAGAATTGTCTCAATCATATACTACTTTCTATTATTTTTTGGCTTTTAGTTTGTACTAGGGGTTGGTTTTTTGCATTGTGGGGGTGTGGTTTTTCCTACTTTCTGTCATTTACATCAGAAAACCAAAATCTATAAATACCAAAACAAAAAAAACCCTTCTGCATCTTCTATCTAGTTCTGAAAGACCACTTAATAATAATAAAAAAAAACATTTAGAGCAGTTGAGGCATAGTTCACAGCATGGCCGCCAGATCTATTGAGCCTCTCACACCGCATAATTATCACACTTGGAAGGGTCACATGATGAAACTTCTCCAGTCTCGAGGGTTATGGTCTTGTTTGGATGAGGTTCAGCCTCTATTGACTTGCACCTTTGAGGTTATGCAAGATAGGAACAATATGGATTAGGCTATGGGATTGATGGCTTTGCACATTTCAAACAGTCTCTTGTTTCATCTTGATGGGTGTCTCACACCTAGGGCCATTTGGACCAAGTTTGAGGGACTTTTTGGCACTATCATCTAGTTTAGAGCATTGCAGCTTGAGGCTGAGTTGACTTCCTTGGTACCTGATTCCTTTCCTTCCATTAAAGATTTTCTGATGAAGTTCAAACAACAGAGATCTATCTTGTAGGGTTGTGGCAAGAATAAGATTGATACAGAGTGTATCTTCCTAATCCTCTCCAAGCTTCGGGGTCCATTTCAGATCTTCTCTTCGACCTTCTATTCCACCATGGATGCCTTGGGTGCTCGCCATGTCATGCCTACGTTTGAGGTGTTTTGTGATTGTCTGACTCGTGAGCAAGCCAAGCTCAAGCAGATGGATTCACTTTCAGGTTCACAGAACCAAGCGTTGGTAGCCCAGTCCTCCAAGGGAAAACAAAAGCAGAAACTGAAGCCCAAGAAAAATTTAGGGGCTAGTGAGCATCCCTCCAAGCCACCACCTAAGTTTGATTCACACCCACAGCCCAAACAAAACAAATCTTCCAAGTCTGGTGAGTCTTCCTCTAAGACTAAGAAGAAATCTGATGATCCTTGTAGTTTTTGTGGCAAGGAAGGGCATCCAATTTCCAGATGTTGGAAATGTTTAGAGGCTTTAGAGGAAGCCATGCAGCAACATCATATCACTGCACCTCAGCCTCCTTTCCAACTCATAGGGAAGGTTCACGCTCTTTTTGCATGAGCATTGTCCTCAGAATCCACTTGGATTCTAGATTCTGGTGCTTCTCACCATATGACACACACAGAGGATTTGGTCACTGCTCTTGCTCCTATAGGCACTAAACATATTGTAGTTGGTGACTCAGCAAAAATTTCAGTTCAAGGTTCCGGTACTATTTCATTGGATGGTGGTTATCTTCAGGATGTGCTATTGGTTCCCGACATTTCGACAAACCTTCTATCCGTTTATCAGATTTGCCACTCTAGCTCTGGTAAGACAGTTGAGTTCTCACCACATGATGTGGTTATTCGAGACCTTCATGATCTTGAATTTGTTGTGGCTACTAGGAGTGTGGATTTTGCATCACGCTTATATCAATTTGATGGTTTTGAGAGTTTAGACATTGTTGGTTCCTCTCTTATAGCACATGCAGATTCAGTGAGTAGGCTTTGGCATGAGCATTTTGGCCATGTCAATTACAGATATCTGTAGCAAATGAGTACTCAGGCACTTGTGATTGGGCTCTGACAGATTTATTGTACTGATGGTGTATGTTGAGGTTGTGCCCTTGGCAAACATCATCGAGATCCTTTTCCTAAGGGTCACATCACTCATGCTAAGGCACCCCTAGAGTTGGTACATAGTGATCTTATGTCCTTTCCGACTCACTCCTTTTCAGGGGCTTGCTATGTGCTCACTTTTATTGATGATTTCTCTAGACATACATGGGTGTACTTTCTTAAGTACAAGTCTGATGTCTTTGACTCATTCAAGACTTTTAAGACATTTGTGGAGAAGCAATCTGGACTTTCTATCAGGAGGATACAGACAGATAATGGGGGGGAGTATGTTAATTAGGCTTTCAGAGATTTTTGCATTGAGCATGGTTTATAGCATTAGTTTACAGTCCCTCACACCCCTCAGCAGAATGGTGTCGCTGAGAGAAAGAACAAAACCTTACAACAGATGGAAAATTGTATGATATAGTCTCGAGCTATGAGTTCTTCATTTTGAGCTGAGGCAGTCAATTGTGCCAATTATATTTAGAATTAGATGCCTCATAAGGCATTGCGGCATATGACTCCAGAGGAGGCTTGGACCCATGTCAAGCTTGATGTTTCTACATTCTGAGTTTTTGGTAGTGAGGCTTGGGAATTTATTCTTGATGCTCAGTGGAAAGCCATGGAGAGGAAAAAATGACCACTCATATTTGTTGGCTGCTGTGAGGATGTTAAGGCGTATAGGTTGTTTGATCTTGATTCTAGAGAGGTCTTGTTTCAGCGGGATGCCCAGTTTGATGAGCGCTATCCTCAGATGGATTCTCCATCACCAACTTCTCCCTCATTGCCTACTCCTCCCTCTTCATCTCTTGAGGATGATGTAGATGATGATGATCCACCATCTCCACCACCACCAATTGCTCCACATTTTCCTAGGTGGGCCCGTGTTACTATTGAGGCAGTTGGTTCTTTGGCAGGTGATCCTTCAGATACTCGTCGTACTCGTGCTTAGACATTTGGTTCTAGTCTTTTGAGTCATGCCATTTCAGATGATCCTTAGAAGTTTTCAGAGGCGACAAGTCACCTTGAGTGGGATAGGGCCATGGATGAGGAGTATTCTTCTTTGATGAAGAATCATACTTGGGATCTTTGTCCTCTTCCTACGGGAAGAAAGTTGGTTTGGTGCAAGTGGGTGTACCATACTAAGTATGCTACAAATGGTTCTATTAATAAGTATAAGGAACATCTTGTTGCGAAGGGGTTTTCTCAAGTAGAGGGTATTGACTACTCCGAGACCTTTGCTCTTATTGCCAAGATGAACTATATATGCCTTGTACTTTCACTTGCAACTTCATAGGGATGGATAGTGTTTCAGATGGATGTGAAGAGTGCCTTCTTGCATGGAGACCTACATGAGGAGATCTATATGGAGCAGCCTCAGGGATTTGTGTAGGACACTTCTTTGGTTTGCAGACTTTGACGTTCATTGTATGGTCTCAAACAAGCCCCTCGGGCTTGGTATGAGAAGATGGACTCTTTCTTGCTTTCCTCTCACTTCACACGCTATCATTCCGATCACACAGTGTATTCTCAGCATCAGGGGGGTGATCTTTTTATTCTTGTGCTATATGTAGATGATCTCATTCTTACAGGTAGCTCATCCTCCATGATTCAGAGTGTTCAGAGAGCCTTGATGGAGTAGTTTGAGATGACAGATATCGGTCTTCTGCACTTCTTTATGGGTCTTCAGGTTATTCAGTCTTCGGATGGGATTTCCATATTTCAGGAGAAGTATGCTCTTGATATGCTTCAATGATTTGGCATGCTTGATTGCAAGTATGCCCCCACTCCATTTCAGTCAGGTGTTGTTTTGTCTTCCACTTGTTCTACTCCTTTAGTGGATCCCACTTTATACAGGCAGTTGGTTGGCAGTTTGTTCTACCTGACACATTCTCATCCTGATCTTTCCTTTGTGGTTGGCCTTGTCTCTAGGTTTTCCCATGATCCTCATGAGAGCCATTGGCAAGCAACCAAACGTATTTTGAGGTACATTCGGGGCACCACTCATTTTGGCATTCACTACACTTCAGGATTCCCTCACATCATTGGCTTCACTGACTCAGATTGGGTTGGTGATGTTAATGATCAGAAGTCTACTTCTGGCTTTGTTTTTTTCCTTCACTCTGGTCCTATCACATGGTCTTGCAAGAAGCAGTCTGCTATTGCATTATCATCTGTAGAGGATGAGTACCGAGTAGCAGGCTTAGCTAGTCGGGAGGTTTTATGGCTTTGGTAGTTGATGATAGAGTTTGGGTTTCCTCTAGATAGTCCCACTATTCTTTGGTGTGACAATCAGAGTGCCATTCACATTTCTCGCAACCCAGTGGAGCATCAACGGACTAAGCACATTGAAATCCACATGCACTTCATCAGGCAGTTGATTCAGGATGGTTCTCTCATCTTGGAGTACATTCCTACACAGGAGCAGGTTACAGACATCTTCACTAAACCTTTAGCATCTCCGCGCTATATTCAGTTGTGCTCCATGCTTGGGGTGAAGAAAGTTGTCCTTGGGGGGCCTCAGTGAGGCCTTGCTTCCTTCATGTTTTCTTTAAGCATGTTTATTTATCTCTTTTTGGAGAGGAGTTTTTTCCCACTGGGTTTTCTCCTTTTCTCCATTTCATAGATATCTCCTTGTACTTGGGTACCTGATCAGGCCTAGTTGCTGGGACCCATTTTTACTTTCATGCGTTGTAGTTACTTTTGCTTTTTTGCACATGTTTGTAGCTGCACTCTTGCTTATCTTAAGGGGGGGTGTTAGAGTAAAGTAATTAATTAACTTTACTCTCCTCTTGAGATTTTGCCTTGCACACATATTAGTCATTTAATAATTAATATTAATTATTAAATGCACTCACCTTTAGGGTTAGGTTTTCCTTTTAGGTTTTGATCTCCTTTTATAAGGATCGATCTCTTGTATTTCTTTTATGCTCTATTTCATTTTTCTGGAATACATCTTGCACATTGTGAGAGCCAAACCCTTGTCTTGATCTCTCTCTTTCTCTGTGACAAGTCTTTTGCATGCAGGTATTGATTGGGTTCTGTGGATTTGTATTTCTCAAATCCTACAGCATCTCTTGGGTCTCGGAATCCAAAACTCCCCTTCTGATTCGCCGTTTCTCAATGGCATCCTCATTCCATCTGTTCGATCATCGGTCTCAACTCCTTAATTTGACTTGGGTTTCCAAAAAAAGAAAGAAGAAAAGACTAGTCTAGGTGCTCATCATGTCCCAGTCCGTGGACTTCCATCCCCAGACTGATGTTCCAAGTCATTGTTTTCAAAGCAGCCTTCTCCTAACATTCTTCCGACTCCCAGACCCTGAGCTCGTAAAGTTTGCATGAGAATTAAATTGGAAAAATCCAAATTCCAAGTTGCCCTCGGACCTCCACCTCAATACCTCCATCTTCAGGCTACTATTGTTTTCCCGCTATCCCGAACGATCGTCTCACAGTGTCTCTCCAGCTTCTGAGCCCCGAGTGTTTCCCAAACGCTTGACATTTTAATGATGAAATGTGGAGTCCTCGCTGCATTTAGACCCGACCTACCAAACTTCCATCCTTGAGATTCCATCCCGCCCCCGTCATCCTAAACAATGAAACAAACCCATCTTTCTGGCCTCCGAGCCCCAAACCTCATTTCTCCTCCGGGTTTTTTTAGATGAAGGCAAACTATCTCCTCAGGTCTGGTCCACTAGGAACAATTCCTTGGACTTCCATCCATGCTTTTCCATTTCAAACAACTGTTCTTAGATAGCTTCCCGACCTTTGTGGCCCAAGCTCTCAAATAGATTTTGGCCTCCCAAGTTCCGGACTCCGGAACGTTGTTTCTCCAAGGTTGTTTCAAACAACCAACCCTTGAATACCTTCCTTCAATTTGACCTCAATCACCTTAATGTTGATCTAAATGGCCTCAAATTTGGAAATGGACTTCGACCCACAGACCCTTCGTTATTCAAATCCAAGACTGGGAGAAGTCATCCAAGATTCCCTACCCTGTTCACCCTTCTAAAACAACATTTATGCGAGGGAAGTCTTGTCCCTAGGGTCTGGGTCATCCGTTTTCTCTCCAATGTTACTTTGATCAAGTGTTAGGTTTGAAGGATAAATTGTTTAATCTAACCTTGATTTGCAAGAATTTTCCAGAGGCTGCACCCTTATACTTAATTTTTCTCAATCCTGCCTCTTTGTGCAGAATATATGGAATCTAGTGTAGAAGCTTCAAGGGTAGTCAAGGACAAAGGGAAAAGGATTGCTAAGGGTCCTCGAGGTAAGGAGGAAAAAGACCAAATGAAGTACCAATTCCAAGGAGTGCCATTGCACTCCAAAGTTACAACTAAATGGAGGGATATCATAGACACCTATATTGGGCACATCAATATTGATGACTTCACACAAAGAGTTAGGGTAGATCCAAAGACTAAGAATGTGAAGCTGATCAAAAGCAACAGACTAGCTAAGGCTATTGGCTTCCCTCCTACCTT
Source organism: Sequoiadendron giganteum (assembly GCA_007115665.2). Lineage (NCBI taxonomy): Eukaryota > Viridiplantae > Streptophyta > Pinopsida > Cupressales > Cupressaceae > Sequoiadendron > Sequoiadendron giganteum. Next base: position 142,618,884 of record CM021104.1, read on the forward strand.
GGCTTCCCTCGAGTTGGTAATGTCTTGTAGGGAGGCGTGCCAACTTGAAATGAGGAAAATTATGGACAGAGATGGAAACATCTTGGCTGATATGTCCCCTTCAGGGATAACAAAAACCTTCCACATACCCGTCTTCAGAAGCATGGAGACCCCAACTATCCAGGAATGTAAGGAGATGTGGGATGAAGATCCTTTGAGATGCAAGAAGCTGATCAACTAGTATTGGTTGAAGGAGAGGTAGGGCAGTGTTGCCAAGGTTCCTCAAGAGTTCTTCTATAGTGACTTCTTCAAGGACTACCATGATTTGGTTTCCTTGCTAGGCAGAGTAATGGGCCTTCCTACTGCAACCTTCTTCTAGGAATGGTTGATATATTTCACTAAACAAATTCTCTATGGAGAGGGCACCACATTCTATTGGGGAGAGATAATCAGTGATTGCTTCCATGAGCAGTTCATTAACATAAAGAAAACCTCCAAATTTTACATGACACCCTACTTGGTGTATTCATTTGCGATTAGCAGAATTATAGTGGATTATCCACAATGCCTAATGAGATGATAGGTAGAGAGCTCAAACCATATGACAAGTACCCTCAACTGTAGTACATAAATTTCAAGAGGGATTACTGTAGGGTAAACGATGTGTTTATCGCCTATATCATAAGACTACTTGGAGGTGATTTTGAGAGAAGAGTCTCTCATAGTGCTAGGGCCCTCCTCAAACATTACACCTTCTTATTAATCTAGTATCCCAAGTTAAACTACATTCTTGCCCAGGGATTCTCTAAAAGGATGAATAAGCTGCCCCGGTACCCTAATGACCAGATCATATTATTGGAACTATCTTGGTAGCTGTGACATCATTGTTCAACTCATCTCTACTTCTCCCTTCGTGCAGGTCATATCGATGAAATCATCTTTCGCCACTACCTTGCCAATTTATTCATCCTCCATGTCTGCTTCCTTTTCTCTTCCAACTACCGCCACTACTGCTATAATCCCTACCCTTGCTCTCTGAGAATCCTTCATGAAATATATGCAGAACACACCGTTTGAAATTTCGAGAATGTTTGCAAATTGAATGGTGCAAGCTACAATTTCCCAAGCAATGGTTAACACCCTGGTTCCTCCTCCTCCTACTGAGCCACCCAATATGGAGGCTACGATGAAAATATTTGATGAGTTGGAACGACAACAATTGGAGGAGGCTAAGGGGCTAGAAGAGGAGGTAGGTAATTATCATGAACAACCTATGTATGAGAATCGAGTAATCGATGAGGTCACCTATGATTCTTCCAGTGAGGACAACAAGGATCTAGACATAGAAATAATTCAAGAAACAACTGATCCAAAGCTTGATGCCGAATGGGCCAAAAAACTCAAGAAGATTGAAGATAAAGAGGCTGAAAGACAACCTATGGTTGAAGAAATAGTTGCTACTCCGGAGGCAGAAGGTGATAAGTCTCCAGTGATGGGCATGACCGTGCCCCTAAGCATGATGATGAAACATCCTTTCATGAAGATAGACAGGAAGATAGGCCCGAGGAATGCGGGCATGATATAGATGAGGAAGAAAAGGATGCTAAAGGGGAAGACCACCTTGATGAATGAATACCCATGAAATCTCCCATCAAGTGCATAGTGTTCATTCAAGACTCCGATGCGGAGAGGGAAGACACAAGGATTGAGCAGAAGGCCTTCAACGACAAGGCCATTGAACTTAGGGTAAAGGATAGAAAGGATCAACATGAATCACCCAAGGAAAGGTCCTCGATGTCCAACTAGTTGGAAAGACAACTAGAAAAGAAGACCCCTGCTCTGAAGGACCCAAAAGCAAGATTGGAGGCAATATTGGCTAGAGCTCAGATTGGTACTAAGAAAGAGAAAAATCCTAGAATTAGATCAATAGTAATGATGGATGCCTCCAGATCCAGAGCAGTGTAGATAGACATGCCAGTGGTTGGAGAATAGGGAATAAGCTACAACATCTCCACCATCGACTTGGGAGTGGCCACTAGAGAGCAGAAGGTTGACCATCTCCAAGAATCAGTCGCCATAGTGGTGCACCTCATTCAGGGGGACAAAGTTTTGAAGGTGGATCTTAAGGCACAGGTGGTTGATTTGATAGCCTATATCCAAGAATGGTCATCCATATAGGAACAACCAACCACATCCTTGGCCCCACCATAGTTGCTGTCCAAAGAGTAGATTAACAAGCTGGAGAAAAGAGAGAACTTGGACAAGACCATGGAAAATTGGTTCCGATAGGTCTTGGATATTGGGAATACGGGTATAAACTTGGTTGTCTGAATAGTGAACAAGTTCTCGGAAGTACAAAAGTCTCTTGAAGGTACAAGGTGAATCTACATTGAGTTCCCCAAGAAGTATGGGGCAGCTTACCCAAAAATCAAGGCTATCCTCATGCTTCAAAGTGAGATTTGGGAAAAGGAATTTGCCTTCAAGGACGATGACCATTGGCTGATGGATGTGTGGAAATGAGACTTCGATCACCAGAAGGAAAGGATAGAATAGTTACTTGAACGAGTAAATCCAGATGTTGAGTGGGCAAAGGAGGCCAGAGAGGATTGCTTCCGATACTTGAAGCTGATGATGGGGTCTGAAGTGCTCGATGTTAGGATCAATCCAGAAAGTATAAAGGCTCAATTCCGAAAGAGGATGGAAGATGGGATGTTAGGTGAGATCACCACAAAGTTCATGAGCTTTTCTACCCTATCTTTCACCCAATTCAAACTATTCAGAGACCATGTTGCCAAGTATGAGGAGGACTGGGAAAAGCTTGTTAACAATTCCAAAGAGTGGAGCTAGCAAGAGCTAAAATCTGACATCATTGAGATCGACAAGTTCTGGCTGGTGATCTTGAAGTTCATGGAGTTTGTAGCTTTGAAGAGGCAGGAAGGCAACCCTACTATTGATGAAGAATTTCTAAAGGAATAGCTGCAGCAAAGAGAAATCAACAAAAGGATGAAAATGCTATAGTGCTGCCACTAGAAGACAAAACAGGAATATGGACAAAATGTATTTTAAAAATGTAATATATTGGGGGGTAGGTAGAACCCTAAGCTTACAAGAATTGTAGCCACACAAATATAAATCAATCTTGGCCACATGTTATACTTTTTGGAAATTATAAATAAGAGGTCCCCTCTCATTTTCAAGGAGAGTTGAGTTGTTGTAAAGACATGCTGCAAAAATTGCAATAGAAATACATTGATCTTGGTGCATTTCTTGATTTCTTCTCATGTTTCATGATTATTCTCTCATAAGTTAAAGATTTAGTTAGATTTACTTTTTTGTTCTAGTTTCCTTTCAGTCAACTTTGGTAGATTGAGTAATGCTGTTCTTGATTGTGAATAATTCTGTTGTGTAGATGCTTTTCTTGTCCATACTTTTGGTCATTTGCTGCTGGTAGATCGCTGTGCAAATTTAGTTTGTACTTTGATTTGAAAGCTTCCTTTAAAAATTTATCTTTTCTCATGCATATGTGTGGTGAATGAATGATAAAACATATGTAGTCCTTAGAAGATAGCATAGGTTTCATGATACTGTGAAATTTCTGGTTAAGTGAAAGTTTATTTTAAGGAATCTATCCACAGTAGAATCCTCCCTGATCACTATTCATTGGTAGTTGCAGGTCTAGAAACCCCCTCTCTTCCCTACTCTTTTTCCCTTCTTTTAATAAATAACGTATGCTAAGGTTCATTGAACATTGTAAAGCCAAAACTTAAGACAAAAATGGAGTTCAAGACTACTGTTTGAACCTACAAGAAAATACAATAATTTCCCATCCTAAGAACTCTATTCATAGATCCAATTCTCCTTTGTTTAGTCCATGTAAGTCTGCCTTGTGAATACTAGAAAAATCATATCAACATCAATTGAGATATTCCATGCAAGTAATGACCTGACACGTGAGAGACCTTGGGGTAATTTTTAGCAACTTGTTGGATATTTCCTTTCAAGAGAGGTGATGCACCTACACATTGCGTGTGTTGAGAAAGTGTTTCAAAACACCCATCAAAAAAACCGGCACAAGAAGGAGGGCCTTTTGGGGGCTAAGATGATTCGAATTGAGTCTTTCTCCCCTGAGAGATTTACAAAATACTAAGGTCTACGCCAAACAAAAGGGAGTTCCAAGAGCTACCGCCCCCTAGCCAAGCTAAGAGAGCTAAGAAAGGGGAAGCCTCCATGTCCAACTCATCCGACCAACCCATTTCACTTTGACCATCATCCTCTTCTATCCATTCGCCACCATCTTCTACTTCATTCTTGGCAACATTTTCTTATGCTCACCCACTCCAATTAGCCTTCCAGGCGACCGCTTCCTAAGGGCTAGACACTACCTTCTAGCCCAATGTAGTTCCATTCTCGGAAGTTGATTCATCAATCGCTACTGCCCCTTTGCAATCAAAAGCCAATCTAGCACAACCACCTCCACCACCCCCTTCGATGGCATGGTTGGGAAAAAATACTTCTCCTTTGGCCTTCAACATCTGTCATGACATGCCAAAGAATCTTGAGATTTTCTGCATAAAGTTCAATCTCCAAGATCTGCAGAGGACAACTGAGGAGCATGTCAAGATTTTTGAGATCATTTTGAAGACTATGTAGATCATATATGAGGATGTGGCTTGCCAACTCTTTCCCTACTCCCTAGGAGAGGAGGCCTTCTATTGGTACATCAACTTACTGGGAGGGACTATCAACACATGGGACCTTGTGAAGAATGCTTTCTTGCAGAATTTCAAAACTCCAATTAGTCCTGCAGAGTCATATCAAAACTTCATGTCGGTTCAAAGGGAGGTCAATAAACCAATAAACTCCTTTAATGATCGATTCTATAGAGAATATACTCGACTACAACACCCATATGTGTTCAATGATGCTTCTATTTTACTTATCTATTATGCAACATTGGCGAATCTTACTACAACACTAGTGAAGAGGATGCAACCATCACCCACCAGATTGGTTGATGCATACTTGGTGGCCGTCATTGCTAGCACAGACTTGGGACAAAAAATTTTTGGTCCACTACTCTCTTTGGGGTAGGCCGCTCATCCTTCACAGATTCATGGGCTCACTCAAGCTTTGCAGCATCACACGCCCCTCATGAACCCGATACCACATCTGCCCATAGTGCCACACCCTGGACAACCAATGAATCAAACACCCCTGGCTCCTCACTATCTTCTACCCCAACAACAACAAGTCCATTCTCAGCTGCCCCAAGTACTGACATATCTCCAAGCATCTAAATTTTTTCCCACTCACCAAAATCAGCTAGTGGCTTAGCCGGTGTTCCTCTAGAATGCCGCTCCATAGCCAAACAACACGGAAAAGGATCAGATTGATGAACTCACAGAAATGATCAAGAAGATGTCTATGGAGATGATGCATTTGAGAAACCAAAACAATCAGCTATAGGATTCACATAGGAGTGTCCAAGCTAACCTCAGCCGTGACAACTGTGAGAACTGGGATAACCAGGATGCCGACACTCCATCTGGACAAAATTATGATAGGAATCAAAATTTGGGACATAACTTCGATAGAAGGCCTTTCCCGAGGTAAACCAAACATGGAACACGAGGCCCAATAATGGTGGTTTTTCCACTCCCCTCAATCAGCCCAACAACAATGAAAAGACTACAAGTGGAGTTTACTTGGCTAAGGCTACTTTATCTGGTTGGTGCCGTATACACAAAACAAGCCGACATTCAAAATTGGATTGTCTGAAATTCCAGACGGCTATTGAAATTTTTGAAATTGAAGTCCAAAATTCCATGGACAACTCAAGATGCAGAGACATCATTCCCTCTAAACCTAATGATTCCTCTATGCTGGTGGTCAACCAGGCTCCTTTCCTGAAGGCTGAGTGCAACACACTAGAATAGTAAGGCACCGACATGAGCATTAACAATTAAGCAGAAGAGGTAAGTTCTGAAATCCCTTTGGCTCAACTTTTTGATTCGGTAGAAAATGGTCCTAAGGATGAGGAAGAGCCTAGGGAAGATGAAGTCAAAATGTTTCACCAACGGACTACCCCTTACAACCTCAGGAATAGAAAAGTTGGTGGTGCTATGACGACCTCCATTCTGCCTAATAATTTAAGTACCCCTCTTGACCGAAATGCTAGCAACAATCTAGGATACCCTCAAGTCCCCACATGGTACTTTAAAAAAGGTAGACGAAAAAACCAAAACCAAGATCACCCCACTAGCTCCTCTCGAAGAATTGCTTATGATGAAGAAGTCGAACAAATGGGAGAGTATATTACAGATGAATTTTAGAAGGTTAAGCTGAGTGTGTCCGCCTTTGAGCTACTCAAGGTACGAGCCGTAAGAAATTCCTTCTTTAGAATGATAAATGGGACCCCATCGGCTAGGTCGACTCAAGAAGTGCCTTCGAAGAAGGTTTCATTTGATGATCAACAAAATGAACCAGTTGTGTGACAAATATCCAATAAACGGGTTGATCTGCTGCAAATCAGCAGCCAGACAAACAATCCACCAAGGAATTGGATCATACAGAAGCCCAAAATAAGGGCCATGTTAAGGACAAGGGTCAGGTCACCCAGGTGGATGTTTTAGGAGGAATATTTCAAGGGAGATTTTAAACTCCTCCTTTCTTGACCACCATCCATGTGTTTGGGAAGAACCTCCATAGTTGCCTACTGGATTTAGGAGCTTCTACCAATGTCATTCCCTTGAGCATGTCCAAAGCACTAGGAATAGTCCCAACTCCCTCTCGGTGTAAGGTAATACAACTTGACAAGACTGAGATCAACATAGTGGGTGAGATTAACAGAATACCCTTGCAGGTTGCTGCTAATCCTAGAATTCAACAGACTATTGACATCCAAGTTGCTGATCTCCCGAATACATATGGTATAATCTTGGGAAGGAATTTCACAAGAGTGTTGAATGGGTACATTGCAATTGACTAATCTCACTTGTGGTTACCATGGAAAGGGATACCGAATCAGATTCAAATTGATCGGGAGCTATGCATGAAGTTTATGATCATGGAATACAACAACACAAATGAAGTGTTGTTTGTTGAAACAAAATTGGGGAATTAATCCCCAGTATCATATCTAAATGAACAAAAATACCTTGAAGAAGAAGGGACAAGCAAGGTTTTCCTCGTGTTGTCTAGCCCACCTATTAATCTGGCCAATACCTCTCAGAGCACAAAAATGCAAATAGAATAAAATGACGAGGAATCAGGTGAGGATGATAATCTTGGATTGCTGGATGGTTTCCAAGATTTTATGGAAAGATATGCATAGGACTAGCTCATTTTGGGAGCCCGAATGTACTTTTAGGAACTCTTGCTTCCTAGTTGGTGTAGGGTACATAATGCTGCTCATTCAGATTTTGAGTGCTGTGTATGCCAAATAACAATTGAGCATATTAAAAGGCAAATCACTGTGAAGGAGGAAGCTGGGTCAGCACCACCAGAACAAACACATTCAACCCCTACACCTCCTCAAAAGGTTAATGAAATGAGGTCCCCATCAAAGTTGAAAGTTGGGTTTGTTGATTCTGCTTTCAAGGACTCTCCTAGATTTTGGACGTTGTGCTTTGATGGATCCAAATCCAAGCATGGGGTTGGAGCCAACTTCAAATTAATAATTCCCAGAGGTAAGTCATACTTTGCTGCTCATAGGCTTCAATTTGATTGCACCAACAATGTAGCAGAATATGGGGCCTTGGTCTTGGGACTCGTTATGGCATTAAGGAAAGGTGTTAAAATGCTGCAAGTTTCTGGGGATTGAGAGTTGGTCATAAAGCAAGTTAGAAAGCTCTATTCCTATTATGACCGAAGACTCACCAATTATAGGAATAGGGTGTGGGATCTATTAGAGGGAATAGATGAATTCAATATCCAAGTAATCCCACACTCCCAAAATCATGCAACCAATCCCTTCACACAGGCGGCAAGCACGCTACAACCATTGTCCTTACCTAGTCTCAAAAGATTCACTGTGGAAATCACCTCCGTTCCATCCGTGCTAGACAATGTAGCCAATTTCTAGGTGTTCAATGATGACAAACACATCCTAGATTTTATCACCAATTCTAATGTGTTTGCTACTCAGATAATATATGAGGTTGAACCTCAAGAGGCTGACCTGGATATAGAGGGGGTCATCAATTTGAAGACCAACACTATCCTAAGAGGGATGGTCCAACTAGAATGAATCTTTGACTTGGATTAGATCAGGGATCAGGATCAACAAGCCAAGAAGGATGCAATTAGTGGCTAGTGTGAGACCTAAAATCTTGAAACAACTGACACATCAAGGAACGTGTTCATTGTTAAAGTGTGCATGCCACAGGAAAAATGGGGTATAGTGGATGCTTTGCGAAAAATATTACGATGTTATCGCTTGGAGTTACAAAGATCTGAAAAACATACGATACATCGATCATCACCCACACCATCCCTCTCAAACCAAATGCGAGACCATTTTGATAGTGGCAACGCCCTATGAATGCTTTGTTGGAACCAATAATATACAAAGAATTACAAAAATTTATGTTGGCCAGGATTATTTTCCCGGTTAGACATTCTACATGGTTGGCTAATTTGGTTCCTGTTAGAAAGAAGAACGGAGAAATTAGGTTATGCGTTGACTTCCACAATCTAAACAGAGCCTTGAAAAAGGATAACTATCCTGTACCCTCATTAGATGAGGTGTTCCAGATAGTAAACGGTTCTCAGATGATGTCCTTCCTAGATGGGTACTTTGGGTACAACTAGGTCATGGTGCAATATGAAGATCGACACAAAATGACGTTCACCACCAAATGGGGAGCTTTCACTTATAGATGGATTTCGTTCAGACTCATCAATGCTAGTGCCACCTTCCAACGTGCCATGGATATTGCTTTCAAGGACCTGATTGTCAAGTGCATAATCATGTACATGTATGATTTGATAGTATTCTCAAAGCAATGGAGTAATCATGTTGCTGACCTATGCAGAGATGCCATGAATTCGGGGTCTCCCTTAATCCGAGGAATTGATGTTGAAAAGAAGCAGTTACATGTTGTAGGGTGCCATATTGTACAAGAGGAATCATGAAGGTATCTAGCTAAGGTGCCTTAGTAAGGAGGAAGTTGATCAGGTCCTCAGGGAATTCCATGATAAGTTTGAGACTGGTCATGGTTCCGGATTATCTACCACACATCAACTATTGAGAGTTGGATACTATTGGCCTATGATTTTCAAGGATGCCCATAGTCATGTACGTACCTATCATGTATGCCATACTACAACCACCCAAGAAAAGAATGCTGCTATCCCGTTGCAACCTATTTTGGAGGTAAGGTCGTTCACTCAATGGGGTCTTGACTTCATTGGTCTAGTAAGCCCTCCATCATCTATTGGACACAAATACATTCTAGTCGCTTCTGATTACTGTACTAGATGGACATAAGATTTCACATGTAGGCAATGCACAACTGAAGTAGTCACAATTTTTTTGGAATGTTTTATTTTAAATCATTTTGGTTGTCCTTATGTGTTAGTGTGTGATAATGGTTCTGCATTTGCTTCGTTAAAATTTGTTGGTTAGGCCTTTGACTATGGTATCTGATCCGGTGGACATTTTTCGGTGAAAATTGAAGTGTTCCATTTCTCTCCAAAATCAGCACCATCAGAAAGAGGTCGACGTCCTGGTTCCAACGCAACTTGAACGGAGCGAAAAGGAGTCCGTTTGCACGAGTTATAGCCAGTCAAACCTTTGGTCAAACTGGAATCAGAGGGCGTCCAGGAAGCGAAAAAAATGGTGTCATCAAAATTTGTCGAAATTGGCATCATCGCGAAGAGCTCATCGCAAGCTTTCCAATGCAACTCGTTTCATCAAAATCCGACATTGGAGGCTCAAGATACAGCTAGTCAAAGTTCGGTTGACTTGAAGGTACTGATGATGACGTCATCATGCTGACGTGTCAGTCCGTACAGTACAGAAGCCAAATGGATGAATTCGGACCAAACACGTGGCAGATGAGTCAGATTGTATGGACCAATGGGAGTGTGACACGTGGCATCCGTACGACACGTCATCGGACAGGTGGTAGTCCAGTCAGCACACGTCATCGGCTTTGTCAGCGTACGAACTTGCCTTGTCAGCGGACACATCTGCAGATTCTGGCGAATCACATTTTGACACGTGTCAGGTCGTTGGCATTCGGGTTTGTTAAAAAGTGGTAAAAATGGCGGACGGGCTCGAACCCGTGATCTCCGCGCGGACAACCAACCCCACAACCGTTGCATCAAACTTAACCGTCAGTTATATTCTGGCGCGGTTTTGTTTTATTGCTTACCGATTTTGTTATTTGTTAAAAAACATGGCTGGCGGGGGTGGAACCGCCGACCACAGTTGTAACAAAAGGCTTGTTCACCGGTAGACCACCAACGACTCCTGAAATATTATAGGAGTTAGTTTAGTTTTGTTAAGGTTTTGTTGGCCGAGCCTTAACCAAAAGGCATTTTAAGCCATAACCCAACAAAAACCCACTTAAAACTCTCAACAAAAAGATTGATAAAAATACAAATAATCCCTGTACGAGTTGGTAAGGGAGTTAAACATTTAATTTGGTGGTTAAGCCTTATTTGGCTTATTTTTATGTATAAAAAGGGGTGTGATGTGAGAGTGGGGAGGAAGTTTTTTTTTCAGGTGATGAAGTTCTAATGCTGAGGCGTCAAAGAGAGGTCTTGTTGGAGAATTCTTTCAGATCATTCTTGCATATCAGAGCATCGTTACGCTGCCGAAATGCTTGGAGAATGGTGGTGCTTTTGTAATTGATTTGGAGATTAATCGGATCGGTCACACTCTATTGGAGTGGACCCGGAGACGTAGTCACTCTCGTGACGAACTCCGAAATCAAACACTGTTTGCACTTCTCTCTTTCTCTCTTTCTGTCTCTCATTTCTTTTCATTCTGTTATAATCACCTTGATTACGTTCTTTATGTTATTTCCTTAAGTTAATTTCATTTTAATTAACTTGAAATAATCATTGTAAAGCATTGTAAATGTTTAAGCATTTAAACTGCAATTTAGTCTAGATCCTATACAGATCAGTATCACTCTCAAGTTTTCCTCCAACTATTATCCTCAAGGCAGTGGTCTTGATGAGTCAACTAACAAGAACTTGATCACCATGATAAAAAAATTGCTCGATAGGAATCCTAAGGATTGGTATACCTAGCTCCTTTTTTCCCTTTGGGCAGACCACACCTGTCACAAGGCTACCCTTGGAGATTCCCCTTACAACCTCATTTATGGCTTGGATCCTATTTTCCCAATACATTTGAAAATCCCTACCCTCTAGTTCATTAATGATTTTTATGAAGGAAGAGACTGTAGAGAAGCTCGCCTTGCCAAGCTATTACACTTAGAAGATGTACGGGACTGTGCAATAGAAAATTTTGCCAAACATCAGGGTGTAGTCAAAAGATGGTTCGATCGCCGAGCCAAAATGAAGGCCTTCCGCATTTCTGATCTAGTGCTGTATTTGGACATGGCCCATGAAAAGAAAGGGAGACACAAAAAATTTGAAAAGCTTTGGCTTGGCCCCTTTCAAATTCTTGAAATCCTTGGAAATAATGCATTTTCGTTAAAGACCTTAACTGGTGAGGATGTTTCGTTGCCTGTTAATGGGCAACACCTTAAGCATTATTTCTAGGCCTGAGATATTTTAGAGTTGTCCATGTAGATACTTGTACATAGGTTAGGGTTGGTTTCCCTGCTTTGCTCTCTTGCTTTGTTTTGTTTCGTTCATTCCCTGATTTTTTTGCCTTTGGCAAGAGTCTCCCATTGTTCCTGCTATGGTGGCCATGCTTAGCTTGATGAATGGTTTTCCTTGTTGCCTGCTCTTGCTTTGTTCTCTAGATAATCCTTCATTCCCCATTACTAATCTCTGAAAGCCCTAAGCATTGGTTTCCTCTCTTGAACTCTGGACTAATCTAGGATGGTGTCCCTATTTGAATTTCCCGTGCTTATCATGTAACACCTAGAAACAAGCCTTAAAGATTTCCAAAGAATTGTATGGTAATTACTGGGAAGGCCAGATAAGTGAAAAATCTAAAGTCTGCTCTAGTGACCACTGTGATTTCCAAACCCATAGTGAGCTTTAATGCTTGCACAGTTGAATAAAAGAAAAGAAAAGTATTGAAAAGCAATATCAAAAGAGAAAAGAAAATAAAATGTAAAAGTAAGCAACTGTATGGGTGTATGAATATCTCTACCAAGGTTATGGATGCCTGGCTGGAAGTAGAGCTATGTTCATGGGGTCACAACAACAACTCCATCGAGGCTATGGATGCCTGATTGGCAGAGGAGCAATGTCTAGGTTACTTTTGGGGTCAGGCAAACTATGTAGCTTGTCCTTCCGATAAGTAATTGTCCACATGATCTTTGAGGAAAAAAAATGAACTCACCATGTACACACTTCCATAATAATAACATGGTGAGATTCAATCTCACCGTCCTTAACTTGTTCTTAGCTCAACCTTGGAAATCAGCTTCTAGTCAGTGAAACCAGAGATCTTGGGTTTGGAATGAATATTTATCTTTAGAACATCGGGAGCATTTTCCCGGTGGAGTCACCATTTGTTGTGCCTATAGAACACACACCACGTTCAAAATGGGGACCCTCTCTTTTTGTCGCCTTGACGAGCCCTTTCGTTACCGCCTCATTTTGTGTGCCCCCTATTTTGTTGTCCTAGTTGGTCAGCATGCCCTTCAAAGTATCATTTTAGGTTGACCATGTTTTCCCCTAAAAAATGCTGAGTCTTGGGCCTTTTCGGGCCTTCTTTGTTATTCTACCTTTCTGGGCATTTGTGGGACTTCCCGGGCCTGGCCCATTGGGTTCCCCCTATTGGATTTCCCCTTTTGAGTTTCCTTTGCACCTTCGCTGTCTTGAACAATTGATGATCAACGTCCTCTCAGACCCCAGACCCCGATGCCTCCTTTGCCATCTACCTCACTTGTCCAAAACTAAACGGCCATGCTCTGATGTGTTTTCGACCCTCGGGCTCTTGTTCTCCTGCCGCTGTCCTAAAATTTGAACTCACCTACCTCGCTGGCCATCGTACCTGCATTCATTAGGGGGTATTAAATGCACTTAAGGGATATATAAACAAGTTTTGACATGTCATTTTAACATGTTAGAAATAGAAAACAAGCATAGTGCGATCTCAACTTTTGCCACCCTTGTGCTCGAGCTTCCGGTTTGCTGTTCTTCTAGGATTCAACATCTTGCTTCTTTGGGCCCTCGAGGGATGACCGTTGTCTGATAGTCCTTTCTTTTTCTAAAGCTTTATGATTGAAAAACTAAACAATAAGGGAGAAATGATTGAAAACCTAATAGGGAAAATGTCTCACCTTAAAACCCACTTGCCCAAATTTTTTAAAATGTCTCTCAGAGGACCCAAATTTGCATTCAGAACCATGTTGTCCCATCACTATTCTTTGAGGTAGGAAACCATGCTCTCTGGGCCTGAGACTCTCTCCGACTGTAGTGTTAATTAGTTGAAAATCTGCTCAATGACGAAGCATCTCCCGGGTCCTGGAATCCAAAACTCCCCTTTCGATTCGCCATTTCTCAATGGCATCCTCATTCCATCCGTTCAATCATTGGTCTCTTCTCCTCAAATTGACTTGGGTTTCCAAAAGAAGAAAGAAGAAAAGACATGTCCAGGTGCTCGTCGGGTCCCGATCTATAGACTTCTATCCCTGGACTATTGTTTTGAGTTGCTATTTTCAAAACATCCTCCTCCTATCCTCCTTTTGACTCCCGGACCTCGAGCTCATAAAGTTCACATGAGAATTAAATTGGAAAAATCCAAATTCCAAGTCGCCCTTAGACCTTCGTCTCCGAGTAGCCGTTGTTGTCCCGAATGGCCATCTCATGACGTGTTTCCGGCTTTCGGGACCTAAGCGTTTCCCAGCCGCTCAAAATTTTAATAAATAAATGTAGAGTCCTCGCTACATTTGGACCGCACCTACCGGACTTCCATCCTTGGGATTCCGTTCCACCCCCATCATCGTAAACAGTGAAACAAACCCATCTTTCTAGCCTCCGGGCCCTGAACCTCATTTCTTCTCTGGGTTTTTTCACATGAAGGAAAACTATCTCCTTAGGTCTGGTCCGCCAGTAAGCGTTCCTCTAACTTCAGTCCATGCTTCACCATTTCACACGGCAGTTCCTAAATGACTTCCCGACCTTTGTGGCCCGAGCTCCCAAACAACTTTCGGCCTCTCGAGTTTTGGACTCTGGAACTCCGTCTTCAGAATGCTGTTTCTCCAAGGCTATTTCAAACAACTAGCCTTTGACAACCTTTCTTCAATTTGAGCCTGAATGCCTTAATAATGATCTAAATGGCCTCAAATTTTGAAATGGACTTTTACCCACGTGCTTAAATTTGACCTTCTCCCACATGGACCCTCCGTTATCCAAATGCAAGATAGGGAGAAGTCATCTGAGATGCCCTACCCTGTTCGCCCTTCCAAAATAGCATTTTGGCGAGGGAAGTCCAGTCCCTGGGGTCTGGGTCATCCATTTTTCCTCCAATGTTACTTTGATCAAGTGTTAGGTTTGAAGGATAAATTGTTTAATCTAAGCTTGATTTGCACAAATTTTCCAGAGGCTGCACCCTCATACTTAATTTTGCTAACTCCCGCCTCTTTGTGCAGAATATATGGAATCTGGTGCAAAAGGTTCAGGAGCAATCAAGGAAAAAGGGAAAAGGAATGCCAAGGCTCGCTGAGGCAAGGAGGACAAAGACCAAATGAAGTGCCAATTCCAGGGAGTGCCATTGCACTCCAAAGTTACAACTAAATGGAGGGATATCACAGACACCAATATTGGGCATGCCAATATTGATGAATTCACACAAAGAGTTAGAGTAGATCCAAAGACTAAGAATGCCAAGCTTATCAGAAGTAGTGGACTAGCTAAGGCTACTGGCTTCCCTCCCGCTTTGGCCACCCTTGAGCTAATAATGGCTTACAGGGAGGTGTACTAACTTGAAACAAGGACAATTGTGGATAGAGACAACAACATCTTGACTGATATGTCCCCTTCAGGGATAATAAAAACCTTCCACATACTTTTCTTCAGAAGCATCGAGACCCCAACTATCTAGGAATGCAAGGAGATGTGGGATGAAGATCCTTTGAGATGCAAGAAGCTGATCAACTAGTATTGGTTGAAGGAGAGGCGGGGCAGTGTTACCAAGGTTCCTCAAGAGCTCTTCTGTAGTCTCTTCTTTGAGGACTACCACGATCTGGCTACCTTGTTAAGTAGACTAATGGGACTTCCTATTGCAACCTTCTTGTAGGAATGGATGAGGTATTTTGTTGAACAAATTATCCATGGAGAGGGCAGCACATTCTATTAGGGAGAGATAATCAGTGATTGGTTCCATGAGAAATTCATTAACGTAAAGAAAACCTCCAAATTCTCTATGATGTCCTACTTGGTGTATTCTCTTTTTGATCGGTGACATTATAGTGGATTATCCACACTGCCCAATGAGATGCCAGGTAGAGAGCTCAAACCATATGACAAGTACCCTTAGCTGCAGTACAAAAATTTCAAGAGGGATTACTGTAGGGTAAACTATGCATTTATCGCGTACATCATCAAATTGCTTGGAGGTGATTTTGAGAGAATAGTCTCTCACGGTGCTAGGTCCCTCCTCAAACATTACGCCTTCTTATTCATCTAGTATCCCAAGTTCACCTACATTTGTGCCCAGGGATTCTCCGAAAGGGTGAATAAGCTGCCTTGGTACCCTAATGAACAGATCATATTATTGGAACTATCTTGGTAGCTGTGACATATACACAACATCCTAAGTAGTAAGCATTTGGCGGGGATCCCTTATCCCCTCACAGTCAGCCAAGGTATGTATGAACCTTATACTTCCCAATGTGCGGGCAATTCAGAGAAGGAGTTGGTTGAGTACCACTTCAAGCCACATATAACCAAACTGTGGATGGACCCATACGACCACATCAAGAGGGAAATTGGATAGGAATATGTCCACCTGCACCATATCAAGGATTTATGTGCCAATTGCAAAGATGATTTTGAAGTGCAGGTAAGGCACTATATGTGTATGACCGCATACTTTGTAAAAAGGGTTAACCTGTTTTTGGTGCCAGATCAATAGGAAGAAGAAGAGAGCACCATGATCGACCCAAGATACAGTGCTATTGTGAATTTAACACTTCCTTTGATTGATTGGAATGAGAAAGAGGTTGATGACCTTGAAATTCTCACCAAGCCTATTGAGGCTCAAACAAAGGAGTGGATCGATGGGAAGGTTTCTTGTTTAAAGCAACAGGGAGTCACCTTGACATTCATGGGGCTTGAGATTGATTCCAATGGTTGTGATGGGCGGGCAACTACTGTTACAACTGGAGAAACATCTAAGTCCTCACTGTATGTTTGGTCAAAGAAGAGAAAGGAGGTTGACGAGCAACAACCCAACCCAAAAGTGTATGTTAGAAAGGCCTCAGAGAGTGAACCTCCCAAAAAATATAGAAGAATGGGCAACGTCACTGAAATGTCGGTAATACTAGAGGATCCAATCCACAAGGGAGAGGAGATGGAAGCTGATCCACCAAGATCTCTACTTGCTTCATCTACTACTGCCACCATTGCTACTATTGCTACCACCCCGCCTATCCCATAGGCTATAGTTGCATCCTCCCCACCTGCAGTGGACATCTTTGTTCACCTCACCTCTACTTCTCTCGTTGTACAGGTCATATCCGTGGATTCATCCTCCACCACTACCTCACCGATTTATTCATCCTCCATGTCTCCTTCCTTTTCTCTTCCAACTTCCACCGCTACTACTGCAATGCCTACCCTTGCTCTATTGAAATCCTTCATGAATTATATGTAGAATGTGCCATCTAAAGTTTCAAGAATGTTTACAAATCCAATAGTGTAAGCTGATATTGCCCAAGCAATGGTTAACAACTTGGTTCCTCCTCCTCGTACTGAGCCACCCAATATGGAGGCTACGATGCAAATCTCTGATGAGTTGGAATGACAACAACTGGAGGAAGCTAAGGGTTTGGAAGGGGAGGTAGGTGATTATCATGAACATCCTATGTATGAGCATCAGGTAATCGACAAGGTCACCTATGAGTTTTCCAGTGAGGACAACGAGGATATAGACACAAAAATAATTCAAGAAACAACTAATCTAGAGGTTGATGCCGAATGGGCCAAACAACTCAAGGAGATTGAAGACAAAGAGGCTAAAAGATAGCCTATGGCTGAAGAAAGAGTTTTTGCTCTAGAGGAAGAAGGTGACATGTATCCAGTGGATGCACATGACCCTTCCCTTGATCATGATGAAGAAACATCCTTTCATGAAGCTAGATAGGAAGATAGGCCCAAGGAATGATACAGATGAGAAAGAAAAGGATGCTGAAGGGGAAGACCACCCTGATGAATGACTACCCACCAAATCTCCCATCAAGCACATAGTGTTCAGTCAGGACTCCGATGACGAGAGGGAAGACACAAGGATTGAGTAGGAGGCCTTCAATGACAAGGCCATCGAACTCAGCGTAGAGGACAACAAGGATCAACATGAATCGCCTAAGGAAAGGTCCTCAATGCCCAACTGGTTTGAAAGGTAGCTGGAAAAGAAGACCCCCACTTTGAAGGACCCAAAAACAAGACTGGAGGCAATATTGGCTAGAGCTCAGATTGGTACTAAGATAGAGAAAAAGCCTAGAATTAGATCAAGAGTTATGATGGATGCTTCCGGATACAAAGCAGTGCAGATAGCCACATTGGTGGTTGGAGAATAGGGAATAAGCTACAATGTCTCCACCATCGACTTGGGAGTGGCCACTAGAGAGTAGAAGGTTGACCTTCTCTAGGAATCAATCGCCACAGTGGTGCACCTCATTCAATGGGACAAAGTTTCGAAGGAGGAAATTAAGGCATAGGTGGCTGATTTGATAGCCTATGTCCAAAAATTGTCATCCATAGATGAACAACCAACCACATCCTTGTCCCCGCCGTAGTTGCTATCCAAATATCAGATTAAAAAGCTAGAGAAAACAAAGAAGTTGGAAAAGACCACGAAAAACTGGTTCCGATAGGTCTTGGATATTGGGAATACGAGTATCAATCTGGCTGTCTGAATAATGAACAAGTTCTTGGAAGTAAAAATATCTCTTGAAGGTATGAGGAAAATCTGCATTGAGTTCCCCAAGATGTATGGGGTTTCTTACCGAAAAATCAAGGCTATCCTCCAACTGCCAAGTGAGATTTGGGAAAGGGAATTTTCCTTCGAGGATGATGACCATTGGCTGATGGATGTATGGAAACAAGACTTCAATCACCAGGAGGAAAGGATAGAATAGGTACTTGAGCGAGTAAATTTGGATGTTGAGTGGGCCAAGGAGGCCAAAGAGGATTACTTATGATACCTTAGCTGATGATGGGGTATGAAGTGCCCGCTCTCAAGATCATTCCAAAAAGTATAAAGTATCACTTCTGAAAGAGGATGGAAGATGGGATGTCAAGTGAGATCACCATGGAGTTCATGAGCTTTGCTACCTGATCTTTCACCCAATCTAAACTATTCACAGACCATGTTGCCAAGTGTGAGGAGGACTGGGAAAAGCTTGTTAAGAATTCCAAAGAGTGGAGCTACCAAGTGCTGAAATCCGACATCATTGAGGTCGACAAGTTACGGCTGGTGATCTTGAAGTTCATGGAGTATGCAGCTTTGAAGAGGCAGGAAGGAAACCCTGTTATTGATGAAGAATTTCTAAAGGAATAGCTGTAGCAAAGAGAAATCAACAAAAGGATGAAAATGCTATAGTGCTGCCACTAGAAGACAAAACAGGGATATGGACAAAATGTATTTTAAAAATGTAATATATTGGGGTGTAGGTAGAACCCTAAGCTTACAGTGAATTGTGTCCACACAAATATAAATCAGTCTTGGCCACATGTTATACTTTTTAGACATTATAAATAAGAGGTCTCCTCTCATTTTCAAGGAGAGTTGAGTTATTGTAAAGACATGCTGCAAAAATTGCAATAGAAATACGTTGATCTTGGCGTATTTCTGGATTTCTTCTCATGTTTCATGATTATTCTCTCATAAGTTAAAGATTTAGTTAGATTTACTTTTTTTTTCTAGTTTTCTTTCAGTCAACTTTGGTAGATTTAGTAATGTTGTTCTTGATTGTGAAGATTTCTGTTGTGTAGATGCTTTTCTTGTCCATAATTTTGGTCATTTGCTGTTGGTAGATGGCTGTGCAAATTTAGTCTGTACTTTGATTTTAAAGCTTCCTTTAAAAATTTATCTTTGTTCATGCATATGTGTGGTGAATGAATGATAAAACATCTACAGTCCTTAGAAGATAACATAGGTTTCATGCTACTGTGAAATTTCTAGTCAAGTGAAATTCAATTTTAAGGAAACTGTCCATAGTAGAATCCTCCATGATCACTCTTCATTGGTAGTTACAGGTCTAGGAAACTTCTCTCTTCCCTACTCTTTTTCCCTTTTTTAATAAATAACGTATGCTAAGGTTCATTGCACATTGTAAAGCCAAAACTTAAGACAAAAATGGAGTTCAAGATTGCTGTTTGAACCTACAACAAAGTACAGTAATTTCCCATCCTAAGAACTCTATTCGTAGATCCAATTCTCCTCTAGCCTAGTCCACGTAATTATGCCCTGTGATTTCCAGCAAAATCGCATCAACATCAATTGAGATATTCCATGCAAGTCATGACCTGACACCCGAGAGACCTTGGGGTAATTTTTCAGTAACTTGTTGGATTTTTCCATTCAAGAGAGGTGATGCACCTACGCATTGCCTATGTTGAGAAAGTGTGCCAAAACACCCATAAACACACTCCTCAACCAAATGGTTTGGAAAAAATAAATAACATAATTCTCAAGGAGATGGAAAATTGTATGATTTTGTCTAGGTCCATGGCTCTAGCATTTTGGGCCAAAGCTGTCAATTGTGCCAATTATATTTAGAACCGTATGCCCCTTAAGGTAGTGAAGAATATGAATCTTGAGGAGGCTTGGTCTCATCACAAGCCTAATGTTTCCTTCTTTAGAGTATTTGGTAGTGAGGCTTGGGAATTCATTCTGGATGGTCAGCGTAAATCCATGGAGAAGAAGATTCAGCGGTACATTTTTGTTGGCTATTGTTAGGATGTGAAGGCATATATTGTTTGATTCTAACACACAGGAGGTTCATTTCTGATGTAATGTGAAGGAATATATTTTTGATACTAACACACAAGAGGTTCATTTCTGACATGATGTTCAGTTTTTTGAGTCCTTCACACAGAAATATCCTCCTTCGACTTCTTCTTCATCACAACCTACTTAATCTTCTCTAGCTGATAATGTTTTTCTATTTGAGGAATATTTTGATGGTGGTCTTGATCCACCTCCTCTTAATCCACCCAATAGGCCATGATGGGATCGTGTTACACTTGAGGAGGTTGTTCCTCTTGTTAGTGATCACTCATAAACTCGCCGCAGTCATTCTCAGATTTCAGGGATTAGTCTTTTGAGTCATGTAGTTTCAAATGATCCTCAGTAGTTTTCAGATGCTTCAGGTATTCCAAAGTGGGATAGTGCTATGGCTGATGAGTATTATTCTTTAATGAAGAATCATACTTGGGAACTCGTGCCTATTCCTAAGGGAAGAAAGTTGGTTCGATGGAAGTGGGTGTATCACACCAAGTATGTAGTAGATAGTTCCATTGACAAGTACAAGGCTCATCTCATTGCAAAGGGGTTTCCTTAGGTTGAAGGAATTGACTATTTTGAAACCTTTGCTCCTATTTCCAAGATGAATTCTATTTGCATTTTCCTTACTATAGTTGCATCACAGGGATAGTCAGTGTATTAGATGGATGTGAAGAGTGCTTTCTTGTATGGGGATCTTCATGAGGAGATCTATATGGAGTAGCCACTAGATTTTGTATTAGATTGTTCACTTTTTTTTAGGATTTGATGTTCATTGTATGGTCTCAAATAGGCCCCTCAAGTTTGGTATGAGAAGATGGATAAATTCTTGCTTGCCTCTGACTACAATCACTACCATTCTGAGCCCATAGTTTATACTCAAAGATATGGAGAGGATCTACTCATACTTGTGCTCTACGTGGATGATTTGATTCTCACTGGGAGTTGTACTTCCATGATTCAGAGTAGATAGCGAGAATTGATGGAATGATTTGATATGACCAACCTTAGTATTTTGCACTTCTTCCTTGGTCTTCAGGTTCATCAGACTTCTGAGGGGATATTAATTTTCTAGCAGAAGTATTCTCATGATTTTCTTAAGAGGTTTGGCATGGCTGATTGCAAGCCTGCCCCCACTTCATTTCAATCAAGAGTTGTATTATCTACCAGTTTCTCTACTCCTATAGTTGATCCTACCTTGTATCGACAATTGGTTGGTAGTCTTTTTTACTTGACACATAGTCGTCTTGATATTTCCTTTATGGTTGGAATTATCTCTCGCTTCTCACAGGAGCCTCATGAGAGTCATTGGAAGGCTTCCAAACGTATCTTGAGATACATTTAGGGCACTACACATTTCAACATTCATTATACATCAGGTGCATCTCAAATTGTGGGCTTCACTGACTCAGATTGGGCTGGTGATGTCAATGATTAGAATTCTACTTCTTGCTTTGTCTTTTGCCCTGGTTCTGGTCTGATTGCATGGTCATGCAAGAAGAAGATTGCTATTGCATTATCATCGATAGAGGTTGAGGATTGAGGTGTAGTTCTTGCTAGTCAGGTGGTTTTGTGGCTTTTCCAAATGATGAATGAGTTTGTCTTTCCTTCCACTCAACCCACTCCTCTTTGGTGTGAAAACCATAATTCCATCCATATCTCTCGTAACCTAGTGGAGCATCAACATGCTAAACATATTGACATCCACATGCACTTCATAGGTATCTCATCCAAGATGGTGTTCTCAGCTTGGAGTATTTGCCTACATATCAGTAGGTTGCAAACATCTTCACTAAATGTTTGGTATCATCTCATTATCTTTAGTTATGATCAATGCTTGGGGTGAAGGAAGTTGTCCTTGGGGGTCTTGATGAGTCCTCCTTCCTTCTTCATTCTTGTTTTCAGTTTTTTCTCTCTTTTGGAGAGGAGTTTTCTCATTTTCTCCGCTTGTGAGAGTGTTTTTTTTCCATGGGTACCTCATTAGGCCTTGTTTTTGGGACCCATGTTTTTCATATTTTCATTGGTTTGTTCCTCCATAAGTTGCACTTAAGGGGGCTGTTGGTGTGAATAAATTCTTGTACCTAGTTAATTCCTTTACAAGGGACTTGGAGGACTTAGTTCACATGTTAAGTTTACTTATGATACAAGAATTATCTTATAAGTCTTAGTTGTCTTATCTAGACTTCACATCATACTTCAGCTGCCATTGGATTACAGGTTTGGATGGTTTCTTATATCCACCATTATCAGTCATGAAGGCGAATGAAACTGATGAGTAAATCAGGTTCTCCCGTGTAACCACCTTTGTGAACATATCTATAGGATTCTCACTTGTGTGAATTTTCTCCAGCTTCAACTGGCCATCCTCCAAAAATGACCAGATGAAGTGGTATATGAGATTTATGTGCTTAGTTTTTGAATGTAGAGCAGAGTTCTTAGAAATATGAATTAAGCTCTGGCTATCAGTTTAAAAAGAGCTATCTTCTTGTTATTGTCCCAATTCCTCCAGGAAATGGTGTAACCAAATCATCTCCTTGCTAGCTTCCATAGCAGCAACATACTCAGCTTCAGTGGTTGAAAGCACAACAACCTTTTGCAGTCTTGAAATCCAACTGACTATAGTAAAAAAATACCCTGTAGTACTCCTTCTGCTATTAATATCACCTGCTAGATCAGAGTCAACATATTATTTTAGAGTATAATTTTTTCCTCCAAAACATAGTTTCTTTGAAGTAGTACCTCTGAAATATCAAAGAATCCATTTTACTGCATTCTAATGTTCCATTCTTGGATTGCTCATATACCTACTCACAACTCCCATTGCATGTGCAATATCTAGCCTGGTGCATACCATTGCATACATCAAGCTACCAAATGTTGATGCATATGGTATCCTAGAAATTTTATCTTCGTCCTCTGGTATCTTTGGACACATCTCCTTAGTCAACTTAAAATGACTAGGGAAAGGTGTACTAACTACTTTTGCATCTTCCATGTTAAACCTTTTCAACAGCTTCTCTACATAATCACTTTGAGACAAAAATAATTTTATGCTTGTCCTATCTCATGTGATCCTGATACCAAGGATTTTTTTTGCTGGACTCAAATCCTTCATAGCAAATAAATTTGCTAATTCCTGCTTAAGTTCATTGATATGCTACATGTTAGACCCATCAACAATAATATCATCAACATAAAGCAATAGGATAATATAACTGTCATTATCCAATTTCATAAAATAAACACAATAATAAGAATGACATCTTTTGCAAACTTGTTCAACCATAAAACTATCAAATTTCAAACACCATTGTCGAGGTGCTTTCTTTAGGTCATCCAAACTTTTCTTTAACTTGGACACAAATTCCTCCTTACCCTTGATCTCATATCCATATGGTTGTAGCATATATATTTCCTCTTCCAAATCCTCATGGAGAAATGTTGTTTTCACATATAGTTGTTCAAGATGCAAGTCTTCTACAACTACAAGACATAGAATAGTTCTAATAGAAGTCATCTTTACAACCAAAGAAAATATTTCATCAAAATCTATACCTTTTTTCCTTGCAAAACCTTTTACCACGAGTCTGGAATTATATCTTTTCTTCCCTCCACCTACTTCCTTCAACCCATAAACCCATTTATTTGGCAGTTCTCATTTACTTGTAGGTAATTATACTAATTCCCAAGTCTAATTCTACAACAAGGAATCCATTTCCTCTTTCATACCTAGCTCTCACTGCTTTTTGGTATCTACCTGTTGTTACCAAATTTCACTTACAACTCAATTTGGTAGAGCTAAAATAGTTGATTGCATCAAAAGTGAAAGGTATTCCAATTTTTTTTTGTTAAGGCTTAACCATTGCATATGAATTCTTTCAAATAGAATTCAATTTTTATTATAAAATATTTTACAACAAAAGGAAATTACATAAGTTGCATGATATTACTATCTTTTATTCATTTTGTAATGAAAATGTATGCAAGATTGCATAAATGTTGTCATTTTATACATTGAGAGGAAAAGAATACTTAAATGTCCCACACAAGCCACGTGAGTAGCCGAAGTAATGCAACATAAAGATAGGATATACAACTAAAGATAAAAGTATAAAAACACATGAGGAGAAAGTATATCCATCATTGCCTGTGGCACAATCTTGTGTTGATCTTCTTTGTTTCCAACTCCTCGTAGCTGATTTTCAGATGAACCTGCATGATGATGAAAGGATTGGGTTAGAGATCCAAATATAAATCTCATCATATGTCCTATCAACATAAATATAGCCTATATCTATGATACATTTGATCAATTGAGCAATTATCAGATGTGTGCAAGAGAGCCAAAATCAGATCATCAAATGAAAGTCAGATCATTAGGAGGAGCATTGTGCTTCACCTTTTTATATGGATTTTTTGTTCATTGTGTAGGTACAGGTTCATTATCATTACATGATTCATATTGTTTGACATCAAAATATGTGGTGAAAAAATGGGATCCCACACAAGTTGAGCCCAACATGCTACCCTCTAGAGCTTGAGAGGGGTATGAGATAAGCAAGAGACATTCAAATTTTCAAATAAAAGCATATTATGTTTGGATCAATTTATAAGGTAACTGAGCATATTGTCCATTTATGAATACACAGTCAAAGGTGTGATGAGGTTACCCTTTTCACTTTGAAATGGGAATCACAAGTGAGCAATGAGATCATTTAAACTGCATAAATAATGTGCAAAACTGAGTAAAAGTGCATCATTTGCATAATGGTTTTACATCTATTGACTGCCTCATCATAATTTCTTATGGTTTATATCAAATAAGATGCATACATTGATGGTACATCCCATTCATTAAGTGAAAAAAGGAACAACAAATATAAATGCAAGCACAATGATCAAAGCATTTACTACAGAAGAATACCATATCCATAATGGGACAACCCTTAAAATACTATAAGGAGCATGAACACAAGGTACAAGGAGAGACAACATAATCTAAGCAAGGGGTTATTCATCATAGTCTGTCATATGCAATAAGGGAGGAGAGCCATCATATGCATAGTATAAGCACAACCAAATGGTTTCTATTAAAAGAGTATAACAAAAAGGCCATGAGATATTTAAAGAACAACTACTTGTCACTCATGACAATAGGTTTTGATATGAAGCATGAAAATCCTTTTTAACAATCTATGTATAAACTTATAGATGTGTTCACCCAATCAAAAGGGGTTTTAAATGCATAGGATAGTATTTGTGTTGAAAAGGGGAGTCTTTTAGCACTACACATACATCCCATACCTATCCAAGAATTATCAAGATGAAATGTGTCTTGAATGTTTTTATTTACAGTACTTCAGTAAGAAGGAGGTTTGCATGAGAAAACAAACTAGAGTGATAGAAATTGAAGGCAAATGATAGTGAAGAAATGATATTATGGTAGTTTATTGAAGCCGTAACCAAGTTAGAGTTGTAGAAGTTATATATAGACGCTCATGTTTTTCATGAAGGAAATACTCTGTTTTGGAAAGAAGTTAGCATCAACTTCAAGGGGATTAAGGCTTAATCATGTTTTTATCATTAAGGGCCGATTCTTAACATGTATGAGGAAGAAACATGAGATCATCAACACTATGCATACAAGCATGAAATGATGCTGATCTACAAGAAGATAATGCCCTTGCAAATGATAATAGGGAAAGACAAAAATAAATAGAAGAGGTAAACAAAAATCTTGATGCCTAAAAGAAAAGGAGGAGCCACGACCTATAAAAATAATAACCCTCGAATATGAAAAATGTGAACAAAACAATTTATGTCAAGTGGAGTTTTCTTCATAAAGTTTCTAGAAAATGCACAAGAGGGAAAATATTAGAGCCTTACCACTCAGCCTCGATGCAAATCCAACATGGAGATGATGCAGTCGAGCTCTAGAAAGCTCGAACATTAAACCCTAGCATGGTAGTTCTCAAACCAGTAGAGAAAAAATTTCTAAGTTTCAAATGGAAGCGAAATGAAAGGAGGCCACATGTGTTTTGTTCTAGGGTTTCTTTTTGCCCTAATTTTTGGCCGATCCTTTCATAGGTGTTTATCACATTATTTTAAACTTTTTATGCCTTGTTAATACCCTTGTGGTGTTATGTAGCCCTTTTTCATATTTTGTAGGCCTAGGCCTTATGTGCCTTAGTTTTTTTTTCTAAGTTTTGAAGAAAATCAAATGCCCAAGTGTGGATATTTTGTACTTTGAAAAATATAGTCAACATTGTATACACCTTGTATTTTTTGTAAAGGCATGAATCAAAGTAAAGTAATAAGTCATGATTTAAATATTCCTCCCTCTTTCTATTTTAAAAAATTGAAACTGCAGACAAATGTAAGGCATAGTTAAAGTAATGTTTTATAAATTGCTTTAATAGATGTCAAGTAAATGGAAAAAATAAAAGCAAGTAGAAAAAACCTATTATGGAATTCTCAGTTCACTTGCCTATTTTTGTTTGAGACCCCATTTTGAAAAATAGAAGGAAGCAGTCAACTAAAGTTTCTATTTTGGTTTTCTAGTTAGATCTGAGTGATTTTGGAGTCCTTTTGGTATATCCACTTGGGAGGGAAAGTTTTCAACTATTTTCACTCATTTTGGATCAATTCTATGCCTTCTTTTCCTGGTTTTTTCCTTCGACTCATGAGAGACAATTTGGTTACTATTTTGGATTGCAGTTGATTGCAATTTTTTCTCCTTGACTCTTAGAAAGTTTTTGAGTATTATTGGGAGAAAAACTTAGCTTTTCTCGGTTCTTGCTTCTTCCTCTCTTAAGTATTACAAAGAGTTTGTAAGTTTTGTAACTCAAATTTTCATAATATGATATAGTAGCTTCTTTTAGATCAATAAAAGCAATAGTACATTCCTTTTCCATGGTTTTTGTCTCATTTTGCAGTGGATGATTTGATGTTTGATTGTGATTGTAAGTGTTGAATCCTTTTTCATGTCTCCTTATTGAAAAAATGTGTGTAGAAGTTTCATGTGATGTAGGTTGTATGGTGTGTTTAATTTCAAACCTTCAAACAAATCACTTTTGTATTGCATGTTTCACATGAAATTGTGAGAGTAAATATTTTGAGAGCTGATTGTGAGTTGAATTAGTGAATAAGTTTATAAGTTTCTAGTGCATCACCCTTTAAGTTTTAATATTTCCATTTTAGTTATCCTTCTATGTATGTTGTGTCTAATTTCAAACCTTCATACAAATCACTTTTGTATTGCATATTCCACATGAAATTGTTAGAGTAAATATTTTGAGAGCTGATTATGAGTTGAATTAGTGAATAAGTTTAAAAGTTTCTGGTGCATCACCCTTTAAGTTATAAGATTTCCATTTTAGTTATCCTTCTATCCCTTTTCTTAGAAAAAAATAGTAGTTTTAGGTGATCTACCAGGGAAACCAACCCTCTCTGGAGATTCATTCTTGTTATAAGCCACCTTAATCTTGAGAATATTTCCATGTTACACAGGATAGTTGAGTCTAACTCAACTAGGGGGCAATCCTCGGTATAATAGTTTTTGGCACACCTAGTGGGACTCTGAAAGTTTTTAGCTGCTATTCTGGTATATACAATAGTGTTTTTGGCATTTTGAGGTTATAAATTTATACTTGGTGACTCCATTATCTAGTTTTGCATGTAGATCTAGTGGAACCATCTAATGAGAAGAGTGAAAACTAGAGAAAGTTCTTCTCCATTTGAGTATCTATAGTTATCTCCACCAAAAAGAAAGGGTAGGACAACAAGTAAAGGCCCTAGCTCACTAAGAAGGTCAATATATACACCTCCAAACTTTAGCCCTACAAATCTAGTACCAGAAGTGCAAGTACCAGTGATGGCAAGGTAGTTTGCATTTGCACCTTTTAATGGGGGAAAACCATTAGAGATTGCTCAATATGATGATATTCTGATTGTAGCCCTCAAAATGTTTCCATATGTCACTGAAGAAGATCATACCACTCCTATTGAGCACATTCGTGATGTGTCAACATTGTGCTCAGTGCATAATGTCACTACTGAAAATGTTGCACTTAGGATTTTAGCTACATCACTAAAAGGAAAAGCCCTACAGTGGTTTAGAGGTATTCCATTGAATTCGATTAGAAAATGGGATTAGCTGGGTGATGGTTTGCATAGACAGTTTGAGGAAAAATTTGAACATTTATCTTTGATGAAGCAATTAAGTACTATTAAGAGAGCCCCATATGAGAATATGTCAGATTTTAATTACCACTTCCAAAAGGCTTGGGATAGGATTCCGATGACGGTAAAGCCTTCACCTCAACATGCATTTATATTTTTCCTTAAGACTTTAAATAGTGAGATATCTATGATGATTCAGTCTATGGGTGGATTTACACTTCCTAACACTTATGACATAGCTATTAGAGTAGAAAAATTCCTTATAAAAGTTGGTAGAATAGCCCAAGGCCTCCTATGCTAATTTTTCTTGAGGTTAAACCACCTATACCTATGTCATTACCCCCTTTAGCTATTGTTGCACTTGTTCGTGCATTAGGTTATCAAGCTACAACCCAAGAAGCTATTGCCCCAAGTCCATCTCAAGAAATTAAAGAGTTAAAAGGTATGCTTCAAACCTTTAGTAAAACTATTAATAATGAGTTCATCAATCTCAAGAAACAGGTTGGTCAAGAATCTATACCTTACCAACTCACATACCAAACAAATAGACCCCCTTATTAGACTGATTCCCAAGGGAAAAGAAGAAATTTTAATCCTAGACCTTTTCAGCCCTATAATCCTACTGCTGCCAACTCTTCGAAGGAGCTTGTGCCTACACAAGTGAACATGGAACAAGATTTTGATTAGTGTTTTCCATGTAACCAACCTCACAACCAAGCTAAATGCATAAATGGAATGATGAATCAAGCCTTAATGGTTTAGAATAGCTATGCTATCTTAGAAAATGTAGCAATAGAAAGTCATGAATGACGAGGTGCACAAACTCAACAAGTTAATCCTGATGTTGCCTTAATGAATTGGCAAGGAATTGAGTTTTGTGGAGTAAATCATCCCCAAGGACAAAATCAGTCAGATACATCTATTTTAGCCAACACTAGATCAAAGAAAAGGGTTGTTGATCTAGAACAACCGATTGTTTCTAAAGGGAAACAAGTAGAAAAGGACTGAAAATAGACAGAAAAGGGAAAATTTTAGATTCCTATAGTGCAAACTAGGCCTTCAAACACTCAGAACATTCATATTTTTCTAAGGGGTTAAATTGTACTTAGTAAGGACCAACCTAAAGTTCAATCACAACCATTACAAGCTCTGAATGAAGCTGATATTTCTAAGGGACATCAAAAGGTTAGTGCTCCTTCATTCAATATTGTTGATCACTGAAGGCCACTATTAATTATTCTATGTTGGATGCATTGCACATTCTTGTGCAAAAAGATTTGTTGCAAAAATATTTGGCTAAGATTTCAATTCTTGATGTATCTAGCAAAGAGAAGCCCAAGGTTGTTCTTACAAACAACCCTGAAGGAAAGAGTGAGCAGCCAGTCCAAGAGGTAAAACCACCTCCATTTTATGTAAGTTTGATCATTGGTGACAACCTAGTGCACAATTGCATGATTGATTTAGGTGCAAGCAATTCTGTAATGCCTAAGAGTCTAGCTAATAAGCTAGGATTAACATATGAGCCTCTTTCAAAGGGAGTAATTCAATTAGATGGTTCTATTGTTAAGACAGTTGGGGTGGTTAAAAATTTAGCTCTTAACTTGCATGCATGTCCAAAACTTGCAATCCCATGGGATATTATGTTATAGACCTACCATCTTACTTTTCCATATGTCTTTCTAGGAATTTTACTGCTAAGTTGGGTGGGTTTCTATCTTTTGATTGTTCATATCTTTTTTTCAGAAGAAGATATGGTACTAAAGTGACCATAAAATCTGAGCCTCAAGCTAAATATCATATAGAGCCATATGTGCCTAGCCCTATAAATGCTCACCTTACCATCCATGAGTAGGAGGATCAATCCATGACCCTAGACCCCAACACACCTATTGAGGGTATCCCTGATATAAATGTAGATGAGTGGGAAACTGAGAATCATGAAGTTGACCCTTTTAATCACACAAATGAGGTAGAATTAGGCGTTTACATGATCCATGAACCTGATGCAGTTGTTCTAGATCTAGTTAAGGATGAGAATCAACCAGAACAGTAAGATAATCAACTTTGGAAGCTGTATTTTGATGGTTCAAGAAGAAAAATAGGTGTTGGTGGAGGAGCCATGTTGATTTCATTGGATGGAGATAAGTACTATTCAGCCTTGAGATTTTATTTTAGTTGTAAAAATAATACAATAGAATTTGAGGGACTTATTCATGGCCTAGAATGGGCCAAAAAGAGAGGTATAAAGTGTTTGCAAGTTTTTTGTGACTTTGAATTGATAGAAAATCATGTTAGAAATCTGAATGTTACAAAAAATAATTTGCATAAGCACTATAAGTATAGAGTTTGGGATTTAAGTGAGGATTTTAATGCTTTCAATCTATTGTCTATTCATAGAAATAAGAATAAACAAGCTGATAAAATTGATGCTATAGGGTCACAATTTGATATTCCAATTCATATTCATAATGTTAAGGTAAAACAGTATGTAAAAGTGGTTGTGAGACCATCTATACCAGATAAAAATATAAGTTCGCAAGTTTTTGAGAGCGATGACTAGATTGTAAGTTTTATAATTGAAGAAGATGAGTTTGTAGTTGAAAATCAACAGAAATGGCAGCAACAATATGACAATTAGATCATGTAATTGAAGTCAAACAAGCTGCCCAAAGGTTTGGTAACCTTGGAATCAGTTTTCAAGTCAGATGATCAAGTTAGAAAGGGTAAAAAAAACATGAAAGTTAAGCATGAGAATTATGAACCCATTGAGATATTTAGAGATAAGCTCCTCAAGCTTGGTAAGGTATGTACCAAAGAGGAACAACAAGCTTTTATTTTACTTTGTCAAGAATTTAGTGATATTTTTGCTTGGGAATATGGGGATTTAAAAGGTTTTAACCTTGAGATACCTCAAAACACCATTGAGTTAGAGACGAAAGAAAAACCAACGAGGAAAAATCAAAGGCCTCTGAATCCCAAGCTTGAGCATCTTATGAAGGAAGAATTGAGTAAGTTGATTGAAAGTAATATCATCTTTCCAATTAAGCATACACCATGGGTTTCTAACTTAGTTCCCATTAGAAAGAAGAATGGCGAGATTAGTTTATGCATTTATTTTTCATGATTTGAATAGATTCTCTCTGAAGGACCATTATCAATTACCTTCAATGGAGAAAATCTTACAAGTTATTTATGGTTCTGATAGATTTTCTTTGTTGGATGGATATTTAGGATATAACCATATTTTAGTGAAGGAGGTGGATACATACAAAACTGTCTTTACCACCAAATGGGGTACCATGGCTTATAGGAAGATGCCCTTTGGTTTGTCCAATACAGGGGAAACCTTTCAGAGAAAAATAGAGATGGCCTTTCAAGCCCTGATTAACAATTTTTTTTTTGGTATGTTTATATGATATTATAGTTTTTTCAAAGAATGCCAATGAACATTTTGGTCATTTGAGGAATTTTTTTTAGAGATGTAGGGAATATGGGGTTTCTCTTAACCCAAAAAAGTGTATTTTTTATGTCCATGGGGGTAAGCTCCTTGGACATATTGTTTCTAAATATGGTATTTCTATTGATCCAAAAATAATTTTTTCCATTCTAGATTTACCCCTACCAGTGTGCAAGAAAGGCTTACAAAGCTTTCTTGGTATGATCAACTTTGTGAGAAGGTTTATGCCTAAGATTGCAACATTATTGTAGCCTCTTATAGCTATGATTAAGAACACAACTTTTATTTGAACTAAAGAGGGTAAGAGAAGCTTTGAGCAGATCAAGGAGGCCCTTGCAACAACTCCAACACTCATTAATCCTAACTATGATAAATATTTTATTTTGTATGCATTTGGAGGTGTTGACACTATTTTAGCTATGCTTTATTAGCAGAATGATGAAGGGTTGGAGCAACCTGGGGTATTTTCCACCCAAGTGTTGCATGATTATGAGGTAAAATACTCATTTGTTGAAAATTATGTGTTAGTTGTTGTTAGAAGCCTCAAAACATTCACACATATTCTTTCTAACAATAAAATTCAGTTGATGGTTGCACACCCAACAGTTAAGGATTTCTTGCTTAATAAGGATATTAATGACAAAAGAGCAGGCTAGGTAACTAAGGTAATGAAATATGATGTCAAAATTAAGCTTACTAATCTTGTTAGAGGCAAGGGTTTATGTGAAAAACTTGCTGGAGATGGAGAAAAGAACCAATAAAATGATGATGATGTTGCAACAGTGTTCAACAATGGATCTAACCAAGTTGTTGTTCTAGTTTCTTCTACAAACCGGTTTCAACAAATGATCCATTATCTCCATATTGGTGACTGTCCCTAAGTTTTGGACATAGAAAAAAGAAGGTTTTATTGTTGGCTTCTTCTGTGGAATTTGTCCTTGATGTCAAAACAGCCCTGGGTTGGTGCCTTGGAATTTCATAGTTTGGTCTTATTATGGAATTTGATTGGCACATTGCAATTGGCATACTTACTTCGTATTATGATGTTATCTGTGATGGCAGTGATCTCTTGAATCCATGCGTAGATCATAAGGAATATTGTTTACAGGTTAATTCTTAATGCTCCCATCTTTAGGTGACATGTTTATGATTTGACATTCTATCCTATAGTGATTCACTTGATATTGGCTTATTTAGTTTTGTATGAAACACTTGATTATTTGATATTGGCTTATTTAGTGATCTACTTCATTACATGATGTTGGATTATTCAGTTCTTCTACCAATATGGCACATGATGTTGTGTCATGGGCATATGGTTTATGGTATTTGGCTTGGGTGAATGGCATAGTGAACATAGCATGAAATCAGCCTTTATTTCATTTCATAAGGCTTTGGATATATTGAGTTTATATGGCATTTTAAGGTGGCAATCAACTTTAGGTAAAGGTAAATGAATTGATCTTCATTTACATATGAATCGGGTCTAATGGTTAATAATTAATCAGGCCTCAAGGCCAACATCAGGTATATGGGTTGATTAATTTAAATGTCACATTGGAAGTGACTTGACTTTGTTTACTTGGGAACAAGAAAATTCTAAGGCAATCGAATTTTTGTTTGTAATAATCCAAGGCATTATTAGGTCAGCATTACACATGCTTTATCACTTGGTCAATTGTTGATAATTAGAAATATTTTTGGTCGGCATGATTGTCTTTGAACAGGCCACAGACTTCAAAAGGTATAATGAGTTTTTTGAATTATTAAGTTAGTCCTTTCGGACTTCAAACTCCATCATTTATTTTGTAAAGGATTTCATTTGGAAAGTTTAGGGAAAACTTTGTACTTCATTGTTTGAGGGTTTCAAACCCTATTCTAGCTACCACCATGGAGATCTTCACACAGTCGTTTCACTATGTTAGTTGCTGGCTATCTGACCTTCTTGGACAACATATGGGGAATTCTGGAAGACCATTACAATGGTCGATTCATTTGTTAGTTTACTGGCATTGGGTAAGAGCTCAAAATAGGAATGAGCTCAGGCTGCTCAGCTGCTCTGCAAGTCTTGTAATTTACTTATGGGAAACTATATTCTGGTCTTCTTAGGTATCTACTTTTAGACTGCTTTGCAGAAGTGTTACCTCTACTGGCAAGGTTAATAAGAGATATATGTTTTTCTTCTATATGGAAGAATGGAAAAATAAAATGGGTTCAGTTGTTTGTGAGTAGAATTTGTGCATGTTGATTTCACATTCTCAGAAATGCATATAAATTTACTTTATCATATTAAATCTGCTCCTTTATTTAAGGAATGGTATTTTTGGGTTGTGGGTAATCATGATATTTGCAAATATTCTCAGTTTCACACCTGGAATCGTTGGTAACTATACTTGGATGCATTATCATAGAAAATTTGGTTACTTTACTATGGCAGCTGTTCATGGAATATTTGGTTTTTATGCTGTTTTGTTTTTAGCACTGCTTGTGCAAGCTACTTGAGAAGAAAACCTTGGGTGTTCAGTCACCATTCTAATTTTGCATGCTGCTTGGGTATTCTTGTTAGAATAATTTCTTCATGCCGATCTTTCCCATAGGAACTTAGTGACATCTGGATTTTTTGCTCGACAAAAAATTGTTATTCTGATAATCACCTCTATTCTATTCTTTGAAAACAAAAAAGAGAAAGAGTTACAATTTAAAATATGTAATGATGAAATCTGTTGAAACAAAAGAACAGAGAGATTAGGGCTTTTAGTTTCGTATTTGAAAATTATGTGAGAAATAAGGGTTATTTATTTTTTTCTGGAAAAAATGGAAAGATGGTGTTAACTATTTTTAAGAACAATAAAAAATGTTTGAAACATAGAAAGAAAAAAAGTGTGAGTACATCACAACAATTATATGGAAGAACTATGAGAAATGTATGAGAATGAAAGTGAAAAACCAGTGTGAGTATATCACTGTGATTGTATTGAAGAGATGTTGAGCATTAAGATTGAAAAACTAAAATATGAGTTAATCATCAAGCTGTCTTAAGGCTTGATAATGGTTTAAATTTTGAAGGATCATGCCTCAACCTTGAGGATTGTAAACATTTTCCGTCAAGAGGCACTTGACATAATCTAGAGAAACAAAGAGATCCTTTGTATGATTGTATGATTTACTGAAAACAGAAGAGTGGTTGGTGCTCCTTGAGATTGGTGTCTCTAAATGAGGATTTGGTGCTCAAAAGTTAGCCTATAAGGCAATGCTTTTTAAATTAAGCTAGTAAGGTAGTTTAGGAGTGGTTTTTCTACCCTAGGAGGGTTTTCCACTCGGCAATTTCTGTGTCTCATTTGTGTGATTTGTGTCTATCTTGCATAATCTTTCTTTCAATCATTTTTGTTATTGTGCTCATTCAATTAGTCAATGCTCTAATACTTTAATATTGTTTAAAAGTTTAACATCAGTTTGTTCATGTTTGTCATGCAAATTTAGATTGTGCAAATCTAATGCAAAAAGTCTTTCATAAAGTGAATTTGCATCTGGATTTTGTTTTGATTATATGAATGCTCAAATTTTTTTCAAAAGCAATTCAAAGTTGCTTTTTATGAATTTTTATAGTTCTATTCATAAAGCACAACAAGATTGTTCATAAAGCTTTGATTGAACAATATCATATGATGCTTTTAATATGGGTTGTAAATGTTAGTCAAGTTTCATGTGAACCTAATCCAAAGTGGTAATGTTCACTTGCTTAATCAAATCTGTCACATTGGGTTAAAATTTGTACAAGTTTCATTATGCTTTCAATGTCAAAAAGTTAAAATTATTCCACTCTAATTCACCCCCCCTCTCAGAGTGAATCGACTTCCAACAATTATAGGCTTCAAGCCATCCCTTATGCTTTTATTAATGGATTTTTGTCTAGAAGGGATTTTCATTGTGTTTTACTTAGATGCATTGAACCATATCAAATTGATAAATTTTTGGAAGAGTTTCATGATGGGCCTTCAGGAGGCCATTTTGCACCAAGGACTATATCTCTAAAAATTATGAAAGCTGGGTATTATTGGCTAGATCTATTTAAAGATGCATATGCTTGGGTTAGGAAATGTAATAAATGTTCATTATTTGTAGGAAAGTAAAGCTTTGTAGCCTTGCATCTACACCACATTCAAGTAGAGTAGACTTTTTCCAAGTGAGATCTTGATTTCATTGGCCCGATTAACTCACCATCAAGTGAAGGTCATTGATGGATTTTAATTGCAACATATTATTTTACAAAGTGGACTGAGGCTATTGCTTTGAAGGATGAAAATGAAACTTCTGTTTTGAATTTTTATAAAGATTTGGTGTCTATATTTGGTACTCCCAATTCTATCATATCTAACAATGCATTAGCTTCTATTAGTTTAATGATTTTTAATTGGTCTATAAAGAACAACATTTTTATGAATACCTCATTCAACTATTATCCTCAAGGTAATGGACAGGTTGAATCCACCAATAAAAATTTGATTAAGATCATTAAAAAGACCATTGTGGACAATCAAAGAACATGGCATGGAAAGTTGAAGTTAGCCCTTTGGGATAATAAAATAACTCCTAAGAGAGCTACAATTTATTCACCTTATATTCTCACTTATGGTAAATAAGCTAAGTTACCAAAATTTGTTGAATTACAAACTTTGAATTTCATTAAGGAGCTTGAACTATTAGAGGTGCAACCTCTAGAACTTAGGGTTGTACAGCTGATGGAACTAGAGGAGACTAGAAAAGGGGCATTGAGGAAGCTTGAGATTCACCAAGGTCAAATGAAAAATACTATTGATAGGAAAACAACACCGAGGGATTTTAGTAAGGGTGATCTTGTTTTTAAATGTGATGAGCTTAGAAGTAAACTTGGTAAGCATACCAAGTTTGATGCCATGTGGGATGGCCTCTATGTGATCATTGAGTGCAAGAAACATAATGTTTTCTAGCATTCAAAGCTGAATGAAGAGGTGGTGTCTATCCTAGTCAATGGGATCCACCTCAAACATTGTCTCTGAGAATAACTTTTGTAGTTTTACTATAGTAAGTAAGTTTTTTTTGCTAGTAAGTGCTTTGCACATTTCTTTCGGTTATGTTTTATTTTCCCTAAGTGTTGTTGCATAGTTTGATGGCCTTTGGGGCCATGGTAGTTTTCTTTTGTTTTGGTTTCTACTACCATTGAGGCTTTAGCGGTTGAGTTACAATGGTTCTGATTTTAAGGGGGGTAGAATTTGACTCCATGCCCAAGGGATAGAGTAAGGCCACTGGTCCAATATGCTTAGAAGACAAGCATTCAGTAGAAATCACCAAAAATGTTACCAAATTTCACTTACAACTCAATTTGGTAGAGCTGAAATAGTTGATGGCATCAAAAGTGAAAGGTATTCCAACAAAGTTTTGTTAAGGCTTAACCATTGCATATGAAATATTTCAAATGGAATTCAATTTTTATCATGCAATGTTTTACAATAGAAGGAAATTACATAAGTTGCATGATATTGTTGTCTTTCATTCATTTTGCAATGAAAATATACAGAAGATTGTATAAATGTTGTTGTTTTATATATTGAGAGGAAAATAATGCTTAAATGTCCCACACAAGCTGTGGGAGTAGCTGGACTAATGCAACATAAAAATAGGCTATACAATTGAAGATATAAGTAGAAAAACACATGAGGAGAAAGTATATCCCGTTGGGAATAGAATGCCATTTAATTGCAATCCTAAACATATTTCATGTATCTCCTGAGTCCTTGGAAAGTGTTCCCTAACACTAGGATTAGAAAGAGATTAAATTTGAATGAAATGAACTTGTAAATTGAAATTTGTAATTACTCCTAAATAATAGGAACATGTGGGGATGTTCATTTTGAGCTCCTACATAATAGGAGCACATGGGGCACCCACATGGAAGGTGGAACCCACCTTGCTTCAGTTAACTATTTGGAGGATTGATAAAACTTTAGTAATGCTTGTCTTGTTCCTAAAAAATAGGGATTGACATTTACAAGAGTGGAGTGGCACTATCAGTTCAATTTAGTTCAGTTATGGTTTAGTTATCTTCAGTTGTGTTGATGGTGTTTTTATGCACTTCTCAACATAGCTAATGCGTAGGTGCATCACCTCTCTTGAAAGACAATCTTCCACAATCAAATTGTAGAACACTATCCCAAAGTCTCTCGGATGTCAGGTCTTGATAGTGCTTGGAATATCTCAGTTGATTTATGTGATTTGCTGGAATCACAAGGTGGACTTACGAATGAGTTACAAAGTGGGGAAGTTGGATCTGCAAAAGGAGTTCTTAAGATGGGAAAGTTGTTGAGTGTTTGTTGCAAGTTCAAACAGCATTCTAGAACTCCATTTCAACATCATATTTAGCTTTACAATGTGCAATGAACCTTGCCTAAGGTTACTTATTAAAAAAAAGGAAAAAGGGTAGGGAAGAGAAAAGATTCCTGGATTTGAAACTACAAATGAACAGTGATCATGGAGGCTGCTACAGTAGACAAACTCCCTAAACTAGGTTTTGCTTGGCCAAGAGAAACCTACAGCTACACAAAACCAATGCAATCTTTTAAGTACTACAAATTTTCAGTTTGCATACACACATCATGAACATGCAAATGAACTAAGTTGCAGCAATCAAATAAAGAAGCCCAGACTAACTTTGCACAACAACTTGTCATCAACAAGTGCCAAAAGTATGGGCTGAAAGCTCATCAAATACTATAACAACAATCACCATTACCACTTCCATTCAAGAAACTACAACTAAACTAACTTGGAAGGTAGAACCATGCACACATAATGAGAAAACTCAAAAGGTAACACCCATAGATCATGCAATGCTACTTTCTATTGCTACAGAATGTTTTTACAACAACTGTCCAACACTTACAAATGAGGGGAAGACCCCTATTTATAGTTTACCAAAGCCCAAATGAATGGCTATGATTGAGTTACATTGTGTTGCTCAGATTCAATTAAATTAGGGCTTCACCTACCCCACAATATTCAATAATTTAAAATACATCTTTGTCTTTTCCCTATTCTATCTTGTAGTGGCCAGTCACTGTAGCAGTTTTGCCTTCTAGCTGATTTCCCTTTTACTGTAACTGAAATTGACTGAAAGCTGCCTTTTTCCTGATGGACTTGCAGCCTTCTTCATTGGATCAAATGGGTATGCCAATGATTGGCGTCAATGGATTGGTTGCCCCCGATTTAGGCGGACAACCCCCAAAGATCATCATCATCTGGTGAAAAGTAGGACAACCCCCTTCCATTTTGTGAATTGACTTCCTTGGCATAGGCCTTCTTCTAATGTTGGCCCTATTGATGTGCACCACGAGAAGAGGTGGGTATAAAATAACTGGTGATAGGAGCCACGTGTTTTTCCTTGTTCAACTTTGTCAATGGGTCCCCTGAGGGACTCTCGGTAGGCTTCTCGAAACCTGCATGCATGAAGTGTCATAAGTGATTTCATACACAAATCAAGGAAAATGTTAATCAAATCTTGGAAACTCCTTATTATATCCATCCATGCATCATCAAAATATCATAATATTCAGTGTGAATTTCCATTAATAGTTTGTTGGAGAGCGTTTGAACACTCGGGGACTGAGAGGCCGGAATGTTGTTTGAAATGACCGACGTAGCACAGAACTCCAGATGGTATTTCCCAGCTGTAACTTTGGAATTTGAAAGTTCCAGGGAGGATAAGACCCCATTTTAGGATCTAGGTCGAAGTCCATTTTTGATTTGGAGGTGCGCTTGTATGTTCCGGAGACATGAGCCCGGAATGTTGTTTGAAACGGCCGACGGAGCACGGAACTTCGGATGGTATTTATCGGCTGAAATTTTGGAATTTGAAAGTTCCAAGGAGGATAAGACCCCATTTTAGCATCTGGGTCGAAGTCTGTTTTTGATTTGGAGGTGCGGTTGTATGTTCCAGAGACATGAGCTCAGAATGCTGTTCTGGAAATGCTATTTGAAATGGCTGACAAGGCACAGAACTCTGGATGGTATTTCCTGGTTGTAATTTTAGAATTTGAAAGTTCCAAGTAGGATAAGACCCCATTTTAGGATCTGGGTTGAAGTCGATTTTTGATTTGGAGGTGCGGTTGTACGTTCCGGAGACATGAGCCCGAAATGCTGTTTGAAACGACCGATGGAGCATAGAACTCTGGATGGTATTTTCCGGATCAATTTTGGAATTTTAAAGTTCTAGGGAGGATAAGACCCCATTTTAGCATATGGGTCGAATTCTATTTTTTATTTGGAGGTGCGCTTGTATGTTCCGGAGACATGAGCCCGGAATGCTGTTTTGGAAATGCTATTTGAAACTGCCGACGGAGCACGAAACTCTGGATGGTATTTCCTGGCTGCAATTTTGGAATTTGAAAGTTTCAGGGAGGATAAGGCCCCATTTTATCATTTGGGTCAAAGTCCATATTTGATTTCGAGGTGCGCTTGTACGTTCCAGAGACATGAGCCCGGAATGCTGTTTGAAACGACCGACGGAGCATAGAACTCTAGATGGTATTTCTCGGCTGTAATTTTGGAATTTGAAAGTTCCAGGGAGGATAAGACCCCATTTTAGCATCTGGGTCAAAGTCCATTTTTGATTTGGAGGTGCGCTTCAGCCACCATTTAGGAGTTCGGGCTTCAGCTGTAGGAAGGTCGTTTGGAGCAGCGCAGGGAAGACAACACTCCGGGAGTCGTGTTTAAGAGTCTGGGAAGATGGTCAAGCTTGGCCATTCGAAAAAATGAAACTAGAATGGAAACCCAAGAGGGGAATTCTAGAGGGTTGGGCCTGAAAGGCGCCATAGACATCAGAAAGGCTGATAGACAAGGGTAACCCGAAATGGCTAAGATTTAGCATTTTTCCAAGGGGCAAAATTTGGTCAACCTAAAATGTGACTTTTGAGAATGTGTTGACCAATTAGGACACCAAAATGAGGGGCACAAAAAATGAGGCGGGAGCAAAGTAGCCTGCCAGGAGCGAAAAAAGAGGGTCTCTGCCTATGGCGGGGTGTGTGTGCAAAATATGCACAACATGTTGCATGCTAGTTGACTTGAGTTGCATGTAGTTATTTTGAATTGCATGCTATTTGAATTGAGTTTCATTTTAGTTGACTTGAATTGCATGCTAATGAATTCAGTTGCATGACAAATAATAGGTGGATACTTTCAATTAAGTGGGGATGAATAATTATGCATGCTATTTGCATGAATTGGTGGAGAGATATGTTTCAGTTAACTAAGATTGACTTGGGTCCACCTTGGGTGCCCAAGTTAGCATCTTTGAGTTAATACCTTTTGCATGAGAAGATATTTATAAGGTTCAACTAAGTGGGCCCATTCTTGGGCACCAACTTTGAGGTGAAGCTTCCAAGATATCTTCAAGAACAGAGTTCAGTTAAGTGTTTAGTTTGGGGCGCCTAAATTGAGGAAGACTTTGGTTTGACTTCTGTTTACATTGTGGAACTCTACTTGCTAGATCTATGCATTGGTTTTTGAAAGGAGCATTGTGCTCTTGTAATTTTCAACTCTTAGGAGTTTATAATGCTCATTATTGTCTATATATTGCAACAAGTGCATAAGAGTTTCAAGAGAGTTTTATTGTAGGTTGTGAAGAAGAATTGTTGAAGAAAAAGGAAGCGTATCAATCAAGGATTGATACAGTCCTATTGTAATCTTATTCTAAGGTTAAATAATACAAGCACTATTGGTTCTTGTGGAGTTTTTTCCTGAAAGGGTTTCTCCACATAAATGATGTGCCACTTCTATCTTCTGTCTAGTTCTACAAATGATAAAATTAATCTAAAGAGAATAATCATTTACAAAGAATTGATCTAAATAGATTAATCATGTACAAATAATTATGATGAAGAATACTTAATTAGATCTATAGTCACATAGTTTTACAAGTTTTAAGTTACAAATTTACCTTCATTTTCAACATATCCATCATTGCGTGTGGCACAATCTTATGTTGATCTTCTTTGTTTCGAACTCCTCCTTGTTGTTGATCTTCAGATGAACTTGTATGATGATGAAAGGATTGGGTTAGAGCTCCAAATATAAATCTCATCATATGTATTATGAATATAAATATAGCCTATATCTATGATATATTTGATCAGTTGAGAAATTATCAAATGTATGGAAGAGAACCAAAATCAGATCATCAAATGA
This sequence comes from Sequoiadendron giganteum, assembly GCA_007115665.2. Taxonomy (NCBI): domain Eukaryota; kingdom Viridiplantae; phylum Streptophyta; class Pinopsida; order Cupressales; family Cupressaceae; genus Sequoiadendron; species Sequoiadendron giganteum. The sequence goes on from CM021104.1 coordinate 142,661,045, forward strand.
AAGTTAGATCATGAGGAGTAGCATTGAGCTTAACTTTTTTTTTTATCTAACTTGTTTGTTCGCTGTGCAAGTATAGGTTCATTATAATTACATGATTCATCTTGTTTGAAATCACAACATGTAGTGGAAAAAATGGGCTCCCACAAGGGTTGGGCCCATCATGCTGTCCTCTAGATCTTGAGATGGGTATGAGATACGCAAGCGACATTCAAATTTTCAAATAAAAGAATATTTTGTTTGAAGATCAATTTATAAGGTAACTAAGCACATTTTCCATTCATGACATCCAATTCAAAGGTGCAATGAGGTTACCCCTTTAACTTTGAAATGGGAATCACAAGTGAGCAATGAGCTCATTTAAACTACTTAATAATGTGCAAAACTGAGTAAAAATTCATCTATTGCATAATGGTTTTACATCATCTATTGGCTGTATCATCATCATTTCTTGCAATATATATCAAATAAGATGCATACATCGATGGTAAAACTGATTCATTAAGTTTCAAAAGGAACAACAAATATAAATGCAAGTACAATCATCAAAGTATTTACTACATAAGAATATAATATCCATAATGAGATACCCATTAAAATAACATAAGGAGTATGAACACAAGGTACATGGAGAGACAACATAGTCTAAGCAAGGGGCTAGTCATCACAATCTTTCATATGCAATAAGGGAGGAGAGCCATCATATGCACAATACAAGCACAACCAAATGGTTTCCATTAAAAGAGTATAACAAAAGGGCCATGAGATATTTAATGAACACCTACTTGTCACTCATGACAATAGGTTTTCATATGAAGCATGGAAGTCCTTTTTGAAAATCTGTGTATAAACCTATAGATGTGGTCATCCAGTCAAAAGGGGTTTTAAATCCATAGGACAATATTCATGTTGAAAAGGGGAGTCTTTTAAAACTGCACATACATATCATACCTATCCAAGAATCATCAAGATGAAATGTGTCTTGAAAAATGTTATTTATAGTAATTCAGGAAGAAGGAAGTTTGCATGAGAAAAAAAACTAAGAGTGACAAAAATTGAAGGTAGATGACATTGAAGAAACAATCTTATGGTAGTTTATTTAAGCCGCGACCAAGTTAGAGCTGCATAAGTTATATCTAGAGGCCCATGTTTTTCAGGAAGGCAATACTTTGTTTTGGAAAGAAGTTAGCATCAACTTCAAGGGGACTAAGGCTTAATCATGTTTTTGTCATTAAGGGCCGATTCTTAACATGTATGAGGAAGAAACATGAGATCATTGGTAGTATGCATACAAGCATGAAATGATGCCGATCTACAAGAAGATAATGTCCAACTTGCAAATGATAATAGGGAAAGGAAAAATGAAATAGAAGAGGTAAACAAAACCCTCAATGCTTGAAAGGAAAGAGGAGCCACGACCTACAAAAATAAAAATCCTCGAATATTCAAAATGTGAATAGAATAATTTATGTCTAGTGGAGTTTTCTTCATAAAGTTTCCAAAAAATCCACACAAGGGAAAAAATCAGAGCCTTACCACTCGCACTCAATGCAAAGCTAGCATCGAGATCCCACAATCGAGTTCTAGAAATGTTGGACATCAAATCCTAGGATGGTGGTGCCCAAACCAAGAGAGCAAAAATTGCTAAGTGTCAAATGAAAGAAAAATGAAAGGAGGTCATGGGTTTTTTGTTCTAGGGTTTCTTTTTGCCCTAATTTTTTGCCGATCCTTTCATAGGTGTTTTTCACATTATTTTAAACTTTTTATGCCTTGTTAATACCCTTGTGGTGTTATGTAGCCTTTTGCATATTTTGTAGGCCCAGGCCTTATGTGCCTAGTTTTTTTTTTTTGATGTAATGCTATGGAAAAATAAAAGACAAGAAAGGTTAAGAAATTCTAATGCAATAAACTTAAATCTATCCTACACTAACAACATGGAAAAAATGAAACTAAAAATCATATATAAACAAAAAGATCTCAGCGAACATTTGTATAATTCCTTGAATAACCTCGATTGTACTTCTCTATTTTGTCATTGTATAATAATTGCCCTTAGATTTAACAAGTATGCAAGTATCTCCTATGTAATAATGATTTAGCAAAATATCGAAGATTCTTGAATAAGCTTCCTAAAAGTATAAAGATTTTGGGAGGAGGAATAATGACAAAGGTCAAGCCAATTTATAAAAAAATGATTTTTGAATGATTGGCTCAGATTCAAAAGATAGATGGACAATTGAGATTAATGAATGCTATGCTATAGAGATTTAGTGTCAGTAATAACGCGAGTGAAAAAGCATAACTGATGGAGATTAAATTAAATAATAATTTAATCTTTAGTCGAGACTGTTCGAAAATCAGAAGAATAATGATTGCATGTAAAAGATAAAGAAGAAACGTTGTGTTCGAACACATGAATGAATGAATTAATTAAATAATTTTTTTTAATTCATAAAAAATTGCATGTAGAAGAATTAAAACTAGATAACTTACCGATTAAACCAGAAGTTTGTTCGTCAGAAATGATTCAAGAGATAAATGACTAATTTATTTAAATCTTAACTTAAGTGGTAAGTGATTAATTAGATAACTAAGTGATTATCTAATCATAGAGGAATATGCTAGGAATAATTATTTTTATGAATTAAATGATATTTTATTCCACATTCAAAATTTAGAGATTAAATTAAATAAATAAAGATTTATTTAATTGACTGGAGAAAAGATTATAGAATAATTAAATAATTCGTAATGAATATTTAATTATAGTCGAAAATGTGATGAGGGTAAATTAAATAATAATTTATTTAATTTTATAAAATGGATTAATTAATTAGCGATGTAATTAAATAAATTACATTTATTTAATTAATCAAGATCGAATACAGGTAATAATGAATTAATTAAATAATTAAAGTTATTTAATTAATAGAGGATAGGTGAGTTTAGAAAATAATTAAATAATTAACATTATTTAATCATGACCATGAATATGAGAATTATGTGGAAAATGGTGTTGCAGGCCTAGACCAATTTTTAGTGTCTACAGTTTGCCCCTCTTTGATACAATGTCATTTCAGCTTTGTGTCACAAAAAATCAGTTAAAACATGCCCCAGTTGTGCCCCAGTGTGAAATAGGTTAAGGTATGCCCCCTCGGGAAAAATGACAATTTTTGAAAAAAAATTAATTTTTTTGGAAGTTGTCCCGATTAGGTAATTTGATAGTCAGAAGTTTGATGGTGGTGAAAGAAATAAATTTTGAAGTGGTTTGGAATGCAAAATGGATGTCAGAAGTTGGAAATTAGTGCATGCAGTATAGAGGGTTGGAGAAAAACCCTCCAAAACCCTAGGTATAAATAGAATTTGGGTGGAAAAACAAATCATTTGTACCCTTAGACTTTGAGAAAACCTTGATCTTGCCCAAGAGCTTAGTTTTCAGCGAAGATATCTACTATTCCATACATAGATAATTGTGGTTATTGCATTTGGAGCTTCAGACACCCGACCGACACAGGACCCTATGTATGTACCCCTGAACCGCTATTTGAAATTTTAATTTTCGCACATTTTGTAGACACTTAAAGTTTAATTTTCATATGTGTCACTCTAGGATCAATGCATATGCATTCCTACATGACGCATGTGCTCATGAAATGATGCATATGTGTTACCACGTCTAGGTCAATTTAGGGCATTTAGGTTAATCAACGCATTTGTATTTGTGTGCAGCACATGTCAAAGAATGCATCACATTTGTGAATTACAGTGTTGCATGTAGAATAGGTCATCGCATATGTTTTTGAAAGCACATGTGCATTGTAGATAGGGTGTAATGCTTGCACCACATTTGTAAAATGTGACACATATGCATGATAGGTAGGTGTGCTTGTGAGTTGGACACATATGTGTTAAAACAATGCATCTACATGTTTAAATGATGCACTTGGGTTGTTGCAACACATGTGCAAAAGAAAATGATGTAAGTAAATTTATGCACCACATTTAATATTAAAATGACGCATTTTCTTAGCAAAATTATGAAATTTTGAGATGTAAAATTGAGTGTTCTATATTTTCTGACACAAAGTATTTTGATGCATTTGCAAAATGTATTAGATTCGATATACACTCGGGAATCAAGGCCGACCACTTATGAGCTACGAGACTAGTTATAGAGTGCTGAGACATGGTTGATATGGAGTCTAGGTTTACATCATGTTTGCACTATGCCCACTATTCAGGCTAACAAAGGTATGTTGACCACTCTCTGTGAGCGATGGCATTCAAAGACCTCTTTTCACCTGCCTACTGGAGAGGCTACAGTTACTTTAGAGGATGTATATAGGATTTTGAGATTACCGATTAGGGGTGAGAGAGTCTTGTATGATACCCAAAGAGGTTATAGCAAGATCACCCGGTTTTATGTATATGATAATATTAGACAACTCAGTGTCGAGCACTATGAGATTAGATGGCATGTCCTCAAAAAGAGATATGAGCATATTGATTGTATTTTGTGTACATTGATTGGTGGGATTGTTCTTCCTGATTGTCGAGGTCATGGTTTTCCTATTGGGTGGGGGGAGATTCTTGTTGGGATGCTAGAGTGACATGTAGTATATGCATGGGGCCCATGTTTATTAGCCATGTTATATTTTCATTTACATGACATAGCTTATAGAGATGCCCAGTTGATGAGCTGTGGTACTACCTTACTAATGATCTAGGCATGGGAACACATTGTTGTGTTCCATCCCCAATGACATCGGATTTAGATGCTAAATCCCCATATGTTTTCTAATATGTGAGGACCATTACCTAGAGGCATGGCTGTGACATAGGTTATTGGAGACATGCCTTTGACACACTTGTATAGTTTATATGGAGACCTTATATGGATTGTGCTTGATTTAGAGATGAGGAAATACATTTACCATTTTGGAGACAGACACAGTACCTGATTAGGAGGACTATATCTAGTGTACATATCATTGAGAGACACCTACCAGATCAAGTCTCGAGACAATTTGGAGAGGTCCAGGATGAGCCATGGGGGTGAGATGAGTTTGCTCAGCCTTCTAGAGAGGTTCCACTATGGGGGCATATGATTCCTATTGCAACAATAGAGGTAGACATTCAGGCCTTGCAGCCTATTCAGTGGGGTTAGAGGGGTGGTGTAGCAGATCGAAGGACCACTGCAATATATGATGCTTGATGGGTAGAACACAGACCCATTCCCTATACAGATCTAGAACATCCGACTCCAGTAGAGAGATGGGGCACAGGAATTAGAGGTCAGCATGGTGGCAGGGTTGGTGATAGAGGTGGCAAAGGTGATAGAGGTGGAGGTGATGATGGTAGAGGTGGAGGTGGGAGAGGTGTTCGACGGGGTCGATGAGGGAGGAGAGGTGGGAGAGGATGTGGATTGTCACCTGGCAGTGAGTAGGAGGGTGAGGGAGAGGATGTGCTAATGGAATTTTGTGGAGGAGGGGAGGCGAATATAGGGGTAGAGCATGGAGCTGAGGAGGCCATAGGGGAGGAGCATGTAGAGGAGGAGGCTGGTGGAGAGGAGATGGAGATAGATTCCCTTGGTATGTTGGTAGGCTATCATGATGATGAGGAGGAGGAGATGGGGGAGCAGGAGAGGGAGCTCTAAGACAGGATAGTGGAGGAGTGGGATGTCGATGTTGGGGAGAGGCCACGATAGGAGGAGGTTCCTAGGGATCAGAGTTTGGCAGAGTTAAAGGCTCGAGTAGAGGGTGAGACCGGTGACTACAGAGTGAGATGCTATGCAGATGGAGAGAGATAGTGCATACTTGGAAAAAGATTAGGAAGTGGATAGGAGACATGAGATAAAGGGGAGGTTTGTTGAGTTGAGGTCCCTATGCACTAGACCGGCTGCAACATTTTCTCAGGAGTTAGTCAGAGCTGGTGACAGTGAGAGTTACTACAAAGATCTATATGAGGTAGAGGTACCTCCCAGGAGATGAGCTCTGAGTTATTCCCAAGCACACAATGACAGTTCCCGGAGTAGGTCACACAATCGTTCACATAGTATAGATGATGTGGTGGGACCACCCAAATCAAGACCATATGACATGCCTCCTTCTGCACAGCGAGCACCTCATCGTCAGTCACATCCTTAGACTACACATGGGAGAAATGGGAGTACATCTCAATGACATGTTTATATTTGTAGACATTGTATTATGATCATAGAGCCTATGAGCTCTATTTGGATTGATACATGCTGACATTGTACTATGACACTTATTTTTTTGAGGATATATATATCATTTTTGGCAGCGATTATATGATTTATAGTTGTTTATATGATTATGCAGTGTTCTATTTGATTATGGATGCAGATGTTATGGATTATGATTTTTTTATTATGATGTTTTATTTCCTATGATGATGTGTATATTCTATGTGATGATGGATGCATGGTATTGATAAATGTCATGTATGCATTCTATGTCTATGATAATGAAATGCACTGTGATTTTATTATGTATAATGCCATGTGGATGTATCTAAAATATGTACAATTGTTAATGGTAAATGCATGTATGTCATGATTACCTAGATGCGATGGATATGTATATTTTTGTGTTGATTTGAAATACAACATAGATGTATGATTTACTATGTACATATATATGATGATGTCTACATGAAGGTTGTAAAATAAATGCATATGCATATTACTTAATTGTTTTGTGTGTCATAGGACTCCATCATTATGTAGGATAGAAGAAATGTTAGACCAGATTAATCAAAATGTTAGTATTAGAAATGGTTGTTAGAAGAATGTAGAATCTTCAATATTTTTCCAAATAGAAAGTAAGCCTTGCATTAAATCATCATTGGGCGGGACATGACACAAATGGATAGTAAACACCATGATATGAGATAGAACAAGCTGTACAAAGTCATGCACTTGCTAAAAAAAGACAGTCTCAGACAAGGAGTGACTTAACTCATACTTAGGACAAAGGTGCCCTAATCTTTTTGTCAAGACAAACCACAAACAACAATCAAAAGAAAAATAGAAAGTTAGGATACATTATTGGTCCTCTAAATCCTTCATGGGACATCCTCGAGAAAGCTAGTAACCTGACTTGAAAACCAATTTTAGAAGATAGTCGATAAACAACAGTCAAAGAAAAATAGTCCTGAAACATCCTTGCTTCTCTAAATACTTCATGGGACATCCTCAAGAAAGCTAGTAACCAGACTTGAAGACAAAGCCAAATAAAAAGATAAGACAATACAAGCCATAAAGCCAATAGCCAATAAGAATATTTAAAAAAATTGATCTATTATTGTTTGTTTGATAAAGCTTGATTTCAGGGATGACACATATCGTATAAGACGTTGAGTCTGGTTTCGATTTTGTGACTATCTGTGTAAGACATGAAGACACTTGGTTTTAGAAAGACATGTACCGTATAAGATGCTAAGTCTGATGCCATTGATGTGACAAGTTGTATAAGGCTATGATGATTGTTTTCCTAAATGATAATTTCTATTGTCAAGAAGGACACATCTTGTATAAGACATAAGTTGATTGTTTTGGTAATTTGTTTGGTTTGACTTAATGACATTCTTGACTTGTTTGTCTTGTTGTTGCGTGACTTGTCCTGATAATTTGATTGTTATTTGTGTGTGATGATAGTGTATGAATTATGTTGACTAACATGATGTACTCTAAAGGACGGACCTAGTGCGGCCTCAGGGGCTCATCAATTGATGGCCTTGCCTATGTTATACATGTAGAGACATCATAGTTTGACTAGACTTTGACTGATAGGATTGATTGAAAAATATTTACTAAACTTGATGATATATTATGTGTGTGATAGTGAATGTGATAGGCCCTAATGGACTGACCTAGTGTGGCCTTGGGGGCTCATCAATTGATGGCCTTGCGTATGTTATACATGCAAAGACCTCATACTTTGACATGACCAATGAATTTGACATGTACAAAGAATGTGTCATGATTTTATGTGTGTGATGTGTGACAAACCTAGAAAGACGAACCTAATGCCTCAGGGGTGCATCAAGTGATGGCCTTGCCTATGTCCAGTCGTAGAGGCAATGTAGTTTGACTATGTCTATGATTGACTTGAAACAATTGAATCTGATTCTATTTGTGGGATTTTTGACATGTTTTAATTTTTTTGTATTCATGGAGTTTTATGATTGTTTTCGGATTTTTTTAGAACAGTTTATGATGTTTTTGGATTGTTTTTAGGATATTTTTATTATGTTTTGGGGTTGTTTTTAGGACATTTTTATCACATTGGATCAACGAGTGCAAGGTCCAAATGATGTAGGTCAAGTATTTTCCCCTAGTTAGGTATAAGACCAATAGGATGGAAAGGCGATGTGGAGTGGACTTGATGTCAATTGTTCCAAGTTATGGAAAGGATACCATTTATTATGAGTGATGGGAAAATTAAATTGGAATTATGGTAGATGAAGGAGTGAAGTCGACTACTCATGGTGCTTGTTTGCTAGGTTTTCACCATGGTACTTATCCAAAGTGCCATTGAAGTGGTTTTCACTATTGGAAAAATTATTTCTCTTTACTATTTTCCTGATTTTTCATTTTTTTTTTGTTTTACAAAGACGCCTGTTTGCTAGGTTTTCATCAAGGTAACAATTTTTTTTGTTTTGTTTTGTTTTTGTATTTTGTATTATTAAGGCAAGGCTCTCAGAAGCTATGCATAGAACCTCTTCAAATGAAGGCTATTGATAGGTGATGAAAGTGGTTCTCCTTCAGGGGTAGAGAGTTGATATACTCTTGATCCAAAGGCTTTTGTAACAATGTAAGGCCTTAACTAGTTAGGTTCAAATTTTCCTAGTTTTTCTCTTTGAACTTGATTCTTTGGATTTTCCATTAAGACCAAGTCACCAATGTCAAAGTGTCGATTCAAAAATTTCCTATTATAGCTACGACAAAGACAGTTTTGATATGGTTGGAGATGATCTAGTGCCTTTTGTCTTCATTCATCTATGAACTATAACTCATGTAATATTGACACATGGTACTCTTCATCATCAATATGCCCTTTCAAAGATACCCTTAGGGAAGGAATTTTGACCTCTATAGGTAAGATGGCTTCAAAACTGAATGCCAAGGAGTATGGAGTGGCACTAGTGGGAGTGCGGATGCTAGTGCGGTAAGCCCCTAAGGTAGGATTAAGCTATAAATACCAGTCATGACCAGCATCATTGATAGTCTTTTTGAGGGTTTTGATGATTTTTTTGTCAGACACCTCAGCTTGGCCATTACCTTATGGATAATATGGAGTGGAAAATTGATGTTAGATATGGAATTCTTCACAAAGATTGTGGACTTCTTGGATTTTAAATGGGTGACCATTATCCATGATTGTGGATTGAGGAACACCATACCAAAAAATGATGTAATTAAGGGTAAACTTGGAAATTTGTGTGCTGGTAATGTAGGTAATATGAATAGCCTCAATCCACTTGGTGAAGTATTTAGTTGCGGTTATGATGAACTTATGGCCATTGGAGGATGGAGGATATATCTTACCTATGAGATCAAGTCCCCATTGGGCAAAGGGCCATGGTGAAGTTATCAGACAAAGCTCCTATGCTGGCGCATGTACCAAGTCTCTGTGTACTTGGCATTGTCGACATTTCTTGACAAATACATATGAGTCCTTTTCCATGGTAGGCCAATAATAGCCTAGTATAATAATATTCTTGGCTAAGGTAGGACCCCTAGAATGGGATCCACATATAACCTCATGTACCATACATAAAGTTTCATGTGATTCTTCAACATCAAGACATCTCAACAAGGTATTGTCTCAGGCAATTCTATAAAGGGTATCTCTGATGATGGTATACTTGGAAGACTTATGGATAAATGTCCTACATTGGTTGTTTGAAAGGTCTAAAGGTAGGATTTGGGAATGAAGGAAGTCATATATATCCTTGTACCATAGGGAAGTGGGACCAACAAGTTCACACACTATCACAAAATCTGGGATATCAAAGTTAGGGACCAAAAGCTGTTCTACCAAAAACTCGAATTTAGGCATGTTGCTAGGTATATCCAATAATGAACCAATGATTACCATAACATTTTCTACCCTAGTCTGAATGTGGGGTATTTGATGAAAGCCGATGTTATCAAAATACTGCTTAAAGCTGTCTTCCATTCGCTTGTATGGGGCAAGTTTCTCATCCTTAGTTTCATATTCATCATTAACTTGTCAGACTAGTAGCTGGGAGTCTCCATAACCCTGCAAATGCCTAATCTTCCACTTGATTTCCATTCATAATCTAGTCACAAGGGCCTCATATTCTGCTATGTTGTTTGTGCATGGAAAAGAAATCCTGTATGATTTAGGAATTGTGTCCCCTTGTGGTGTGACAAACAATATGCCTGCTCTTGAACCATGATTTGTGTGGGACCCGTCAAAGTATAACTTCATGGTGGTTCTTTTGTCAATGGTAAAGATGAAATCATAAAGAAAATATACAACTAATGGATGCTCTACCTTGATTGGTGCATGTTCCAGCTGATAAGAAATAACTTTCCCTTTAATAGCTTTTCTTTCTACATACTGGATGTCATATTCACTAAGTATCACTACCCATTTAGCCAATCAGCCTATTAGTGCTGCTTTACTTAGGAGATATTTCAAAGGATCTATCTTGGTGACTAGCATGGTTTGGTGGCTTAACATATAGTGCCTAAGTTTTTGGGAAGAAAAAACTACTGCAAGACAAACACATTCTATGTGATTGTAGTTTAGCTCATATCCCACCAAATTATGACTGACATAGTACACTACTCTTTCATGACCTTCATCATCATTTTGTGCAAGTAAGGCTCATAATGCTGATTGGGTTGCTGAAATGTAGAGTATGAGAGGCCATGTATCTATTGGTGGCATTAACATTGGTGGTGTAAGAAGGTAATCTTTTATCTTTTGAAAATATTCTTGGAATTTGTCTTTCCATACAAATGGTACCACTTGTCGACCTCCTAAAATGATTTTAATAACTACTCCTTTACAACCATGATTCAGAGATTGGACATCTAACTCAAATTTTCAACCTAGGGACGTGAACTTGAAATGGTTCAGCACAGTATGTGCATTAGGAACTTCAAATTAGTCATCTTCATTCTACAACTAAGAAAGATTCAATACTGAAAGTAAATTGCATGGAAAGGAACAAAGTAAATGTTGAACATCACTCAAGAATTAAACTAAGATAAAAATGCATGACAAGAATGAAAATCTAAACAATAAACAGGGAACTACTCTATCTGCTTTGGATGTAGGAATAGTCACAAAATGGAATTCTAGTGGTTGCAGGAATAGTGTGTGCCAAATTCTGAACTAAGTACTAAATAGAAACTAAAAACTAATCTAACTAAACTAAAGGAAGGATTACTCACCAAGTGGTCCCCCCTAGATGAGTATCCTATAAAACTAATCTAAACTCAAATTCTCAACTCAGAACTTCATCTTATTCATTGGGAAATGTAAATACAAAAGAGTAGCATGTACGGAAATGCTAGTATATTATCAGATACAACATCAATAACTCAAAACATCGGTAACCTTCGAACTCCTGAAGAAGGAGAATCTGAACCTCATTTATCCTACAAACTAAACAGGGCATTCAAGTCCCAATAACTGAGAGGACACCATTTAGGGAAAGCAGAGAAATGAATGGAACGGCGACTACACATTGAGGGAATCTGGTTAGACATGCAAGTCCAAACACAGACTCAGCACTATAGTAACACCCATAACTGATCAATTTCATGAAAGATCAATATAAGGTGGTTACATGAAGCTAACATGGGGAATCTCCACAATCATCCTTCAGTTGACCTTTGAATGATTCCTCTGCGTGACCAGTTGGCGACTGCATTTATCAAATTAGTATCCTCAAGTATGTCTCTATGGCAATGTTAGTATGCATAATAATTGCACATCTATAACCACCTTAAAGAACAATCATTAACCACATGCAAAATTAATATAGATAGTCCACATAATAGGATAATGTCATTAAAACTAGAAGAAATGGAATTAAACCCAATGTTTATGGTTTGAGGGAAACTCATAGAAATGTCAACATTTAATATCAAATTGCATGTCAACTTTAGCAAATAAACTATAGATTCTTCCCAAATTTAGACCAAAAACTAGGCTCATCACTCCCCTCAAATTAATGCTTTGTTGGTCATCTAGTAGGGGAAGAACTATTTTTTTACTGGTCAAAGTTTTGAAATTTGCAACTAATAACTATCCAATATCAGTGTTTCTTGAGCACGAGTCAGGGTCCTAGTAGAATCCTCCCAATCTGTCAAGTCTTTTCCATATTTTTTTTTCTTCAACAATGTGATAGCGGTAGAATCTGAAATTTGGAATAGGCCACAGGAGGATAGGTAGCTGAAAAGTCAAGGGAAGCCACTCTCGACCCTTTGCTCTCCCAAGCTGAATGTACCTTTCAATCCTCTTTATTGCTGCATGATAGTTCTGGATGGAATGAGGTTTAGCTTGTTTTAGCTCATCAGTCAAAGTGTTCCATCTCTGTGATAGATATATTTTCATGGTGTCCTCTTTTGCTGTTGTCTTTACCTCATATTCACTGTAAACTACCTGAATTCAAGGCATAATTATGTTACCACAACTAGGCTTGAAAATCATTCTTTTCCATTCTCTTTAAATATCCTTGGGGTTTCTTGATTATTCTCTAATGGCAAGGGGATATTGGATTCCATCTTCTTATAAGAATTATATTTCTCTCCCTAGCTAATCTCATTTTGCACCTAAGACATGAATGCTCTTAGTTGGATATCTCCAAGATACAACAACGGGTTCCAGTCTTGTTCTTGAGTTACAAAAAATTATGTAAATAAAACTCACATAAAAGATTCTTCATTTTAGGGGAGGCAATCCTATAAGCATTGAAAAATTCAGTGGGAGTCTCAATTGAGGGATTCAAACCTGAGACGTGTCTTGATAGTTGAAAAGAGAGATATTTTTCCTTCATGTGCAGAGCATAAACTCTTGGAGGGGTTCTTCATTCTAAAATATGTGGCACCAAGGTTGCAATGTTGCCCACCCTCTCCTTTAGAGAGTTAATCTCCTCATTTTTTTCTTCAATAATTTCATCCCTCTTGAATTTCATTTTTCAATATTTTCTTTTCCTTTTTCCGTTCTTCCTCTCGCCTTTGTATCTATTTCCATAAACTCAAAATTACTATGTGCACTGAAAAATCAGGAGGATTATGAATTCCTACTAGGATTTTTTTCAATGGTTGCACCCCATATAGTACTATTTACATAGATTCAGGCTATCCTACTGGCTCAGGATGTGGAGTTACAATTTCTTCTCGCACTTCTTGTTGCATGGCCTCTTGTTCTAGTTCTTGTTGTTGATGTAGGAACTCTTGATATAATTATTTGTCTTGTTGCAGGAACTCTGGATTTTCTTCATGCTCTCGAGTTTCAACTTCCTCTGTAAGGGCAACAAGATCCACCAGGGTCACTTTTGTTGCTTCTTTGAATACATCCTTTTCTTTTAAATTTTCCTACCCCATTGGTGATTTTGTGCTCTTATGTGATGTCCTTCAACACTTAGGGTTTTCTCGCGAAGGCATGCCAACAAATGGTTTTGATTTCTTAAGAGGGCTCTCACATTTTTATTTGGCTGCAGGATGAATAGTGTTAGCCTTTCTCTTCTTATGACCTGACACATCTCTTTCCACATGTTGTGTTTTGGATTTTCCTTTTCCTTCCTCTGCCTCCTTCTTCTGTGCCTTAGTTCTCACTAGGGTTTCCAGTGGAACATCATCATCAAAGTCCGATGAAGAACTTTCTTTTTTAGAGTGCCCTGCTTCAGAGGAACTAATGTCTATGGTCCCTTTTGCTGTAGGAGGATTCATACTAGAGCCAACACCAGAGGTTGAAGCACCAAATGTGGCTTCAACCATGCCTAATATCTTGCTAGACCTACATGTTTGGGGTAAAGCCCTAGATTGCAACTGCTCAGGTCTAAATTGATTAACATTTACAAATTCCTCCTAGGTCATCTCAGGCGCTACATCATGCAAATATTTTTCAATCAACAATTTAATGAGGCAATTGGTGCAGGATGCATAGTGCCTACAATAAGGTATCATGATATAGATGATGAAAAGTGCCTGCAATAAGGTATCATGAACCGAAGGCTCATTTCAAATTAGTCTGCCTCCCATTTTTTGGAATCATTGTCACTCTGCAAAATTCCTGTCTGAAAAAAAATTACTTTCTACAACACTTGTTAGCTGAGATTGTCCTGCACCAATGTCGACTGAATTTTCCTTCTCTATTTTTTACCTTTTGCAATTCGAGATTATCATGGGGCAATAATGGAAAAGATGGGGTAATGAAAAGGAGTTATGATGAAAAGAATTGGTAGTGACAATTTAGTGTCACATCACAAGTGCGAGCCGTCCCTTATTTCAAATTTTAAATCAGCTTAGCTAGATTTTCTGATAAAGACAAGTCATTGATTGACATGTGGGCAATGTACCTACATCTTTCCCTTCCCCCCAACCTAAATTTGGACATGTGTCCACAGATGCGAGATGACAGTAGTGATTTGATAGGGAGGTATGAAAAGTATGTGAACGTCCATACTAATCATACAATGATTAAATGAATGCACTAAAAAGATAATTAAGAGAGAAATTAGTGCACACATACCTGAATTTGTGGAGGATACACTACAAAGATCATGGAGAAGGTATCATTTTCCTTTTTAGGAAATAAAGTGAGCAATCAATAATGATGAAGTGGAATGATGTGAGGTGGAATAAATTGATGGAAGAGAGAGAAAGGTGGTAATGGATGGGTGGATGGGTGGATGAGTGAAGAAATGGACTTCTACAAAATTAGAAATGTTTATTATGACAATTATGTACCTTAATTATCTAGAAAGAGGGATGATATGTCCACTGCCTTCAGCTGCAGGAAGCTCGAGTGCTACAAGTTGGATGAATTGCTGGAAAAAATCTTCTTTGGAAGCTAGCTTGTGATACAATATGAGATGATAACCATTGAATAGTAACTTGAATTTGACAGGGTCAATGGTTGTGAGATGAACAAATGCATTGGGAAAGAACTCAACAACTTCAAATGGTCCTAGCCACCTTGTCTGCAATTTTCCTGCATTGTCCTAATATTGTGAGTCATAAAGCAATGCCCACTTAGCTGGTGGGAATTTCTTCTCTTTGATAAATTTGTCATGCTATTTGATTCTTTGATTTTGCATGATTTTAGTGTGGTGTAAATCTGTCTTCCTCATCTTATCTAAAGCACTTAGCTACATGTTTTTTTCTTTTTGTGCCTCAAAAATATTCATCCCTAAGTCTACTACAATTATAAGATTTTTGTGCTTGAATTAAATGGGCATCATAGCTATCTTCCCATATAGTAGCTCAAATAGAGTGAAGCATGTAGTAGTTTTCCAGGTCTTTCTGTAGGCCCAAACTGCTTTTGATAATCTATTTTCCCAATCCTTTCTATTAATAGCCACTTTTTTGTTTAGAATGGCTTCAATTTCTCTGTTGGTCACCTCAACTTGTCCATTGGCCCGAGGGTGATAAGGAGTAGACTTTATGTGCCTTATGCTATATTCATTGACTAGTGCTATAACAAGTGTTTATGTAAACTGAGCTCCTTGATCAGTTACTATTTCTCTTGGTACTCCATATCATGTGAAAATTTCTTTATAAAGAAAATTTGCAACCTTGTTATCTCTTGCATGTTTCATGGCCTTGACTTCTACCCATTTAGTTACATAATCAGTGCATACCAAGATATAAGACTTACCATTTGATGGGGGATCAATGAGTCTCACAAAATCCAATCCCCACTTGTCAAAGGGAGTGACTACTACTTGGGGGTAAAGTGGCATCTTAGCTGATTTGGTTGGCTAACCCATTCTTTGGCACCTATCAAATTTCCTTGTATATATTCTTGCATCCTTGTGGAGTGTAGGCCAATAGTATCATGTGTTCAAAATATTCATTGTTATCCTTTTGGATGTAAAATTCCCTCCATTGGGTTCATCATGACATGCATGCAAAATTTCATATGTCTCATCTTCCGTCACACATCTTCTCATAACATGATCTAGTCTAGTATAAAACAAGCATCGAACAATCCATGCAAAAGGAAAAGATTTTTCAATGAGCAGTCTTCTCTCTTTTGGAGAGACGTGGGGAGGAACTCTCCTTGTCACAAGGTAATTATCTATGTCAGCATACCAAGGTGTGTGCAAACTAATGGAGAATAGATTATCATTATGAAAGGAGTCATCTATGGCTTACTTGTCTTATGATATGGTAAGTCTTGAAAGAAAATCTGCAGCAACATTGGCTTTACCTAGTTTTTCCACAATGGTTATGTCAAACTCCTGCATCAACAATAACCATCTGGCTAACCTTCCTGAGATAAGGGGTTTATTCATGAGATATCTAATGGATTCATGATCAATGTGCACAAATATTTGGTAGCCTATGATGTAGTGCCTAAATTTTTTCAGGGCATAGATTACTGCCAACATTTCTTTTTTTGTTATTATATAATTGAATTCAGCTCCTTGTAAGTTTTTACTAACAAAATAAATGGCATTTTAAATGGATCCTTCTTTTTGTCCTAAGATTTATCCTATAGCATATTCTAATGCATCAATATGGATGTGAAAAGGAATTTCCCAATTAGGTCCCTTAAGTACAAGAGCATGAGTCAAAGCTGCCTTCAAGTCAGAAAATGTTGTGGCACAATCTTTTGTCCACTCAATTTTCTTAGGATCTACTTGAATTCCTTGGTGGGAAATGTAGTGGAAAATAGCTACACCTTCTTGCATCATCATGAAGCAATTCTCATTATTTATAGAGATATTTTTGTCTTCACATTTCTGTAATACTTTCCTGAGATTCTCCCACACTTCATCAAAATCAGCACCATAGGTGGTAAAGTCATCCATATAGATTTCCATGCAGTCAAGAGAGATGTCTGAAAATATGTTGATGAATGCTCTCTGAAAAGTTGCAAGTGTGTTGCATAAACCAAAGGGAAGTACTGAATAGGAATATGTACCCCATGGACATGTGAAGGTTGTTTTCTCCTGGTCCTCAGATGTAATTTGGATCTGATTGTAGCCACTAAATTCATCTAGGAAAGAGAAGTACTAATTTCGCGCAAGTGAGTCCAGTACTTGATCTATAAATGGCAAGGGAAAATGGTCTTTCTTAGTAGTAGCATTGAGTTCCCTGTAATCAACACAGACTCACAATTTTAATCCCTTCTTGGGCACAATTACCAATGGAGACACCCACTGGCTATCTAAAATAGGATAGATCAAGCCTCCATCTAGAAACTCTGTTTTGATATTTTCTCTCAATGCAAGATTGATTCTTCTTTGTGGCTTCCTGAATGGTTGACAATCATCTTTGATACATATCCTATGGGTGCAGAGCTTGGGGTCTAGGCCTTTCATATCATGATAATCCCATGCAAATGCATTTTGGTGGGCCTTCAACAAATTTTCCAATGAAAGCTATTGTTTTTCTCCTAGTTTGTTGTTAATATTCAAATATATTCCCCCGGACACCTGTACTTGTGTAGTTAAGTCTATCATAGTTATTTTATTAATACATGGTACCTTAAGTTCATATGGAAACATCATGTGGAACATACTTGTTGCTGCAGGAATTTTTTCTGTAGGAAGAGTGGCTGCAGGAAGTCTGTCTGCAGAAATAGTGGTTGCAGGAAGATCAGGTAGAGTAGACAAAAGTGTCTTCATGGGATCAACAAAACTAGACACATGAGAGGGTGGCACCTCCTCTATCTCACAATAGTTCTGAATTATATTAGATAACACTTCATCTTCATCTTGAAGCTGCAAGAAAGGGATTCTTCATAACATCATAAGCTATGTCACAAAGTTAGCTTCCTTGGCCTCTTTTCCTACATGTGGCCATACAAGATTATCCTCACCATGGGATGGCTGATCAAGAGGATAAAGAACAAGATTTTTGGTGTTCCTGCCATTAGAAATGGTCATGTCACTTGATCGACATCCAATATAAGCATCTGCTATTGCTAACCATGGCCTTCCAAGGATGATAGGATACCCACCTAATGTAACTTTAGGAGAAAGAATTATGAAGTCGGCCGGATACTCCCAAGAATCTAGAATCACCACAAGTTCCTCTACTATGCCATCAGGCTTAATAGTGAAACTATAAGCAAGCTGTAGGATAGTAAGAGTAGATATCATACTTATAATGTTTAGTTGTTGTAGTATGTCTTTAGTCATCACATTTATTTTTGAACCCAAGTTAATCAAAACATTCTTTATGTGTATCCCATTTATAATAAGTTCAACCACATGACTATCTGGATCATTGTACTTGGGGATAGTTACTTTTCCAAGCATGATGTCAGCCAACTATCCCACTACATGAATTGTAGCTGGGTCTTTCTTTTTCCTACCCGACTTCCTGAGCCATGCTTCTTTGATTGCTTTGTCATATATAGGAACATCTTTGATGGCCTAGAATAGGGGTATTTGGACACATATATGCTTCAGCTAGTCTAGAATGTCAAAAGTGGTGTCCTCCTTGTCTTCCTTTTATTTGGAAACTTCTAATCTCTAGGGGAATGGTGGTTCTTGTGCCATTTGTTTGGCTGGAACTGGTTCAGGATTTGTAGGTGCACCAAGATGAATGAGAACATCCAAAGCTTCTTATTCTCCATAAGAAGCTTAGTGATGATGGGTGTGGAAGGAGTTGGAAAAGTAGTTCCTAAATGCAAATGTATGTTACTTAAACTCACAACATATGCAAGAAATTGATTTGGATCAGTAGAGTATATAGGTTGGTGTTGTGGTTTATTATTTGGGTTAGGTGTGGGCTGAGCTAGTAACTGAGTGGGTTTAGGTGCATTTTGCCTGGGATCAGTAGGGGGAGGCATAATAGTAGGTTGCTGGGGTTGAGAAGGTGGCTGCATGTAACTGGTTGTCTTATTTGGCCATTGTTGTCCACCTTTCCATTGGGATGTTTGTTGCTAGTTTCCTGGAGGTCGCTATCAAGGTCCTTGAAACTACTGCCAATTCCCCTGAGGTTGTTTCCACTAAGGTGAATAATTTTGATAATTGGGCCAAGCATTTGGAGGGTTACCCCAAGACTATGGTGGATATCATCCATAGTTGGATGGACATGGGGGCTGCCATTGGTTACCAAATGAATAAGAATTAAAATATGGCCCAACAAAAGATAGTGGATCTAGTGGCATACCTTGTCTTGGAGCCCATGGCCTTTTTTATACAACAAAGTAGACTTGATATTCCTCAATCTAAATTGGTTTGAATTTAGGTGGAATATTCTTTCTTTCAATGTTAGCTACCATCTTACATCTGCAGTCCTTCTTTTGTCTACAATGAGGAAAATATTATGTCAGCATTGCCTTTGCCTCCTCATGTTTCTTCTTGGTGTGAATGTGTATCTAGTTGAGTAGCTAGATTTTTTATGATATCTTTCTTGAAATATGCTAGTAAATGAGTAATCTCCATCCTTGAAACTCCACTGGTGGATGACTTACCCATAGAGTATTGGTAAGCTCTCCCTTTCTTTGAGGTTTCCCTAGAATAGTTCTAGCATATCTTCTTGATATCCTCCCAAGGAACTTGAGTGACATTTCCTCTTGCCATCAGGTTCAAGGCATCAGTGCAATTTTCATTAATTCCTCTCAAGAAAAGTAGCTTCTATGAGTCTTCATTGAGTGTATGGTGTGGATATTTCTACAAACAAAATAGAAACCTTGAAATGAAATCCTCCAATCTTTCATCTTCCTTTTGCTACATTATGAAAATGTCACCTCCTCTCATATCACTGCCCCTGCAATAATTTTTGTATTTCTCAAGGGAATTTTTCTACATTTCCTCCCAAGTCTCCATAGTATCTCTTCCAAGGCTCATAAACCATCTCAATGCAACTTCTTTCAAAGTGGTAGGAAATAGCTTAAGCTTGTGGGCATTAGTGGTATAGTCATAAATTCTGCAGAGTTTATCAAACTGAAACAAGAATGTATAAGGATCTTCTATGACAAGTCCATAGAAATTAGGAAGGACTAAAGCAGGGATATTTTAGAGGTTTTCTACTTCATTCAGTTGAGCAATGGGAAAAGGAAAATATTGTTGGTTCTACTTGTTAGGCCTATTTGAATTTGCATAAGCCATGCCTGTTTGATGAAGTTCCAAAGTAAAGGGTTCTTCAACTATATTTTTATCTTCAAGGGAAACTTCAAAATTTTTTTAAGTCAGAAAATGTATCAGCAAAGGGGTGTGGCTCTTCTGATTCTTCATTTCTGGGTAGATTTGGAAGCTCTACTAGCTGAAATGGTTCTGGATTCTTAGGAAGGAATCTCCCATAATCATCTCTTCTTCTTCTATGCATGCGGTATCACTCAACATCAGCCAACTCACACAAAGAATTGGTGAAAGAATAGTGCATCATAACTTCTAAATACTAAGAGAAAACTCCAGAAATACTACAACAGAAATAAAACTAGCAATGACTCCAAAGGACTCCCTAGTTTGACACCATCCTCGATAATGATGCCAAAAATGTCGGCCTCCTACAATGATTTTAATAACTAAGAATTTACAACCATGATTCAGAGATTGGACATCTAACTTGAATAGCCATTTTAACCATCATGAAGGTACATTTCAATTGTCAGCCTAGGGACATGAAATTGAAATGGGTCAACACAGTATGTGCACTAGGAAATTCAAAGTAGTCATCTTCATTCTACTGCTAAGAAAGATTTAATTCTAGAAAAAAATTGCATGGAAAGGAACAAAGTAAATTTTGAACATCACTCAAAAATTAAACTAATGTGAACATGAATGACAAGAATGAAAATATGAACAAAAAATAGGGAACTACTCTATCCACTTTGGCTGTAGGAACAGTAATAGAATTGAATTCTAGTGGCTGCAAGAACAGTCGATGCCAGATTCTGAACTAAGTACTAAACAAAAACTAAAAAATAATCTAACTAAACTAAATGAAAGATTAGTCACCAAGTGGGCCCCCTTGGACGAGTATCCTCTAAAACTAATGTAAAATCAAATGCTCAACTCAGAACTTCATCTTATTCATTGGGAAATGTAAATACAAAAGAGTATCATGTTTGGAAATTCTAGCATATTATCACATACAACATCAATAACTCGACAACTTGGTAACCTTCGAACTCCTGAAGAAGGAGAATCCGAACCTTATTTATCCTACCAACTAAATAGGGTAGTAGAGTCCCACTAACTAAGAGGACACCATTTAGGGAAATCAGAAAAAATAATGGAAGGGCGGCTACACATGTAGGGAATTTGTTCAGACATGCAAATCCAAACATAGAATCAACACTATAGTAACACGTGTAACTGCTCGACATCATGAAAGATCAATATAAGGCAGTTACATGTGATTGACATGGGGAGTCTCCACCGTCGTCCTTCATTTGACCTTTGAATGATTCCTCTACATGACTAGCTGGTGGCTGCATTTCTCAAATTAGTATCCTCAAGTATGTTTGCATGGCAATGTTAGTACGCATAATAATTTCACATCTATAACCACCTTAAAGAACATTCATTAACCACATGCAAAATTAAAATAGATAGTCCACATAATAGGCTAATGTCATTAAAACTGGAAGAAATGGAATTAAACCCAATGTCTATGGTTTGAGGGAAACTCTATAGAAATATCAACATTTAATATCAAAGTCCATGTCAACTTCAACAAATAAACTATAGATTCTACCCAAATTTGGACCAAAAACTAGGCTCATCACCCGTTTTCTGAGTAAGTGTTGGAATGGATGTATCTTATCTGTTAAATGCACTATGAGTCATCTGATAGACTGTAATATTCCTTGTAGTGTTCTTAGTTGACTTATATTGGCTGGTGGAGGCATGTCCATTAGAGTTTTCACTTTTGTTGGGTCCACTTCAATGCCTCATCTAGAAATGATGTACCCTAGAAGTTTTCATGATTGAATGCCAAAGACATTTTTTTTTTGGATTTAGAATTACTTTGTATTCTTCGAGTCTTTGAAATATCTTATCTAAGACTTGCAAGTGATCAACTCTTGTCAAAGATTTGGTTATTAGATCGTCCACATAAGCTTCCATGAGAGTATGTATAAGGTCATGGAATACAATTGTCATGGCACGTTTATATGTAGCTCTAGCATTTTTGAGCCCAAAAGGCATGACGTTCCAACAATATGTTCCCCATGGACATGTTAAAGTTGTCTTGTGTTGGTCCTCAAGTCTGATTTTGATTTGATTATATCAAGAGAAACCATCCATGAGGGATAGCATCTCATACTCTGCTATTAGGTCCACTATCATGTCAATGTTTGGCAAAGGGAAGTCATCCTTAGGACATTCCTTTTTTATATCTCTGAAGTCTATACAAATGCAGATGCCCGTAGATGGTTTTGTTACTGGCACAAGATTAGAAATCCATTCTGCATAGTCTACTGATTGGATAAAGCCAACATCCAACAGTTTCTTAAGTTCCACTTTGACTAGTAAAGCAATTTGTGGATGCATTTTCCTTAACTTTTGCTTGACGGGCTTAAAACTTGGTTGTAATGGTAAATGATGTAATATAAGGTCAGGATCTAGTCTAGGCATGTTGGCATATGACCATGCAAAGTTAATCTATCTTTTTGTGAAGAAGTCATGAAACTCTGGTCGCTCTGTCTCTGTCAAAGATGTTGCAAAATAAATTACCCGAGGGTTGTGTTCAATGTTTATGTTGACTTCTACAGATTCCTCAACTAAACCTGGTGACTTTTTCTTTTGCAATTGGGAGAATTTTCAACCCTCCATCCTTGGGTGCCTCTGAGAGGATTTCGCCCTTGGATGCATCCTTTATTTTTACGATTTCATCGTCCAAAGGCACATTTCAGTTTTCACCTAGGGACTTGTAATTTTCATTATTTTTATTTTTGTTTTCACTTTTGCGACTGGAAGGGTGAAAAAACTCCCCAAAATATGCTATGTTATCCAAGTCTATTGTAAATCCAGCCTTATGATCACCTCTAGGTATGCCATCTCACAGTCCCATGAACTCAACTGTTGCTTCCTCATTCCCAAATATGTCTAAAATGGGGGTGCCTTGTTGATCGCAATTGATAAGCTAGAGATATACAAGGGGCATGTAATCGTCAGTTATCAAATGTGGAGGTTGGTAAGGTGAGGATAGAGTGGTTGACATGGTCAAAAAAGTTTTGGACTAACTCCTTTTTGTTCTTTTTACTAGGGACAAGTAGACTCTGAGGTGGGACGACTGTAAGGGATAAGTCATAAGAAGTTTGTTCGTTGGGTTCCCAAGAGACAAGATCAAGGGTTTCCCAATAGTAAATCTTGAGACATTCTTCCTTTTTCAAGTACTTTTGAGGACGGGAATTATTTGATTTTGGCGAGGGATTTAGTATTTGGTCAAGTTCTCCAAATAACTTATCTAGGTCCATTATGTTGGTGGAGGAAAGGGAATCCCATTCATATTCATTTGAGTCAGGGGAGTCACAGTGGAATGGGTCAGATGGTTCATTAGATGTCTCGATATCTTCATAATCACTTAATTCCTCTTGTGATGGTGCCGAGGTACTAGGAATGCCAATCCTAACTAATTGAAACCCTAGCCCTAGGCCTTTTGGTCGCTAAGAGATAATGATTGGTTCAGTCCTTCCATTCTGATGTAGTCCTAACCCACTATGTTCATCATATCCTTTCCTTTGCATTATCATAAAGCCTTTTCCATATTGATCTTTAGATATTTGAACAAATGGTGGAGGTTTTTCATTGTCTTTGTTATATAACCAATAGGTTACATCGTATATATCCATAGCTTCTTTACTTAAATCTACCCGCTTTGTGAAAGTCATTGTAGGCGGGACATGTATTGTGACAATGGATTGTCTCCTATCTACTATCGGTAAATCGTATGACTTAGGAAGAACCAACTGGCTAACACAATAGGATGCTTTCATGTGATACTCTCCACAAACCTTGTCTTGGATCTTGACCTTAGGAGTGGAATATGGTGTTTGTGATGTAATTAACTTGGAGAGAGTGGTTTGATCAACATACAGGGGTAAGGTGGAGGATGAAGCCTTTGGATTTATAGGCACCTATCATTGTGGTATTTTGCTTAGGCTACTATAATATTGGAAAGGATCTGGATCACCATCGATTGTGATCTCGATGCCACTATACAAGAATTTAAGAAATTGATGATAAGTGGAAGGTACGACTTTCATAGCATGTATCCAAGGTCTACCCAGTTACAAATTACAGGGAAGGACGAGATCCAAGACTTGGAAACTAGTGTCCATAACCGTAGGGCCAATCCTAATAGGGAGTGTTACCACTCCTTTGGAGGACCTTTCCTCATCATTGTATGCCTTGATGACTATACTCTTAGTGGTGTCCACACATTCTTCTGAGAAACCTAATGCCTTAACGAATTTCAAGGTGCAAAGATTCAACCTTGGTCCTCTGTCTACCAAGACTCATCTAAATTTGGATTGATGGACAAGAACTTCAAGGTGTAATGGGTCATTATGGTTGGTCTTCTCAGTTGAATAATCCTACTAAGAGAAGGTAGCATGATGATAATTCATTAAGTATCCTACCATCTCTTCAAAATGATTGACATCTAAGTTGGTGGGGACAATTGTGCTTGTAAGGCTTTGTCTAGAATGGCTCGATGATTAGGTGATATGGTCAATAGTTCCAAGATGGATATTTGTGCTGGGGTTTACCCCAACCAATCAAGTAAATTATACTTAGGCTTGGAAGACTGTGGTTGTGGCTCAGATGAAGGAACTAGAATGGTTATCTTAGTTCGGCGTGTATTGACAACACATTCAAGGCTCTTCTTTATGGTAATGGTGTGCACATTTTCATCAACAACTTGGATATGATTTATGATCTTACCTTGGTTGTAGTCATATTTGTTATTGGCATAATTGTTCAAGGTATTAGTCTTAGTTCAAACTGGAGGCCTTTCCTTTCCCATGGTCATGTAATGGATCTATGAAGACCTTGTGGTCACTGTTTTTGCCCATTGATTTCTATGGTTCCATTTTCAACAAAATCCTGGATAATATTCTTTAGTTGTTGGAATTGTTGTAGGATATGTCCTTTAGTTTGATGGTAATCACAAAAGGTGTTTTCATCCCACCATGAGGGTTTAAACTATCTAGGATCATATTGTTTTGGCTCTAGAGGTTGTATGAGTTTATGTTTTATCAGTTCTTTGAAGACTATCTCGATTGGTTCCCCTAAGGGGGTAAACTCACATTTTGGAAATCTCCTCTATGGTCATTGTTGTGTATTTTGGATAAAGTTGGTAGTTTGATCAACACTATTGGATATGTCATGAGAGGGGTTGTGTCCTCTAAACATAATAACTGGTCTTGCATGTAGGGTCTTAGCATCAACGATACCGTCATTAGTTACATTTTTTATTTTGGACCAAAATTTGTTTCTATCGTTGGGGCCTTTTTGGTGTTGAACAATTGGATTCCTACCTAGAATCTTAATTTCCCCTTTGTCAATGAGGGCTTTTTCAAGTATAATTCCTTTTTGCACTAATTCTAGAAAAGAGATACAACAATGTACTCTTAAGTCACTTCTCAGTTTTGGATAAAGGTTTGCGAGGAAAATTGTGACTTTTTTGTTTCTCTGGTATCTCAACAGGACATCGACTAGCTAAACTCCTCCATTTCTAGAAGAAGGTGGTGAAGTTTTCTCTGTCTTCTTGCATGGTGTGACACAAGGTAGCTATCATAATTTCATTTTCAATGTTGAAGGAAAAGTGTTCCACAATTTTTTTAGCCAATTCGCCCCATGATTTTATGTCGTATGGAAGTTTAGAGAACAATTCCAATTCTATCCCAACAAGGGTTCACATAAAAAGTCTCATATGGTATGTGGGGTCATATGAAATGTCCATGCATGTTGTGGAAAATTCCCTTATATGTTCCATAGGATTTCTCTTCCCATTATACTTGGGAAAATTTAGTATAATATATGGACGTGTGGGAAGGGTGACATGTATAGGGCTTTTTCAAAGGGACGTGGACATAAATATTGTGCTGAAATGGTTCATTTTCCTACCATTGACATACTGTCCATTTGTTATTCGAGGGCTTGCATTTGATTTTGCAGAACATCTACCTGTGTTAAAGACATGTCAGTTGCATTGTTATGATCAATGTAAGTGTTCTGAAATGCAATATTTTGTGACGGATTCTGATTTGGTGTAGGTATATGTCCTGTTTGTATCACTCGTATTTGTGGAATGGCTGTATTGGTGTTGATCTGTGGTATATCCCGTGTCGTGTTTATGCCAATTTTAGTGCTTTTACTTTTGGTATTTGTGCCAAAGGGGTTTGATGACGATGCTCTTGTAGTAAAATTTAGACCTTATGTTATACCAAATGGTGTTGTGTGTACTATTGTGGCAGTTTGAGTAGGTGTTCCAGATGGTATAGCTGCAGTAATATGATGAATAGAGACACTTGATGTCATGGTTTTTGTTCCTTGAGGAGATGAAGTTTTCAAAGTATGGATTTTAAATCTTGGAGGTAACGTGGCACCTTCGACTAAAAAAATTTCTAGATACCTTTGAGGATCGTTTTCCAAATAGTCATCTACCAAAGATACAAATTTAGGATCTTGGATAGTGGTGTCTATGTCTTCTACAAAAATCTATCCATGAGTGTCTCTAGTGAATTTTTTTTTGAGCAAAGCTTTGTGAGGTCTTGTTGTCCCTAATGGTATGTTTGAGAAGGGAATAATGAAGACCCGAGGATCAACCATTTCTCTACATTTCTTTTTAGACCTTGTTTTGACCATGAAAGATGTTGGTCAAAATGGGGTGATGCAAAACTATGCCTAAGAAAGATATGTTCTAGTCTATGTTTTTGGGATTTTCTGGATATAATGAATGAATGCTGCTATTTTTTTGGTATTTTATGGATGATAAAGGATATCTAAAATGATGATATGCTAGGATGACAATGTCTAAGTATGCAAAATTCTAAGCAAACTTCTAAGGTAATCTATTTTAAATGATTCTAAAAAGTAGGTTACCTACCACCTAGTGTTTAACCAATGCTACAGCTTGACTTTGTCAACGAACCTATGTAGGACTAGGACCAAAAGACGAGGTGAACTCCCAAACTAGACTGATGAGATGGATGGATTCACATTTAGGGAAAAATATATGTTGACAAGTGACTAGGCTCAATGACAATGTTTATTGAAGCAAGGGTTTTCCCAAAACGTGGAAAGTTATCCTATTATAAGATATCCAAGGTAATTTTCCTAAAATTTTGAACTATTTGAACGTAGTTAAGACTCCTAAGATGCAACTAAGTTTCGTAACTAGGATGCGTATCACTAAAACTAAATGACATGTAAAAGATTCAATTATGCAAAGTATGAGAAAACTTTCTAGTTTATGTCCAAGTGTGACTGTGAAAAATAGAGATTAGTATTACTATTTGTTTTTAGAATGTGATAGTGAATTCTAGTTTTTTGACTCTTAGGAAAATGTGTTTCACGCTTATAGATGCGTGACATAATTTATCATATGCGGTTCTTAGTGTCACATGCAATTTTTGGTAAATTATGTTGCAAGCTTTGATAGGGAGATGTGACTCGATCTAACATATGTGGCTAACAGTGAAAAATATGCAACTCACTATATGGTAGATTCGGCTGACTATTAAAAAGATGCGACTTAGTTTTACATATGCGACTCAGTTTGACAGATGCAAATTAGTTTGGCAGTTGTGATTTTTTGGTTAATTGGGGTTTTGACTGACTCTGTTCATGATCAAATTTTGGCAAATATTGACTAATAAGAATACATAGTGTTTTTGGTTTGATAATCATGAACAGTGATAACTTTAAGAAGCCCTCCTCAAAATAGATATAAATTATTGGTGAATCTTTCATTTTTTAAGGAAAAAATATTAATTTCTATTGGCGAATATTTCTTTTTCTCAAAAAAGATATTAATTTTTATTGGATTTTTTTTGAATCACTAAAATTTTGTAGAAAATTTTGGCGAAACTCAAAAATAATAGGAAAAATCATTACTTATGATGGTGAATCCATCCAATCTAAAAATAATTCTTGTGGAAAAGTAGGGGCCTGCGAGTGGAAATTATTCATGGGTTAAAGGGGTATACTACAATATTTACTTGCCACCATTAAATTAAAATATAATATAATGGCCCTTATTGTATGCTGTAAGGCAAAATGTACCCACGATTGGTAATTCTTATGGGACTCAAAATTACTTTTAGATCATTGATCTAATGACCCTTGTTGTACTCTGTGAGGTAAAATGTACCCACAATCTACAATGGTCAAGAGACTCAAAATTGTGGGCTCCATGAGAATTATAGATTGTAGGTACATTTTACCTTGTGGAATGCAACAAGGGCCATTAGATTATATTATAAATCAATGGTGGAAACTAAATATTAGAAATATGATCTTAAGGCAACTAATAATTCTGATAGACTATTGGCGAGTTAATATAGATTTCTACTATAATTTATAAAATTTAGACGAATCTAATATAATCATGTATCAAATATTACGGTGAATTTTTGAGTTAATTTTTTTTAATAAAATAAATTCTTTGGTGATTTAAATAAGACTATATTATAATTTTGTAAAAATGTGGCAATTCAAGTCATGTTATAGCTCAAATTATTAGCCAATTTTGGATTCCTAAATTTCAACTATTAGCCAATTGGCGAATATTAGCCACTAAAAAAATTACTAATCATGAACCTATATATTTCCAGAAAACATGTACAATCCTAATGCTGGCAATGACAATACTTGTTGAATTCTCAGTTGGGTTTCCCCAGCTATGCTTATTCAAAGTGGATGAATAGAAGATTGAACACATTGGCTCCCCCTTACACGACACACACTTCTTGGGTCAACCAAGCTTCAGTTCCCATGACTCTACCATGGAAAAATTTTCATCTCTACTAAGAACCGTATTTATGTGAGATGACTTCAAAGGTCCGACCTCTTGTACCAGCAAATAGGGTGTTTTGGTTAATCTATAATTTTTTTGGCTTATTTAGTATGGGAACCCATTTAGAAGACCACACAAGAGGTAAGATTAGATCTGATAAGGAGGCTTCCCAGCTTGTAGAGGTTATGCTCTATAGGTTTTTATGCACCATGAGGCTACTAAGGGAATTAGTATCACTTTCTTGTCTGCAGGAGCTCCTATGATGCTAAGTTTTCCACAAAATTAGAATTTGTATATTGGTTGGGAGTAGCTTGGATTTAGCTCATCACTGGTTATGAGTCACTTTGGGGTGATTAATTTTTCCCACCAAAGCATACCCAAATTCTAGAGTCAATAACAATTTTCTCTTACACCCAAGATCACATGAATGTGCAAGGGGAGAGGATACTTCTGCGGTGCAGTCATAGTAGGAGGGTCCTCAAAGAGAACAATCCAGACTATGTAGCAAGAGTTACACAACAAAAGCCACTCAAAATATGGAGACAAATACAGATTTGAACATTCTTATTATCAAAAATTTCAATTAGACTCAACAAGAAACATCCGGGTTCACATATTGGGCTCATAGGCCTGATACAACATGCTCGAAACATAATAGTCTTATATGCTCCTTATTGAAAGCTGAAAGATTACATATTGAATCCAATATTCATTCTACTTTTCCATCCTAATGATCTATTACAATGATTTATATAACATCCGAGATATAGAATCACCCACATCGGCCAAAGATCATTACAATCTCCGATGAAGGAAACATAATGTGCATGAAATAGGTCATCCTTCAATTTGAATTTCTCCTCGGAAGGTGTAGATGATGAAGTGTGAACCTAAATTAACGTCGGGGAAATTTCATGGAACAATTTGAAATACAATGTGAGGATTTGCAAGTTATGGGAAGGATCCACAAGAGGTCAATTTAGCCATTAGGCTCGAAACTGCTTCGGTGCTCTATTCTAGAAACTATCACTTAATTCGAAAGTGATAAATTGTTGAAAAAAGATCCAATCGTGCTGAAATCTCGGAATAAGGAAAATGAACATGTCCATAATGAAAACATAGATCCACAGGGTCTGGTGAGAAAATATGATGAAATACTGAATCTGCCAACTTGAACTAAGCAAGAACAAAACTGAAATGAAAATATTTTTGGTTGATGCAGGATTGCAAAGACCATCGATGCTCCTGCATAAAAAATCTGGGGTTATTTGAAAAGTGAATCCCTCACTTTACTAGACCTAAAGGAAAACCAATATGGTCTAACTTAGCTTAGAAATCTAAGAAGAATCCTCCATTGGTCTACCTTTCCATTTTACAAGATATTCTTTGTATTGTCTTCCACATGTTGTCCTCCCATCTCTGATATCCAAAACTTCTTCTATCTCATCTAATTGTTGTTTAGGAAACTGTTTCTCCATTTTTTCTTTACTATCTTCACTTAATTCTGCTTCATGGTACTGAGGTAGGTCTGCACTGTTGAATATAGGTGATATACCCATGCCATCTGATAACTCTACTTCATATGCATTTCCTGAATCAAATTTCTTCAAAATATTACAAGGTCCAAACTTCCTCATCTTGATATTATTTTATGTGCCAACTGGAAATCTTTCCTTCCTCAAATACACCATCACTTCATCTCCAACTTCAAACTCCTTAAGTCTCCTCTTTCCATCTGCTCGCTCCTTATACTTCTGGTTCATATCTTCCAATTGTTGTTTTACTTGAGTATGCACTTTCTTCATATGTTCTGCAAATTCCTCTCCTTCTACACTCATTTCATCTTCCTTACTGATGTCTCACAACTTTGATATAACTTTAGGATGAACTCCAGTAACAATCTCAAAAGGTGTCTTTCCGGTACTCCTATTCACTGAATTTTTGTAAGCCAACTCTGCTTGTGCAAGTTCTAAATCCCAACTTCTGGTATTTTCCCCAACCAAAAATCTCAGAAAATTCCCCAAAGTCCTGTTTACTACCTCTATTTGTCCATCATTCTATGGGTGAAGAGTAGAACTGAACTTTAAATCTGTCTTTAACTTCTTCCAAAGTTTCCACCAAAAGTAACCAACAAATTTTTTATCTCTTTTTGAAACAATACTCCTAGGTAATCCATTGAATCTAACTACTTCCTTGAAAAAAAAAATCCACTACATGTACTACATTTGTTGTCTTCTTACAAGGTATGAAATGTGCCATTTTATAAAATCAATCCACCACTACAAATATATAATCATTACCTCTCCGTGTCTTCAGAAAACTAAGTATGAAATCCATGCTGATATCATCCCAAGGTCTCTCTGGAACTATCAAAGGTTTATACAATCCAACATTCTGACTACTCCCTTTTTCAACTTGACAAACTCTGCAACTCTACACAAATTTCCTAACATCCTTATGAATCTGTGGCCAAAAGTAATTCTTACTTACCAATGCTACTATCTTATCAATTCCAAAGTGTCCTGCCAATCCTCCACTATGTTTTTCTTTCACCAATCTATCCCTCATTGAACTCTGGGGTATACACAACTGATTCCCTCTAAAAAAAATATCCTCCTGAAAGAAATAATCCAACCAATGACTACTATCCTCCAAGACTAGTTCTTTACAAGCTCTCCAAGGTTCTACAAAATCTGGGTCTTCCTCATACAATTTCTTCAATTCATCAAAGCCTAATACCTCCACTCTCATGTCTACCAGTAAATTCCTTCTCCTACTCAAAGAATCAACAACTCTATTTGACTTTCTACTCCTATGTTTCAAAACAAAAGTATAACTCAGCAAGAATTCCACCCATGTCATGTGTCTCTGATTCAACTTACCTTGACTGTTCAAATACTGCAATGCTCGATGATCTGTATACAACACAAACTCCTTAGGCAACACGTAATGTCTCCACTTCTTCAAGGCTTGAACTATGGCATAAAACTCCTGGTCATACACTGAATACCTTCTCCTAGCATCATTCAATTTCTCACTGAAATAAGCTACTGGTATTCCTTGTTGACTTAATACTGCTCCAATTGCATTTCCACTTGCATCACAGTCTACCTGAAATACCTTATTAAAGTCAAGTAAAGCCAACATGGATTGCTTAGTCACCCTTTTTTTCAACAACTCAAAAATATGGTTTGTTCTAGATGTCCACCTAAAATATTTCTTATCATCTCTCTTTGTTTCTCTCATAGGACTGCAAATAGAACTGAAATTCATGAACTTTTGGTAGAAACTAGCCAATCCATAAAATGATCTTACATCTCCAATGCTTTCTAGTGTAGGCCATTCAACAATTTCTCTTACCTTCTCAGGATCCATCTCCAATCCATCAACAAATATCACAAATCCCAAATATACCAATTATTCCTTCATGAAACTACACTTCTTAATGTTTATCAGCAATTTCTCTTCTCTCAACCTCTACAAAACTTGTCTTATATACAAAAAATGTTCTTCTCTAGTCTTATTGAAAATCACGATGTCATCCAAATAGAAAATCACAAACTTACCGAAGAATTTCTTCAATACCTCATTCATTAGCCTCGTGAAAGTACTCGGTGCATTTGTTAGTCCAAAAGGCATCACCAACCACTGATACAATCCTTCATTTATCTTGAAATTTGTCTTCCACTCATCCCCCTCTCTGATTTTGATATGATGATATCCACTCTTCAAATCTATCTTTGTAAGGTATTTAGCTCCACTGAAAGAATCCATAATGTCATCCATCTAGGGAAAAGGAAATCTATACTTCACTATGATTTTTTTTTATGGCTCTAGATTTAGTACACATCCTCCATTCTCCATCCTTCTTAGGTGCTAGCACAATAGGTACTGCACAAGGACTTAAGCTTTCTCTGATCAAACCCTTCCTTAATAACTCTTGCACTTATCTATTCAACTCTTCATTCTCTTCTGGTGTCATCCGAAGTGCTTCTTTATTAGGAAAACTAGCTCCAAGAATCAGATCCATGCAATGACTAATACTCCTCATAGGTGGCAATCCATCAGGTACATTATCCAAAATGATAGCTTCATATTCTACCATCAACTCCTTTATCTCCTCTGGTTGTTCTCCTACATGCTACAAGTTTTCAGCCTTTTTAAGAACCACGATATAACACATGTTCTCATATCTTAGTCCATCCAAAAATATCCTTCCATCAGCCAAACAATTTCTAGCACTCGTGCAAACCTCAACTTTAGGAACATCCTCCAAGAGCAAAAAAGTTTGCTTCATCCCATTAGCAACAATGGTATAGGTGTTCTTCTTTCCATCATGAATAGCCTATCTATCATACTGCCAAGGCTTCCCAAAAAAACATGGCATACATCCATAGGCATGATATCAAACAAAAATTGATCATGATAATTTCCTATCTTCAATTTCACCAAACATTGTTCACTTACCAATATATTATGCTCATCTTGAATCCATGCTATCTGATAGGGCTTCAAGTGTTTCAATATTTCCATCTTCAATTTGGTCACCATTTCTTTAGAAACTAGGTTCATAGAGCTTCCATTGTCAATAATCACTTTGCAACATTTACCAGCTACCTTGCATCTGGTTACTAACACATTGTTTCTTTGCAATGGTTCCTACTCCATCTCACTTTGACACAATACTCTTTTGTTCACCAACACTTCTACCTCTTCCAGTTTATTAGATGATCTGACATGATCCTCCTGAGAAAAGGTTCTTCTTCTATTGTTCTTTGTCTTTCTGCTTGTCTCTCCCTGATTACATTCAAATGATCTATGTCCTTCTCCACCACAGTTAAAATAAGTTCCCATGAATAATCTTTTCTCCTGCCCTTTATCATATTTTCTATAACCCTCATTCCGATAACCAGCATATCCTCCTCTTTGGTAAGAGTTTCCATCATCTCTATGGGATGAATTATCATTCTTTCTGACTTCATTATCTTTATTCTGATCTACAAAAGATCCTCTTCCTCCTCCAGCAAAAATTCTTCCTCTGTGAAATCTTCCACCTCTTCCTCTCTATCTCTGCTCATGTCTTCTATTCAGCTTATTTTCTGCTTTTAGGGAACATTGATATCCCTCCTTCACACTCATCAACTTGATCAAGCTGATCTCATCCTGTATAGATGGATTCAATCCATTCAAGTATCTGGCTACTTGCTCGGTCTCATCCTTCGAATGTCTAGATCTGATATTCAACTTGTAGAAATCTTCAATATACTCTATCACACTTGATTCCTTCTGCTTCAAATTTTTCAAGTTTTGAAACAAACTGATTTGATAGTCTGTGAGCATAAACTTTGTCTTTAACTTACTCACGATCTGATCCCATGATTTTATCTTCCCCTTTACTCTTCTTTTCCCATCTTTATGTAAATGTTCCCACCAAAGGGATGCATGTCCTTTCAACTTTGTACAAGAAAATTTCACCTTCTTGTCTTCGGTGGTACCTTCAAAATAAAAATACTTCTCCATATCCATTATTCAATCAAGCAATTCATCCAAATCCAACTTATCACTATAATTTGGTGGATTGAAACGTGGTTTAGTATTTACTCTGGTTAGGGATATTATGAACCTCTCTTCTCCCTGATCGAGGCTAGGTTGATTTTATCTTTCCACTTCTTCCTATTCTTCTACCTCTTCATTACTCACATCAGCAACTAGTCGACCTCTTGTTTGGGCCATTTTGACTGCTTTTAATCTAGCAACAATTCCTCTCAACATCTCCATTATAGTTGGGTTTGCATTTCCACGCAATCCATTTCCTCTACCAGTTCTTCTTCCCACCATCTTTACACAAGTCCTGTGTAGCTATAGGTCGGATCCTCAGTCTGCCACCCCACAACAAATCTTTAACAGGACTTCACAAACTTTGACGATCTCTCACAAAATGAATCTCACTCTGATATCAATTTGGTGCACACACGATAGGAGGGTCCTCAAAGAGAACAATTTGAACCATGCAACAAGAGTTACACGACATAAGCCACTCAAAATATGGAGGCAAATGTAGATTTGAACATTCTTATTATCAAAAATTTTAGTTACAATTGACCGACAACATCTGGTTTCACATATTGGACTCATAGGACTAATACAACATGTTCAAAATACAATAGTCCTATATGCTGCTTATTGCGAGCTGAAATATTACATATCAAATCCAATATTCATTCTACTTTTCCATCCTAATGATCTATTACAATAATTTATATCACATATGAGATCTAAAATCATCTACATCGGCCAAAGATCATTACAATCTCTGATGAAGGAAATGTAATGTGCATGAAATAGGTCGGCCTTCAATTTGAATTTCTCCTTAGTAGGTGCATATGATGAAGTGTGGACCTAAATTAAGGTTGGGTAAACTCCATGAAATAATTCAAAACACAACGCAAGGATCCACAAGTTACGGGAAGGATCCATAAGAGATCAAATTAGCTGTTAGGCTTGAAGCTGCTTCAGTGCTTTGTTCCATAAACTATCACTTAATATGAAAGTGATAACTTTCCCAGAAAAGATCCAATCATGCTCAAATATTTGAATAAGGAAAATGAACATGTCCACGATGGAAACATAGATCTATAGGGTCCGGTGAGCAAATATGATGAAATACTGAATCTTCCAACTTGAACTGAACAAGAATTGAATAGGAAAAATATTGAAATGAAAATAGTTTTGGTTGATGCAGGATCGCAAAGAACCAAGCATTCTCTTGCATTATTCTGTTACCGAATTGGGTTCTAATCTAACAATTTTGCAAACACACCAAACATAGAAATAGTGATTCTTCTTAAACCCAAATGATGATTATCTATTCTACTCAAGCAATTTGTTTATTTTAAAATTTATCTTCGATTTTGGTCCTACAAAATGAATGATTAGTAGTTTAATCTTTTTGTCTTCGTAAAAAGTTCTACAAAACACATGATTAGAAGTTTATCTTTTCTTTGTCTTTATCAAATGTCCTGCAAAAGGGTTTGAATGA
This sequence comes from Sequoiadendron giganteum, assembly GCA_007115665.2. Classification (NCBI taxonomy): domain Eukaryota; kingdom Viridiplantae; phylum Streptophyta; class Pinopsida; order Cupressales; family Cupressaceae; genus Sequoiadendron; species Sequoiadendron giganteum. Next base: position 142,697,248 of record CM021104.1, read on the forward strand.
TTTTATTCTACGAAACATCCTACAAACACTATGTTAACTCCTTAAAAACACACGCTGCAAATCTGAAGTTAGTTGTAATAAAGCTAAAAATTAAAAACTAAAACACGAAAATTCAGAAAACTAATTACTAGTCAAATGCGTCGAAGAGAAGCGCAAATGCATCATAGAATAAAAGATGCGTTATGAGAAGTCATATGCAGCTCAGGATCTCATTTACGTCATTTCGTACTACAAATACATCTCACCGTACCCGTACCTACAAAATTCAAAATTTCTATGGATTTCGAAGACGGTGTCTTCACGTCAAGTTCACCAATTTAACGCTAGGGAAAAATAGAAGACAAGAAATATTAGGCAATTCTAATGCAATAAACTTAAATCTATCCTATGCTAACAACAAAGAACAATGGAAACTAAAAAAACATATATAAACAAAAAGATCTCAGTGAACATCTATATAATTCCATGAATAACCTTGATTGCACTTCTCCTTTTTTCCGTTGTATAATAATTGCCCTTAGATTTAACAAGTATGCAAGAATGGTGTATTCAATAATGATTTAGCAAAATATCAAAGATTCTTGAACAAGCTTCCTAAAAGTATAAAGATTTCAGGAGCAATAATGGCAATGGTCAAGCCAATTTATAGAAAATTGATTTTTGAATGATCAGCTTAGATTCAAAAGATAGATCAATGATTGAGATTAATGAATGCCATTCAATAGAGATTTAGTGTCAGTAATAACGTGAGTGAAAGAGCATAACTGATGGATATTAAATAAAATAATAATTTAATCTTTAGTCAAGATTGTTCAAAAATCTGAGGAATAATGATTGCATGTAAAAGATAAAGAAGAAACGTTGTGTTCAAACTTATGAATGAATGAATTAATTAAATAAAGTTATTTAATTAATAAAAGTTTGCATGCAGAATAATTAAAACTAGATAACTAATCGATTAAACTAGAAGGTTTGTTAAGCAAAAATAAATAAGGAGATAACTAATTGGTTTATTTAAATATTGACTTATGTGGTAAATGATTAATTAGATAACTAAGTGATTATCTAATCATAGAGGAATATGCTAGGAATAGTTATTTTTATGAACTAAATGATTATTTAATTCCACATTCAAAATTTGTAGATTAAATTAAATAAATAAAGATTTATTTATTTGATTGGAGAAAAGATTATAGAATAATTAAATATTTCGTAATGAATATTTAATTATAGTTGGAAATGTGATGAGGGTAAATTAAATAATAATTTATTTAATTTTAGAAAAGGGATTTATTAATTAGCGACGTAATTAAATAAATTACATTTATTTAATTAATTAAGATTGAATAAAGGTAATAATGAATTAATTAAATAATTAAAGTTATTTAATTAATAGAGGATAGGTGACTTTCGAAAATAATTAAATAATTAACATTATTTAATCATGACCATGAATATGAGAATTATGTGGAAAATGGTGTCACAGGCCTAGACTAATTTTCAGTGTCTACATCTAATTTTTGAAGAAAATCAAATGCCTAAGTGTGGATATTTTGTACTTTGAAAAATATAGTCAAAACCATATATACCTTGTAATTTTTGAAAAGTCATGAATCAAAGTCAAGTAATAAGTCATGATTTAAGTCTTCCTCCCTCTTTCTATTTTGCAAAATTGAAACTGTAGTCAAATGTAAGACATTGGTAAAGTAATGTTTTATAAATTACTTTAATATGTCAAGTAAATGCAAAAAATAAAAGAAAGTATAAAAAACCTATTACGGATTTTTTAGCTCACTTGCCTATTTCTATTTGAGTCCCCATTTTGCAAAATAGAAGGAAGCAGTCAACTGAAGTTTCTATTTTGGTTTTCCAATCAGATCTGAGGGATTTTGGAGTCCTTTTCGGTAGAGCCACTTGGGAGGGAAAGTTTCCACCTATTTTTTACTCATTTTAGATCTGTTCTATGCCCTCTTTTCTTGGTTTTTTCCTTCTACTCATGAGAGACACTTTGGTTACTATTATGGATTGCATTGAATTCCAATTTTTGCTCCTTGAATCTTGGAAAGTTTTTGGGTATTATTGGGAGAAAAAACTTAGTTTTTCTCGATTCTTGCTTCTTCCTCTTGAGTATTGCAGAGAGTTTTAAACTTTTATAACTGAAATTTTCATAATATGATATATCAACTTCTTTTAGATCAATAAAAGCAACAGTGCATTCCTTTTCCATGGTCTTTGTATCTTTTTGTGGTGTATGATTTGATGTTTGATTGTGATTCTAAGTGTTGAATCCTTTTTTATATCTCATTATGGAAAATATGTGTGCATAAGTTTCATGTGATACAGGTTGTATGTTGTGTTTAATTTCAAACCTTCATACAAATCACTTTTGTGTTGCATGTTTCACATGAAATTGTGAGACTAAATATTTTGAGAGCTAAATGTGAGTTGAACTAGTGAATAAGTTTAAAAGTTTCTGGTGCATCATCCTTTAAGTTTTAATATTTCCATTTCAGTTATACTTCTATCCCTTTTCTTAGAAAAAAACAATAGTTTTAGGTGATCTACCAAGGGAACCAACCCTCTCTAGAAATTCATTCTTGTTATAAGCCACCCACAACTTGAGAATGTTTTCATGTTACACAAGATAGTTGATTCTAACTCAACTAGGGTGCAATCCTTGTTGATAACACCTACATTGCTTCTTCATAACCTTCAATCTCACCAAAATAAGTTAATAATATAGAATATAATGATGGAGAAAATATTTCTGGAGGTCTAGTTATCCTTGTAGAATGTCTTACACTTGTAGGAGTCTACAGAATAACTTGTCATTGCTGAGCATTAGGTACCACTGGAATTTTATTTTCTGGAATATCATCCAACACCACATATTCCTTTTTGGCTCATTCATGCTTCTTTGCTCCTAATGATTTTATGATTTTCATAACCCATAACTGATAACCAAATTCATCTAATCCATATCTAATGAAGGTACATTTTTTAGACTTAGCCTCAAGCTTGGTCCTATTTTCAATATGAACATGGACAAAAGCTTCACAACCAAAGGTTTTCAAAAATGAATAGTCGACCCTTATACCCATCCATGCATCTTCTAGAATGCCACCATCCAGAGGATTTGAAGGTCCCCTATTTATTAAATAAATAGTGGTATGTACAAGATTTTCCCAAAAGTGTAAGAGTTTTCCAACATGTAACCTCATGCTCCTTGCATGCTCCATAATGGTCCTATTCATTCTTTCAGACATGCCATTTTCTACCTATGGATTCCATTGTATGAATAGTAATTTTTAAATTCTCTAATACAATACTCACCTCCATTATTAGATCTAAGAAACTTCAAAAAATTTCTTGTCTCATTCTCACCCAAAGCTTTCCACTTTTTAAAAGTTTCAAATACTTCTGATTTTTGTTTTAGGAAATACACCCATGTTTTTCTAGTTGCATCATCAATAAAAGTAACATAAGAGAAATTGAAACCAAGAGAAGATACCTAAGTTGGTCCCCATACATCTAAATGCACAAGCTCTAATTTCTCACTCTTCTTCTCTTTCCTAACTTTGAGAAATCAAACTCTTTTTTGTTTTCCATAAACACATTTTTTGTAGAACTCCAAGTCAGTCTACTTCAAACCTGGTAGAAACTTTATAGAGTGAAGTATCTTCATCCCCTTCTCACTCATGTGCCCAAGTCTATGGTGCCACAATTTTGTTTATGTCCGTCCTCGTAGCAAGTGCTATAACTATGAATGGTGATTCTAGACCTACACAAACACAAAGAACAAATAGATAATAAACCAATATGCAAGTTAGAAACATCACTCCCGATGAAATTCATTTGAAGCAAGAAAATAAGAAATAAAGTGAACACAATGAAAAAGATATTAAATCCTATTTGAATGCTCAAACTCTCAATCCCATGGGGGAATTGGTGCCATTTTGATGTGGAAAATGGCCCTTTCCCAATTCCTTTCAATTTTGATGATTAATAATGAATATTGGATGATCCTTGGTGAAATTTCTTCATAACCTAGCTATAATAATGTAAAAATGGATGAAAAATGGATAAGGATGGATGAAAATTGCTTAAAAACTTGAAGAGAATGACGTTGCATGAAGTTGTGGATCCAAAATTCCAATGAGAGCCTCCTATATAAATAGGAAAGAATGATGGAGAAAGAGGCAAAATGGATGAAAGTGGAACAAAATACCAACTATTAGGAAGAGGCCACTTGTCAACATGTGAGTGGAGGAGGAATGAGCACATTTTGATGAATGTGAAAATAAATATGTTTAGGTGGAATTTTAAATTAGTGAAATGACAAGTTGGAGGGAGAAAGAAATAAAGTTAATGCCACTTGGCTCAAGGAAAAGGACATGTAAGAGGCCTTTAATGCCTTGTTGGATGTACTCATCCCTTTTGGAGGGATTTTGAATTTGAGGAATATTCCTTCTTTGATGCCATGTTGAGAGAAAATAGAAGAATTTATAAATCAATTAAATTGATTTGCTTGTGCAAGTTGCAAAAGCTAGAGGATTTGAGTGTTTAGGATTAGGATTAATCAGGATTTGACTAATTTAAGAAGAGATTAGCTGATGTGACAACTTAATTTAGTTTTTTGGATTAATTTAAATCAAAGTTGAGAGGAATATGGATTTAGACCTAATTAAATAAAGTTTAGTTTATTTAATTAAAGAGAATAGTGTTATTTTTAAATCAAATAAAGATAAATTTATTTAATTCAAATGAGATGACTTTAGAGATTAATTAAATAAAATGAATTATTTAATTAAAAGAGGGACTATAGGATTAACTAAACAAAATAATTTATTTAATTAATAGAAGTTGATGACTTAATCAGATAAATTTGATTTATTTAATTAAGAGAGGAAATATGATGAATTTAATTAAATAAAGATTATTTAATTAAATGACTGGTAGAGAAGATGATCCGGGATGAACTGGTATTAGTAACATCAAGATCAAGTCTATAGGATCAGTCTGTATATTTTTTGTGTCTACATTTTTCCCCTCTTTGAAGCAATGTACCCACTGTGTTGGTTCAAAGAATAAACTGCCAAGATCAAACTTAAAAAAAATTCAATTTTCAGATGCCCCACTATAGCCCCAACAAGAAGGATTATGCTGGTATACTACCCCTCAAGAGATTAGACAAAAAAATGGATTTTTGGGTGATCTCATGAAAAAGGAGGATAGCCTGACTGATAGGTCCAGAAAAGGTGCAGGATGCCAAAAAAACATGTCAAAACATGAAGAAATGATGCAAAACAACCCTCGACTAGGCGAAAATGGGATTGAGGGTCCAAAATCCAAGTTGGACGGCTAAAAGGGGTCAAAAAACCCTAACTTTCAAACTGAAATAGGCCATGAGGGGACAACCCCAATTCATTTGCACATTCAACCTTAAGAGATTTTGCATTTTTTAGAGCTCTGACTACTGTTTGAGATGGCGCATTGAGTGCTTCCACTTCACATTTTGGATTGAGTGCATGTACACCAGTGGCCAGCCAACCCAGGACCACCAGTATGCGACCCTTACTTGACTTTTCATTTTGATTTTTGTATGCATTTATTAGGGTCAAAAGTCAAATAGAGTCAAGTTACACTATTTAGCATCATTGAAAGTTCTCAATCGGTATGACACGACCTTAAATAGTGTCGCTATCGAGTTTTGTGCCACCGTGGGCAAGTTTAGAAATTAGGGTTTAGGTGATAAATTCAGCTGCACTTGCAAATTATGCCACTGTGGTGCACTTTGGAATTTAGGTTTAGAGGTCAAAATGGTCCACAGTTAAACTATGATGCGATGACACAATTTGGAATTTAGTGGGGGTAGTAGCATAGTTTGGAACTTACAAACAAGGATGCAATTTCAAACAACGATGGATTTTCTATTTAAATTGCGATAACTCAAAACGAGATCCCAATTTTTTAGGAAACTTGACGTTGTGGATTTAGTTGTGCAGGAGGACCTAGGGATTCTAAATTCATGAGAGCATAGGTCCCTGGTTCTTAACCGACTGGTTGGTATGCATGAGTTTCTCTAGGAGCACCTAGGGGTGATAGGTTTATCTTATGTCACCTACGCTCCTCCCATCTAGACACACCTAGGCATGATGACAACCCTGGCAGAGCGATGGCACAGTGAGACGTCATCATTTCACTTGCCCATAGGTGAGGTGACAGTTACTCTGGAGGATGTCTAATGTATCCTTCGATTACCGATCCATAGAGAGCGGGTCATCTATGATGTGGATGGCGGGAGAGATGCCTACTATGAGGTTATGGGCCTCGACAAGCTTATTTTTGCTAAGGGCTAGATTGAGCTCAAGAGATACAAGGGCACAATTCCCACCTTTAGATTGATTGTCACTGCCATCATTTTAGGCCTTGTGACACCAGATTGATGTGGACGATACTTTAGTATCAGATGGGGTCTTGCATTGGAGTGGATGCTCCATAAGAGAGAATGTTTTTCATGGGGGCGAGTGATGTTGGCCTCACTCTACCATGATCTTCATGAGTTTGTATATTTGGATAGAAGAGCCATCAGGGCCAGGGTTACACTCCTACATATCTAGGCTTGGGAGCACATTGTAGTGCTTCATCCATGGGTTACACCGATTTTCAATGATCTAGATGATCCTATAGTCTTGTGGTACAAAGGGGCCTTGATTATTTTTACTCACATAGGGGAAGACAACATCCCTCACTGGAGGAGGGTGATCAATGAGATGATAGTTTTTACATGGAGGCCATGGCTTGGTATGCCCACATGGTATGATGATGCTCAATAGCTATTTTTTGTGAGACAGGACAAGCTCATGTAGGGAAGAGAGCATACTATGATAGAGCGGTATCTACCAGATTGGGTGGCTCGATAGTTTGGGGAGAGGCAGGACATACCTGATGACTAGTATGTGGCCATATTTTCCCGTACCACGAGCGAGACTACATGGGGTAGGCTAATCTCAGCTGATGAGAAAATCACTTCTTTTAGAAAAATGGTGGCAGGGCCATGGCCATATGATCAGGGACAAGAAGATGCAGGGGTTATACCAACATATACTGGATGGTTCAGGCCACCCATTAGATTAACGGTTCTAGGAGTAACACTCCCACAACGGAGGCCTAGAGGTGGATCAATAGGTCGAGGATGGGGGCGAGGAGGTAGAGGAGATGGAGATAGAGACATAGATGGGGATGGGGGTAGAGGAGGAGGTGGACCACTCCCAAATTAGAGGCGATAAAGGGATTAGGTACTTGCATACCAACTGAGAGATGGGGATAGGCAATAGAGAGATGTTCCAAGAGACCACTAGCAGTAGCCCCTGCCACTAGAACCACCAGCACCACCAGCACCTCAGTCGGACGAAAGAGATTCCTTGATACAATAGTTGCAAGCACAAGTGTAGGGTTTACAGGTGCAGGTGCAAACATTGAATGCTAAGAGGGACCAGGCCACGTCGGAGAGAGACTAAGAGATAGGTAGGAGATGACAGCTAGAGAGAATGGTCGGTGCTGCTCAGGGCAGGACAGTCTTGACGCAGATGTATTGTGAGGTTGTCTGAGAGGTAGGGTATTATAGGATACACTATCAACAGGTCATACAAGCAGGGGCCTGAGTACTAGAGTTTTCTCAATGGAAAGGGATGAGACAACATGAGGATCATGTTGAGAGACAGACGGGGGAGGGGAGCAGCCAATAGGGTAGGCCACCATGATACCCTTTTGATTGACACTATTATTTTTGATCCAAGAGATCCATTTTTGATAGCCCCGTGGGAATTGTATACTTGATTTATACACACATTTGATCCTAATCTATGTACCACAACAGTTACATTTTTGATGATATATATGATTGATCGACTTATTTATGAGATGTGTCATATTTTATTTATGCATGATGGATGGATGTATTTAATTTCCTATATGCGATGATATGACTCTATCTTATGTGATGCATGCATTTATTTTATGTGATGGATACTGATGCAATCATGATGTGAAAATGCAATGTAATGATGCAAAATTATTATGATGATGTTATGATATGAGATGACCTATGATGGCATGCAATGGTTATGATTATGATTAGGCATGGTGATTTATGATTTGTGAATGTAATGGTATAAATACAAAGATATGAATGCAATTTCTTCTTAAGATACCTAGAATAATAAATCTCTATTAGTCTTCATAACTTCAGAAAATGATGTGATATGAAATGTAATGTGATTGTGACATGAAAATGCGATATGATATGCCTATGCAATGATTCATGTTTTGCACTAATTTATGGATGCAATGTTATGATATGGAATAATGTAATATGAAATGTAATGATTCATAATGATATGATAACATGAAATGATTATGTCATGATTTATGAAATGTAAATGATTATGGTATGTAATGAAATTATTGTGATGTGATATGCCTATGATATGAATGCCTATTGTTACGTAATGATTTATGGTGCTATGATGTAAATGAATGATATGATGATGCAAATGATATGATGGTGTACATGTGATTATGCAATGGATTTGTGTATATGATATGATTTAATAATGCGTATGTGATGATTCTTTTATAAAATGAATGAAAATTTATGGTGTATGAGATGTCAATCTATATTAATGATGATATGCAGTGCATGTGAGATGATTAAAGTTTCCTATATGATATGATATGATATGCATTATGCTAATAGTTTTTTGGATGCAAGGTGGATGCATTAGTGATGTTTCTAATTAATTTTCATGCTACCATGTTAGCATAGAGGAAAGATAGAAGAAATAGGAAAATGAAAAGAGGATCCAACAAGCCTATATTATTAATGATGATGATGATGATGATTTTCTTATCAGGAATTGGAATTTTAAAAGGACCATTTACCTTATGCTTTATAATACACATAGGTATGATGCATCAAGGTATAAAGAACCAGGATGGTGTTGTACCTAGTGTGATGGACTTTGAATCGACAATTAGATAGGAGTACTCCTGTTCACCCCTGGCATACAAAACCTTATCTAAAATACAATTCAGTTATTTCAAACATCTCCGACCAAAACATGGAAAGGCAAGCCTTCCCATGTGGTCAACAACACATTTAAAACATCTTCCCTACATCTAAATAAAGTATGCATGACCAGGTTATATTACAAGAATATCCAACAAGCATAATAGATAAAAAGATAATGATTGTTGGCCCATTTATTTCTCTCTAAATCCTTTTGTTTGGACATCATCCAGAGGTCATCAAAATGTGTGGAAAAAGATAAGTCAAAAAGACAGATAAAGTAAGCGAACAAGCTAATGTTCATACCACTAGCCAAGATTAAACTACAGTGAGGCTTGATGTTGATGTCCATTGTAGGAAGGATTCATCCTAAGACATAATGCTATCAGATGATGTTGGGATCTGATTGGATGATGGGCTATTGATACTCTGAGTTGACTAACTTGCTTACCTACTAACCTAGACTTGAGACTTTGATGATTGGGCTTTCACTTTTGAACCTGCTAGACTTGTTTCCGACTGTTTTACCAAAGATTAAGGTTGATGATGATTTATTATGAGGGATGTTTATTTTGGGTGAAAGTGAGATGAGATGGATGGATTTTTTTTAAATATTTGGAAGTTTTTGGTGTTTTTTGAATATTTTGAGGTTGTTTTTGGGTTTTTTCAAGATTTTTACAATTTTTTTGATTTTTGAAATTTCCAATTTTTTTGGTATTTTCTGAGATTTTGACAAAGAGACTAACCTAAAGACCTATCCTAGGGGTCTCAAGAGCTAATAAATAGATTAGCCTTGACTATGTTATACATGCAGCCACATAGCTTGACTATCAAAAACTTGATTTATTGATGAGATATGAACAAATGGATTGCCAGTTTAGTGGGATAAACTCCTAAAGAACTGAACTAGGGTGTCTTGGGGGATGATCAAAGATCAACCTTGCCTACGTTCAGGCTCAGAGACAACGTAGTTTGACAAGACAAATCCATTTTTTATTTTTTGAAGGATGATTTTAAGATTGTTTTTGGATTTTTTGATTTTAAGGAAGGCTTCAAGGATATACACAAATCCAATCCGATGTAGGTAAAAGAACATGCCCATAGTGTGATGCGATATAATACTCCGATATAGGTAGGAAAAACTAACCTTAGGAATGTACCAAGTAGTACTAGGGTGGAATATGATACTAACACATGACCAAGCCATGATGCAGACACAAATGAGTGATGAAAGGAGATATGGGATGTGATGGATGAAGGATGGTAGGTGATGGTAGGTGATGTAGAACAAGCCATAGAGATCCTGGTGGATGGAGAGTGTTTTATTTATGCAAGGCATCTATTTTCCAAGTTTTCACAAGGGTACTTGCCCAAAGCTCCACCAAAGTGGTTTTCACTAGAGGACGATTTTTTATCTTTACTGCTTTAAATCCTTTTTTTGATTTTTTTTTTATATATTTTTTGATTTTTTTGTATTTTTGGTTTTACCCTTAAGAGATGAGGCATACAACTTTTTGAGATGCGACCTATTCATGGGCTCCTGAAGAGGTTCACCTTTGGGTGTTGATAGCTAATATGCTCCTGACTTGTAGCTTGCTGTGATGATAAATGGTCCCAACCAATTGGGTTCAAACTTTCCCTTGCTATCTAGATTTGGCACATTTTTTTGATTCTCCTTCAACACTAGCTCACTGACTTGGAAGGTTCACCTCCTAATCTTCTTGTTGTAGCTTTTCTTGAGATGGTTCTGATAGAATTGTAGATGGTTTAAGACATCCATACACTACTTATCCAGTAGTTCTAGCTCATTCAATCGTGGCACCCAATATTCTTCATCTGTGATGAGATTCTACAATGATATTCTCAGGGATGGGATCTCAATCTCAATGGGGAGTATGAATTTCGATCCATAGACTAGGGAGAAGGGGGTGGCACCTGTTAGTGTGTGGATGCTTGTGTGGTAGGCTCATAAAATTCAACTGTAAATTCTAGTCATGACCAATATCATTGACTGTCTTCTTGAGGATTTTTGGGATGATTTTATTGGTAGCTTCTGCTTGGCCATTTCCTTGGGGATAATATGTAGTGGAAAAGTGATGTTGGATGTTGAACTTTTGGCATAGGTCGTGAACATCTTGATTTTTGAAAGGTGTCCCATTATATGAGATAATGGATTAAGGGACATTGTTTTGACAAATAAGGTAATTCAAGATGAACTTGGATATCTGCTTTCCTATAATGTAGGTAATGGGAATGGCCTCCACCCACTTTGTGAAGTACCCTATGGCGGTGATGATAAACTTATGCCCACTAGATGAGGTCAAGGTGATTTTACCAATGAGATCGATTTCCCACTATGAAAAGGGCCAAGGTGTGATAATTGGGTTGAGCTCCTAAGCTAGTGGATGGATGAGGTCCCCATGCTGCTAACACTGCAAACACCTTTTGACATAATCATGTGCTTCTTTTTCCATTGTAGGCCAATAGTACCCCATCCTCAATAGTTTCTTGGCCAAAGTTATACCGCTCGAATATGAACCAAAAGTGTCGTTATGTACCTTGGTTAAAGAATTCAAGGCTTCCTCATTGTTTAGGAAATGTAAAATGGTCCCTTCAATGCTTCTACAGTACAAGGTATCTCTAGGATGACAAAACGAGATGAATTTTTGATAAAGGCTCTTTTGAGGTTCGGGTTTATGTTGGGGGGGAGGACTCCTATTCTTAGGTAAGTGTATATATCATGGTACCAGGGATCACTAGGACCAATTAATTTGCACAAAAATTCAAACTCTGGTACCTCAAGTGCTGGTATGTGAAGCTTCTATATGAGAAATTGTTGCTTTTGGATGTTGTGCGAGATCTCTAGGAGTGATTCGATCATAGCCATTGCATTTGTTGCTTTGTTATTTTCTCTTGGTAGCTATTCAAATGTGATATCAATGAAGGACTCCTTAAGGCTTTCCACCAACTTCTTGTATGGATTCAACTTGTCGTGCTTTGTTTGATATTCATTATTTACCTAGTTGATTATGAGCCATCAGTGTCCGTAGACCTTAACTGCCATGATCTACCACTATACTGCAATTTTCAGCCCCATGACAAGAGCCTCATATTACATGATGTTGTTTGTACATGTGAATGACAACTTGTATGATCTAGTTATGAAATCCCCTTGCGGGGTGATGGAGAATATTTCTACTCCTAACCCATGTTGTGTGTAGGACCCATCAAAGTACATTTTCTAGTGAGCTGCTACACTAAGGTTGAAGATTGATTCTTCAAGGAACTATGAAACAAGTGGATTTTCTGCATATATTGGTGCTTTTTCAAGTTGTTATGTGATTTCTTGTCCTTTAATAGCCTTGTGTTTTGGATACTTAATGTCATGCTCTGTCAAAATCATAAACCACTTTTCCATTCATCATGTGAGAGTTTCTTTGGAAAACAGATACTTGAGCAGGTCTATTTTTGCAATGAGCTTGATCTAATGTTCTAGCATGTAATGTCTGAATTTATGTGATACAAACATGACTACCAGACATGATTTCTCAATGGGTATGTAGTTCATCTCATGTCCCACCATGGTCCTTCTGATGTAGTAAATAACTCTCTCCTTCCCATTTTCGTCATGTTGTGCTAAGAGAGCACCGAGGGTCACTGTTGTTGCTGATATATATAAGATGAAGGGTTTTCCTGGAATTGGTGGCATAAGGACTGGTGGTGTGAGAAAGTACTCCTTGATCTTGTTGAACACCTAGTCACATGTCTCATCCCATTTTTATGCTACCCCCTTGTGGAGTAGATGTTAATATGGATTTTCCTTGTTTGCTAGTTGCGCTATGAATGAACGGATGGACTAGAGTCTTCCTTGTAGGCCTCTTAGCTATTTCAATGTCTTTGGTGCCTCCATTTCGAGGATCACTTTGACTTTGGCAGGGTCTACCTCAATTCCTCTCATGGATATATGATGTACCCTAGTATCTTGCCCTATTGTACCCCGAAGACACACTTCTTTGGATTAAATCAGACCTTATATTTTTCTAGTCTGTCAAAAATGGAGCTTAGAGCTAATATATGATCTCATCTTTTTCTTAACTTGGCCAGTATGTCATCCACATAATCTTCCATATATTTGTGAATCATGTCATGGAAGATCAGTTTCATGGCCCTCTGATAGGTTGCTCCTACATTCTTTAACCAAAACAACATCATGTTCCAACAATATGCCCCCATGGATAAGTGAATGTTCTTTTGTGTTGGTCTTATTTAGCTATAATGATCTGATTGTATCCTAAGAATCCATCCATTAGTGATAGAATCTCATGTCTTGTCGTTATATCCATGATCATATCAATGTTTGGAAGTGGAAAATCATTTTTGGGACATGCTTTGTTCAAATCTCTAAAATCCGTGCAGATGTGGATGCCCCCAGTGGGATATGAAATAGGTACAAGATTTGAAACCCACTTTGGATAATTGATCGACCATATGAACCCTCCATTTAGGCACTTTTTTAATTCTATTTTGACCAACAATGCTATTTGGGGATGAATTTTTCTTAGCTTTTGTCTATTTGGGTTTGCTTCGGGATATACAGCTAAGTGATGGACCACAACCTTTGGATCAAGCCTATGCATGTCAGCATATGTCCATGCAAAGTTTATCTTTCTTTCCTTTAGGAATGTAGCTAGGAGTTCCTGTTCTTCTGTGAGAAGTGACTCAATATAGAACATTATGTGTGGTAATTCTTTTGTTCCCAAATTAACTAGATTGCACTGTTATGCCAAAAATGCTAACTTCTCTTGATGAATGGCACTCAGAGGAAGATTGAATCCTTCATCCTCCAGCAACTCAAAGAGGTTTTCACCATTGGATGCATCCTTTATTTTTACTGTTTTCAAGTCAGAGAATCCTATAGTGTGGTTTTTACTCAAAGACCTAGATATTATTCTCAATTTTTCAATTTTTGCAACTGAAGGATTCAATCATTTCCCCATAATAGGATTGTATATCTAGTATGATGTCGAATCTAGCTTTGTGATATCCATATGGTACCGTATCTCACAATCCCATGAATTCTGAGAGTACCTTAGCATTTTTGAATGTGTACAAAATTGGTGGTCCTCATTGGTTGTAATCGATGATTTGGGGATAGACTAGGTTTATTCCATGGGTATGATGGTCTGACTCAAAATATAGGGTGTTGATCATTGATAGGGAGGAATCTTCAAAAAGCATAGGCAAGTTAGTTATGGGATCCTCATCACTTCTACACACATAAGTTATGTCAAAGGTAAAGTTTTCTAGGACTTGACCTATGGATACTGGTAACTGAAGGGCAACCGCTAATAGCTAAGGGGGAGCTTTGAAATTTTTTAGCACAAAACCTCTACCAAGTATAGTCACCTTAAGAGGGGTACATTCGAGGCTAAGATTTCTCATATGCATCTTAGGAATGAGAGGCACTAGAAGAGCATTGTCATTCTATCCAAGCTTCTTTTTTCTATTATAGCCCATACCAAGCTTCATTTGTAATCCTTTTCTACTTTCATCCATGGTTGGATTAGGCGCGATCCTTTCATCTTGGTATAACAAGCTTGATATGTCTCTTTCATCTACTATTTCCCTACTTAGATCCCCCCAACATCTGAATCTAGAAGGATCTTCCCTGAACATTTGGGATGAGGTTTTAGTTGGTTGGGGTTGTCCATGTGACCTAGGAGATTTAGGTAACTCTCCTAGTACAAAGGCACTATTCTTCATTTTTTAGTCCCTACAACCATTGTCTTGGATAATGACCTTGATTTTAGATACATCAGCAATGGTGGGTTTCTTTGTGCTAGAAGTGGAGGCAATGGTAGTTGGGTCTACATACGGAGTTTAAGGGCCTTCATAATTCTTTGGGAATTTGGTGATTTTATAGTATTTTGCTTCCAAGTTTTTGTAGTAAACAAAGGGCTTAGGATCATCATAGATCGTGACCTCTTGATTTTGATATGAGAACTTGATGCACTGATGGAAGGTCGATACAACTGATTGCATCCCATGGATCCATGGATGCCATAGGAGGATATTATAAGGTAAATCAAGGTCCAGGACCTAGTAGGTGGTTTCCATAATGGTTGACCCTACTTGAATAAGAGTTGGATAGTGCCCTAAGACACTCTTTCTTGGTCATCATAAGCTCTGATTGTGATACCTTTACCTTTTTCAATGGAGTCATCGGAGAATCCTAGTTTCTTTATGAGCTCGAGAGAATAGATGTTTAGACCTACACCCCCATCCACCAAAACCTTTTTGACATTATTTTTATGAACTAGGACTTCAAGGTGGAGTGTGTGATTGTGAGATGGTTGGGTTGGGAAGTGTTGATCAGAAAATGTGAGGAGGTTTGGGGTGGTAATGTTTTTGACCATAGCTTGGAATCGTTCAGTATCAAGATTGGCAGAGATGGTAGATGAAGCCAATGCTTCCTCAAGGATTTCTCTATGGGCAGATGAGATCTTCAGTAACTCCATGATGGAGATCTAAGTGGGGGTTCTTTTCTACTGGTCCAAGACATTGTAGCCATTCAGAGCAGATTTTAGATTTGAGGTGGATTCCCTAGGTGGCTGTGATGACCCAACAATGGTGACTTTGTCACCACATGTGGTGATTCCACAATCAGCTTTGGCTCCCTTGATATTGACAATAGTGACCCATTCATCTAGGGATGCGACAACATGGTCGTACACATGGTTCACATTGGCATACTTTTATTTTCCTTTTTTATAATCTGACATCGGATTCATGTTTATCTTAAGGTCTTGATTTCTAGCTAGTTTTTCCATATTTATGATCTTGTCATCGATGAGGTCTTGGGTTAGATTTTGTATTTTCATGCAGTTGGTTATTGTGTGCCCCTTGATTTTATGAAAATCATGTTGGTTTTTTTTACTGTAACCAGGTTGATTTCCTAATCTACCTATGTAAATTAAAATTCCAATCAAGGGAAGCTTGAATGACTTGGACCAACTGATGAGTATTTAGAGACCTCCTACACTTTGGGCTCTGCAAGACCTAGGAGGGTGATCCCTTAATGTGTTTACAATTTCTGCACCATAATTATAAACAACATCAATAGTAATAGATAATCTCACTTAAGAGCTCAATAGAACATGATAATATTGAATAGAATTGGCTATTCATCAATAATATCAACCATTTGGAGTGTGAGATAGTCACAAAATAATTCACAGTCAAAGATATTCATTGATTTTTAATTTGTAGCAATCTCCACATGAACACAAAAAAGTACTGAATCTCACAAATAGATACAACTAAGATCAGTGCCCTATATCCATTGGAGGAGTCAAATTCAAGATAGGTTCAACACACAACATATAAGATCTTCGATGAAATTGCCTTACAATATCACCAATTTGTATCCTAACTCAATACTACTTATCAAATCTTTGTACATAACATATCAACCTACAATCCCATTTAAGAATTTTAATTAATTCTTTGAATTAAAGCTAAAAAAAGAATTGCACACACCACAATAGTGAGATGAATAGAATAACCCTTGATCATTTTATTCAAAATTCACATATGCTTGTACATTTGAGAGACATGAGCTCAAATTAATCAATTTAATTCAAATTCCAGTACTGTCATAAAACATTAAATCTCCATGAATTCAAAACCTACAACAAAAATGACTCAAAACGTAACTTGCATTTTCTCTATAGCTATCAAACTTTACAATTTCTCTGTAACTTCACCTAGACTCGACCAAAACACTCTAACTTGCTAACCCATACTTCTAGCCTTGAAATCCTTCTTATAGAAAATGAAGGAGCAAACAAGCATCGGAATAGAAAGCACACATGTGACCAACCACTTGGACCACCTTGTGACATTTCAAAATTTTGTTACAACAACAACCTCCCTTGGAGAATCTTCTTGTTCATTCCCATCTTGCCCGTTGAGAATGGTTTGATGTAGCAACAAATCTTCAAGAATTTTGTGCTTAGAATGCCACCAAAATAAAAATAGAAATCATTTTAACTGCAACAATTGGTTAGTTAACTATTAGTAGCCTATTCCCTTTTCACTCCTCCTCAGTTAAATATATATTCACCCATTGTTAATACTCTTCATCACTTGGCCAATTAAAACTGATCACCTCATTAACCTTGACACTACAAGGCATATATTTAATTGCTACTTGGTTTGCCTCTCATTCAAAAGACTCAAGGAATGAGCTAGTGTTGATAATTTTATCCATGCAAATCACTAATAAATCAAAATCTGAGTCATCACAAATTAAAGTAATTTGACCATTGATGACCTCATTAGCCAAATCCTACCATTGTTTAAGTGACCTGATATTTCCCTACTCATCAATTATATCAGGCAATAGTGTGTCACTCGAATCATCAAAACTCTTTACCAATTCTTGGATCTTCCTACTCAAATCATCTGGTAAGGCTTGAAAACCTTGCAATGACTTAACCAACACTTGACTAGGTCTTATTGACTGGGGCCTATTATTGACATCAAACCTTGAGGCCTTATACATTCCATCTAAATCATTGGCCCTAGGTATCCACTTTTCAATTCATGGTATTTCTACCTCCTGATCCTTGTCAATGTTCTTTATTGCATTCAATAACAAAGAATAAGAAGAATACACAGTTGATAATCTACCATCAACCTTCTCATTCAAATAGCGCAAGACAACAATAACAATCTCCATTTGTCTTGAGAATATCTCCTCCTCACTCACCTCTAGAGATGCATGTAGCTCTGCAACATTTTGCATCAATTGCTTCTTTGTTGGATCAACAGAGCATTCTATCTCTTCCTCAATTGGTTCCAATGTAGGGCTGAGGGAAGGAGTCTGACTGGGAGATCCTGGTGTAGAGACAATGAGGGAAACAAGAGGAAATGACCTAATCATTGGAGCAACTGATGTTTCCCGAATATGCCTGTATTTTAACTTGTCCACCTCTGTTTGCAGCTCAATATTCCTTTGATGCACCTTATTATATTCTCCAATCATAAAATTATATTTTTCCATGAGACTCCTTTTTTCAGCTTCCTCTCTCTCTCTGCAGTCTTTTGTGCCAATTTGGCCACATTTATAGTTAAATTTGTGGCCTCTGCGGTTGAGGCCTCTAAAGCTCTTTTTATTATCAACCTCCCTCTCAAATTTGGGTTAATATCAGTAATATTTCACTTTATTCCTTGGGCTACCAAATCCCATATTGCCAAGGTTCCATATTCCGCACTAAAGGAAGAGTCTTGCAATGCTGCCTTGACCTCTTCTTCAAAATTTTGGAGGGGATTCTTGGACTTCAAAATATCATTGAAAGCTACTGCATCAACAATATCCCACTCAAGTAAAATCAAGACACGAGCTTGATTGACTAACTTTCTCCTTTCCTCTAGAGTGTTTTTCTTGAAATCATTCATTACTTTGACCTTTACCTCATCACCATTATCCTGATCTGACTTATGAGGCCTCAGTTCTCTTCTCTTCTTACACTTCTCTTGATATTCTTCCAACTTCATTCTCCATACCAATTGCAAGAAGAGTGGGATTTTTACAAAGGCATCATCATCCAAAAATTCTTTAAAAGTCTCCGTCCTTGAATTTTGTACACATTTACCTTTCAAATCCAAGTTTGAAAAGACCAACTTAATAGGCTTTGGAGGAGAAGGCATGCCCATTTGCATATTTTGATCAGTAACAACAATCTCATCCACCAATTCTTCCTGGGATTGCTCAATCCTTCACCTCTTGGGGCTTGGCGCTGATAGTGGTGGTGAGGGACTTCTCTTAGGTGATGAATCCAGATCAATTATTTTTAATACCCCAGGTGCCTTGAAATGTGGACCTGGTTGTTCAAGCAATTCCATTATCTGCTTTCCCTTTCTATCTTCTTCTTCTTCATCATCATTGCTTCCATTTCTTTTCCTCTTGTAAATAGGCCTATCATCGGGAGGTTGATAGGTTGGCCTCTCTTCAAGTGGCCTTGCAACTTGTTCTTGTATGCCCAAGTCTAACACCAAATTTATTTTCTTGGCCATCAGAATGCTCATGATTTCTTTGAAATTATCCATCAAAAAAATCAAATTTTTTTATGATAGGGACTGAATTCCATCAATGGATCATATTTTGGATCCATGTTGTGTACAATGGCCAATAGATTATCATAAAATACCCATTTCTCTTTGTTCAATTCCTACTTATTTAAATCAAATTCATTTCTAACCAGTTCCTCAGGGAAATTGAGCTCATGAACAAATTTGGCACCTTTTATTCTTTGTCTAAACAAGGCAAAGAAACCCTCAGGATCATGTTGCCTATTGGGATCAAAGCTCAAATGGTACACTTCAAAAACCTTTCCAAAATGAACCCATCCTCCCTTTGAAAATACAAAATCAGACACCACTGTATAGTCTGGGTAAAAATTCTCCTTACCCTTTCCTGTAAGGTTATCTTCATGGATACATCCAATCTGCCACATAATTTCAGAAAATCAACCTCTTGGTGGCACATTATAAGGAAATATATGCTGGGTCCCCTGAAAATCATATACCCTCAAAATAGTGCTGACCGGGTATGGAATAATGTCACCCCAATTATGGAAAATATTCAAATCTGGCCTCCTCCCCTTTGGCCTAAGGAAATCATGCAACTCCTCAGGAACCCTAGGTAAATTTACCATCAATTTGGCCCTCAGTCTTGATGGAAAGTAGTTGTCGAACTGCACACAACTACCATTCTCCCTATTGTATGAAAGGTCAGTAGTCCACACTTGTACTTGCACCCTTTCTCCATTGACAAATTGTTTCAATCTCATCTTCTCAGAGAAAAAATCAGCATTCTTGAACAAAAAAATATGCATTAACATAGAATACCAATAAAAGGGGGTGCTTGCATCATTCTGCTGCAATTTGAACAACCCTTCATGTATCTTCTCAGCAAAGAAGGAAGAAAAATCATATACCACAAAGAAATTGGGGTGTTTTATCTACACCCCCATGAACATATAAGCTATAGGCATCACTGTATTAGGGCTAAAACCCAAAATCTGGCACAATGAATAGAAAGTGGTCAAGAAGTGTTCAGAAAAACAATCCAATTTGAAAGGCTCCTGGTCGCTAGGGCTAATATGAACTCTAGAACTTCTTGCCCTAGCTAAATGAGCTGGGAGCATCTTAGCTCTAAAAAGGGATTTCATCTTCTTATACTCCCGTTTCTTTCCTTCAAGATCAATAGGGACCAAGAACTCACTGAGCTCACTCAAATCAAAAACCTATCGAAACTCCTCCCTGTTAATACTTAACAAAACCTTTCCATCATTATCTCTAACTACCCATGTGACAGGATCATATCTTGTGGCCACTGCCTTGAGCAAATCCACATTAGGGAACACATTTGGAACTATAAGTTTCCACATATCATACATCCAGCCATTTGAAAAAGGATGAGGCAAATTTCTCTATCCAAACCATAGTTTGAACAACTCCAAATCCTTAAGGGGAACCCTAGCATCGGCTATATTAAAACAACTATACACTAATCCCTCCCCTAGGGTTTTTCCTTACATTAAAACCAGCCCTTTCTTTCTATCATTTGTTGAAAAGGGCAATTGATCTAGGAAATTGTCATACAGGTTTCTATTCAAATAGTCAATCTGGTCGAAATGATTTTTTAATGGTGCGATCCTGAGAAAACTAGGGCTTCCCTATATTTCAGACCTTAAACAAACTAGGGCTTCATGAAACTATGAAATTACAAAACAAAACCTTGCAATTTCCGACAATTTAGCTCACCTATAGCCTTAAGAAAATTTTCAACAAGCTTTCCAAAAACCAAAAGAAAAATTCCACCAAATTCAAATCACAATTTGACCAAGAGATGCAAAATTCAACTTACGGCTTTGTGTTTCATAGAAACCCTAATTCCTCACTGCAACAGCTCATGAATTCATCCTTGGGTTTGAAATTGCTTCATGAAACTGCTTGAATGCTTTGTGATACAATAGAAGAAGAAAATGGTCACTTTATTTCAATCAAATCATGCCAGAAGATGTCTCCTCCACCATTAAATCTTACTCGCGTGCTGCACCAATGACTCCAATCACATTTGTTGCAGATTCAAATATTACCCATCGATCTGTCACTTTGGTTAGATCATCGAACAACTTCCTTCAAAACAATCTGACATAACTTGCACCATGGAAAAATGTCCCACCACATTTTACGTCACCAAGGAAATCCACAAGGCATTCACCCATGATATCATAATGAGTAAAATATTTACAACATCTGATCATGTGATGGTGGGATCCGGTGGATCTCAATCATCGAAGATCCTATTCCTTCAAAATAGGAGCCAACTCTATCATTAAATATCGAGAACCTTTCATGTTGAGATTAAAAAATATTCATCCATTTGAACCACGTGCATCTTATAACTACTTTAGTAACCCGCTGGATAATGTATCAAAGTTGGATTAATGTATTAAAGTATTCCTCTCATTCCTTCGATTCCACCTGATGTGACATGTGGTGCTCGCCCATGATATCGTGATCACCAAAACTGCATGGTGGGGTCATCATGAGATAGAGGGGAATGGTTGAGATCAAACAAGGATTCATCAACGATCATGAAAATTTATCCCTTTGCAAAATATAAAACATTTGTTAAAACAAGAGGGGACATTACTAGGTTGACGGAAAACAATGACATAAGTTGTTTTTAAAAAAAGGGAGTGCGGGGCCAACCTAGTATTAGGAAAGAATAAAGTCTAGTGAAAGAAATAAAATGACGGATGAAAAAGGGGGCCAAACCAAGATGAATCAGTAGGGCATAAGTTGTTTTTAAAAGCTATCCTCCAAAAAAGTAACAACCAAATATAACCCAGCCATGGTATAAGATAAGACACTAGGGTTTTGCATAAATAAATGAACACAAATGTAAAACCCCAACCCTAAGCTTTTCTCAAACATCATATAGAAATAGAAACATAGGCAAGAAAAAATGGAACTTATAGAATAAAAATTTGAAGTTCCATCAAATTACAAAGGTAGTGTTCATTGTACCATGGTGGTTTTGTTTCACAAAAAATTGCTAACCTTCTTAGTTTTTATTTTTATCTTCGTGGCTGTGCCTTACTGTTAAATCGCTCACATCACTTGGTGTGCTCCATGTGGCTTCCTCTCGAAGCTTTTTTATTTTCATATCATTTCACTCTTGCCAGTCTTCGTCTGCGTGACACGTGTCCTTCTCTGGCTGCTTTCTGAACTGGGTCTACCTTGCAGTTTCTATCGCTCAGCGTGCTTGACATGGCTCCCTCTCAGAGCTTTTCATTGAGCGTTCCTTTGTTTTTTTTCCAAGCCCATCTGCACGACACGTGACAGTTCTTTATGCGCCGATTACCTTGGAATTGCTCGTACGCCTTTGGTACTTGCTTGCTGCCATTTTTTCTTCTATGGCACTGCTTGTTCATTTCTACTGCTACATGGTTTTTTGTTCCCTGCAATGGCTTTGCTAGAATGCTCCTAGGCGATCGTTGTTTTTAGTGGTATCTCAAGGCGATTTGGTTCATCGATCCTTTCTCATGACTTTCTTTCTCTATGGTGATTCAAGCGGTGGACTAGCCTATTTATGCAGCCATATTTCTCTTTTATTAGGTGGTTATTAAGTTGTAAAAAACTCTTGAGCATTGGGAAGAAGCCTTTGTAATAATTTTATTAAATTTGAAGACTCCAGACTATGCCAAATCAATTCAGCCTTTCTATTTTTCATGCATTTAGTAAGACTGTTAGTCTGTGTTGTTATCTTGTTATATTGTATGAATGCCTATTCTTCGGTTTTTGTGATTTTCATAGCTCAATAAATATAGATCATGTTTTCTCGACTCCTCTATGTTGGCTAAGGTTATGCTATATTATGCTATGCAAATTACAGGGTATTTTTTATGTTTAAAGTGCTTTTGAGAAAGTTTACTTGATAAACAATATTTTGGTGGTTCGGGCCTTTGCATCCTGCACTGTACTTTGGTAATTTTATCTATTATTTTGGTGCATCGCCTGTAGTGTAGATTTTATATTTTTGTATCTTTCTAACCTTTTAACTTCCCCAATAAATGAACAACAGGCTTTGATAAAATCTCGGAGGTCACCTAGCTAGCGCACTATGTCCCACAATAGCTAAGTTTCCCATAAGACTGCTACTACCTACAAAATCTTGTGTCAAAAATTCTTTTTTTGGCACCCCCGGTGGGACTCAAACTAGCACATTCACTTGACCTTATAAGTGTGTATAAGCCATTGGCCTATAACTAGATCGTAGACTGCACGATTTCCTAGCCAACTCGTACCACCATTAGTTTATGTGCATCAGCGAGGCCACCGAGGTAGTTCTTCACCTCCTCCTTCTCCTCCATCTCTGCAGTCACTTATTTCTCCTATACCTATGGCTACTAGAAACTACGTAGCCTAGGATGCTGACAGTCCTCTAGTAGAACCTATTCATTTTGCAGTATGGGCCCCAATCTTTGCTTCCACTCTAAAAGCTATCCCTAAGTATTCTGGGGATGAGTCGAAGACCCCGACAGAACACCTGCAAGATGTGGCAGATGTATGTCCAGTACATGGTGTGTCAAATGAAATTGTAGCCCTTAGATTGCTTGCTGCCTCCTTCGGAGGAAAGGTGTTAAACTGGTATAGGACTCTTGACAATAATACCATTGCTACTTGGGACCTGCTCGAAACCCCGTTTTATCAGCATTTTTCAAATGCTGGCGAGAAATCTTAGTTGTATCATCAATTGGAAAACATAAAGCGAGCTCCTCATGAAGCTCTTCCTGATTTCAATGCGAGGTTCCATTGGACCCGGAAGAGAGTGCCTGTTGGTATTCATCTTCCCTCGAACTAGGAGTTGATGTTCTACTTAAAGTCTATGAACTCCAATATTTCCATGATGTTGCAGGCTCTTGGTAGAGAGACTCTTCCTGATGCTTATGACTTGGTTGTCATTGCGGAAAATAATTTGATTGCTGCTCAAAATTTCACACCAAGACTGATCATGCCATTGTTTCTCATGTGCAATGCCACAGAAGCCAAAGTTCCTTTGACCAGCGCGCCTGCAGCTCCTCCCCAATCTATGTACATATATCTTAGAACAACCCCGAGTGCAGCTCAGGTTGTGGCTCTAGTGCCTAGTCCCTTAGCTGTTGAGATGAATGAGATGAGAGAACAAATGCAGGCCATGACTAATGAGTTGACTACCATGAAGCGATAGCAATATAGCTATCAAAAGCCGGCCTACTAGAATTACTAAGGTGGAAAATTTATGTATGAACAAAACTAGTGGCAAAATAGATCACGTGGAAATAGTCAGGCTCAGCTGAGTAACCAGATGGTTCTAAAACTTTGCCGATGTAGACCATCCATCCTAGTTCAAATAAAGAGCTAGTGGCTAGACAAAACAACTTAGCCGAATACGCCAATTCATGGTGTTTTCTTTGTAACAATGCGCACATGCCGAGAAATTGTCCGTGGGGAAATTTGCAACAAAAGATCACAGAGCAATGTAGCCAAGGTGGTGCACCTAATTCTAATAGCTAATCATACGCCTCTCAACAGATGGACAATGCTATCCTCGCTGGTCAAATGCAAGGGATGTCCATTCAGCAAGAGTTAGATATAGTTCTAGACCAAGCACTCTTTTCATGGATGGAAGGAGAGGAGTCAGCATTTCCAAATGATTTTCCTATAACTCAAATTCCACTAGTACAGTCTGATTACAACACACGTTCTAAGCGGAGATTTACCAGAGAGTTCACATCTCCGCCAGCTAATGCTTCATCTCAGTCGATGCCTTGTCTGTTGGAATGCCTGTCATTAGTCCCATAGTATACTAGTGTGCTTCCTCCTAGTTCTTCGAATCTCCATCCTTCAAAGGCAAAGGCTCCTATGATCATCCCAGTTGTTGCCAAACAGCTAGATGCACCAGTCGTGAGGCCAACACCAACTACCAAAACTAAAGAGCAAGCAACCGTGACTCATCAGTCATGAGTACAGTTCAATTTGGTGGAACATTTGAAGAAGTCCTCTGCCAACGCTTCTTTGTGGGATGTCCTAGCTATTCCAGAGTAGAAGGTGCTATTACAAAAGGCATTGTTGTGAGAGGAAGATACGAAGGGGCCTGTTCAGTCCAATGAAGAAAAGATATCCAGGCTGGACCTGGATAAAGTGCTAACAAATCAACCCAAGGAAAAGAAAGAAGCCAGAAAAGAGAGTAAGCCTAAACCCAAGCCTTTCTTTCTAACAGTTATCATTGGTGACAAGCTACTACATAATTGTATGATTGAATCTAGTGGTAGCACCACTACCGT
This sequence comes from Sequoiadendron giganteum, assembly GCA_007115665.2. NCBI lineage: Eukaryota > Viridiplantae > Streptophyta > Pinopsida > Cupressales > Cupressaceae > Sequoiadendron > Sequoiadendron giganteum. Next base: position 142,722,721 of record CM021104.1, read on the forward strand.
GCATAAGAAAGTAGCTGATGCTTTGGGTCTAAAATATGAGCCTCTTAGTAAGGGAGTCATGCAGCTAGATGGAAATAAATTTGATACCATCGGGGTAATCAACGGATTGCCTATGACATTGTTTTCCTACCCCTGTATCATAGTAAATCAAGATACCGTACTCATTGATATTCCTCCTCTATTTTGGATTTTTTTGTATTGAGAATTCACAGCAAACATCAGAGGATATCTAGCACTGGACTGGTCACACCTGATTTTGAGGACCAAACATGGAGCCAAGATGAAACTAATATCAAAAAATTTGCATTTTGAGCATGTCGATGATGAGGCTTTCCTCAAATTTGAAGCAACACATACTTGAATTACTCAAGAAGAGAGGTTCAATGTGGAATTTCTAGAAGAAGAAGAGGCTACCAGCTCCCGAACGGAGGATGAAGAAAATTTGTTGGAGTTTATTGATACAAAATATTTTGGGAATTATCACGCAATTGGACTCGATACTTATGTCATACATGAGGAAGGGTAGTCTATGCCCAAAGTTACTAAAGAATCTAGAGGTGACACACCCTTAGAGTTATGGACTTTGCATTTTGATGGAGCAAGATGCAGAGCCGAAGCTGGAGCAGGCATATGTTTCACATCCCAGTCTGAGGAAAAGACCCTGAGGTCTTACTATTTCCAGTTCGCTAGCTCAAACAATGAAGCAAAGTATGAAGGCCTTGTCCATCGTTTCAGCACTGTAGAACAAATGGGTGCAAAGAAGATAAGTGTATTAAAAGATTCAGAGTCGGTGGTCAACCAGATTCGAGGAATTTCTATTGCAAAAATGTCCGTATGCGATCCTATCGACATAGAGTCTGGGATCTTATTGACAACTTTGAGGCATTTAACATTCAAGCTATATAAAGAGAGAGGAAATTTGAAGCCGACCAAATGGTGACTATTGGAGCTCAATTTGAGCCAGCCTCTGAGTTATTAAAAAATAAGCATGCGGTGAGAGTAATTGTAAGGCCCACTGTTCCAAACAACAATCAAGATTGGCAAGTGTTCAATAGAAATGCACATATTGCATCATTTCTCTAGTCATCTGGGGAATTTTCTCATGAGATACAACCAAAGATCATCGAAGCTTATGGAGATCAAGTGATCTAGCTAAAATCCAACAAGCTTCCGAGAGGCCTAGTCACTCTGGAGAGCTTGTTTGATTTCAATGATGCGATAAGAGACAAAACAAGACTCGTAGCTGACAAGGGTGACTATACCAATTTGTATATCAGAGAAGAAAGAAAGTACAAGGTTGGGAAGGAAGTTTCTCAAAAGAATAAGGATAGACTAAGGCACTTTTGTTAAGATTATCCGAGTGTAGTAGCCTGGTCATATGATGATCTTAAGGGATACGATCCTAGGATCATTGAGCATACAATTGAACTATCGGAAGGGGCGAAGCCAGTTCATCAAAGATAGAGGCCTGTGAATCAAAAGATAGAATCTCTCATGTCACAGGAACTAAACAAATTGATCACATCCCAAATAGTGTTTTCGATCAAACACAACACTTGGGTGCCAAACCCCGTACTAGTCTGCAAGAAGAATGGAGACATACGACTGTGTGTAGACTTCCGAGACTTGAATAGAGCGTCCTTAAAGGATCATTACCCCTGATTTCAATGGTGGTAATTCTACAGACTGTAGCTGGTTCAGAAATGTTTTCAATGTTGGATGGATTTTTGAGCTACAATCAGATTTGAGCAAAAAAAGAAGACCAACACTAAAAAACGTTCACCACAAAGTGGGGAACATATGCATATGCCAAGATGCCTTTTGGACTCTCAAATTTCAGAGCCACCTTTCAGAGAGCCATGGATATTTCCTTCAAGGATTTAATCCATAAAATTATACTCATCTATCTAGATGATTTGACAGTATTTTAAAAATCTGCCGATGATCACTTCGATCATTTAGAGCTTGTCTTCTAGAAGTGCCAAGAATTCAGGATTTCTTTAAACCCAAAGAAATTTGTGTTTGGACTTCCCTAAGGGAATCTATTGGGGTATGTTGTCTTGAAGGAGGGCATTACCATTGATCCTGAAAGAATTGATGTGATCTGGGAGCTTCCGTTACCTATAAACAAGAAGGGAGTGCAATCATTTCTAAGTAAGGTCAACTTCATTAGCCAGTTCATTGCAGATTTTGCAAGGATTGTTTGGCCTATTAATTTGATGCTTCAAAAGGACTAGACCTTTAAATGGATGGTGAAAGCCAGAAAAGCTTTTGAGCTTATAAAGGAGGCTATTTATTCTGCCCCTATATTGGTTAACCCAAACCTATCAAAAGATTTTATTATGTATGTTTTTAGTGGTGGCAATAGTATTGCCGTTTTACTTATGCAAAAATATGTTGAAGATAAATGGGAGTCTCCTGTTTCTTTCTACTCATGAACCTTAAAAGAGTATGAGGTGAAGTATAATTTAGTAGAAAAGTAGGCCTTTGCCATTGTGAAAGGACTTAAGAAGTTCCGACACTTGATATCATATAATAAGGTGATTGTTTGTGTACCGCATCCTAGTGTGTGGGGGTATATCATGGAGGGATAAATCACAGAGAAAAGAGATAATTGGATCACTAAGATCCTAGAGTATGATATTGAAGTCAGGCCTGTCAAGACTGTCAAAGGAAAGGGACTGTGTGAGTACCTCACTGAACATAGTGAACCAGCAACAAAGTTTGAATTTTCGGAAACTGTATTACTGAACGAAGAAAGCTCTTAGGGTCACTCGCTGGAGGATAGAATGAACTTCATGCAGATGGGAAGGTATCTGATCAATCTCCCTTCTTTTAAAAGGTGTTTCTATTTCTTACAAAATAGCAATGATGTTCTCTTGGAGGGTGTCCTATTCAAAAGAAATTTTAATGGCATCCTGCTAAGGTGTGTAAATGAAGAACAGGTGAAGATAATAATGGATCAATACCATAGTGGCCCAGCTAGAAGACATTTTTCTACAAGGACTACAACAATTAAAATTATATGTGCTGGTTATTTTTGGCCAACACCTTTCAATGATGCATTTTCATTAATTAAATCTTGCAATGAATGTCAGTTTTATGTTAGAAGGAGAATAAATGCTTCTATGCCATTAAGGCCTATACTAGTAGAAGAACCTTTTTCCCAATGGGGTCTATACTTCATTGGAATGATTAACCCTTTCTCCTCAGCTGGACACAGGTGAATATTGATGGCAACAAACTACTTCACTAGATGGGAAAAAGTAGTGCCATTGAAGAATGCAACAGAAATTGTTAACTTCCTAGAGGAGTTGGTGGCTAGATTTGGCCCACACAAAAAAATCATCTCCAACAATGCCAAATCTTTCCTTGGCTTGAAGATGAGCCAGTTTGCACTAAAGTATGGAGGTTTCCTGAAAACGTCTTCCAACTATTATCCCTAGGGGATTGGCCTCGCGGAGTCTACAAATAAAAACCTCATCAGGTTAATAAAGAGGATAGGCTCTGAACACCAAAGAGAATGTCATAAGAACCTCTAAAGAACACTGTGGGTAGACCGAATCATGCCCAAGAAGATACTAAAGACATCTCCTTATGATATGTTGTATGGGAAGGAGGCATTGCTTCCTATCGCCATGGAGATCCCTGCCTTGTAGTTGCTTAAATATTTGGAGATCAAACAAAACAGAGCAATGGAGGTACATTTTTCCGAGCCACTCAAGGTTCAGGAGAACAGAGAGCATGCCCTTGAGGCGGTGAACAACCACCAGTAGGTGGTAAAGAAATGGTTTGATAAAAATGCATTAGATCAAGAGCTACAACATGGGGAGTTGGTGCTCATGCTCAACAAGCATGGAGCAAAGATCGGTGAACATGGAAAATTCAACAGTCTCTGGGAGGGGCCTTTCAAAATTGTCCAGCGTAAATAGTTCAACTCCTTCGAGTTGGAAGACATGGAAGGTAATGCCTTAAGTATTCCAGTTAATGGGATACATCTTAAGAAATTTAACTAATTCTGCCTATGTGATGGCTGTGTAAATTGTAAATATGTAATTATTTTTCCCTGTTTTCAAGTTTTGGGGTCTTCTCAGTGCTTTATGAAATGAAAACAATAAGTACAAGAAATTGATAAAACATTGTAAATGAGCCAAGCTTTGTGAAAAACATATATTATATATTTTGGCTGAAATATTTACATTATATAAGATAGAGGCCAGTGGCCTTGTATTGAGATATACATATATCCGCTATGGAGTGGAGGTTGGAAAAAGAGAAAAAACAAAATTGGGGACTATTTTTGTTCTCAAATTATCAGGCATTTGATGGACTAGTGATGGCAGCAACCAACAGTGTGAGATTAGGGAACACCATTCTTTCGAAGTCCTCGTACCAGTGAATGTTTCAGAATGGTTCGATGTAATGCACCCGCATGAGGAAGTAGCAGCCAACACGCACCTTGGCGCGATGCTCTTGATGCGTCTCCAACTCAAAACCAAAGAGGAAGGGCCTAGTTGGCACGGGTCCTCCATGCTGCTGCAACAGATGAAGGTTGTGAACCGAGGGGACCCCACAATCAAATTTAGTAGCACACACTATTTGCTCCAGTCTTCCAAGGTCCGCGAGAACACTCGCTTCATCAGCTTGAAGACCTTGCATTCAGAGACACTAATATCCAGCAGTGAGGTGACGAAGTGAGATAAAATGTTGGTGTTGACCCAATATTTTTGCTCATATGCCACGTAGTCCTTGCCACGAACCCATTCAATCACTTTCACATATAATAGGTTTTTCATGCTTGTCATATGCTTGAAGTGCCTGCACCTAATTTTTCCTAAGAAATTAGCTTGAGTCTTTTTATTGACAAGTCTTATTGGCATCTCCATAATGCTTGTTACTAATGCTAGAAAATGAAAATTGCTAAAGTAACCAAAGCTTTCTAATCTAAGAATGCTAGGAATAATTGTGATTTGCAATGCTGCTAATGACCCTATTTATAGACTTGTCGGGGTTCACTCGATGAGGCAAGAAATAATTATGACAGAGGAAAAGTGTGTTCCCAACCCTCAATTTTTAGTGTTGCGGCATGTGAAGTGAAGGGAATAATCAAGTACAGTTGCAACTTGCTCTATTCAAGTTGTTGAATTCAATAAAAATTGGCCAGGTGTCAGCGAAAGGAGCTGTCATCCCATCTAAATCAAGGCAAATCTTTTAAGCAGGCTATTGGGTGATGCGCCCAAGTACAATCAAGAAAGTCAGTAAATGCAAAAGCTTGTGAAAGATATGGCAAGGTTATCTTGGACTGCTGTTTAATAAAAATCAAGTGCCATCTCACATGAAGTAATGTCCCTTAAATGCATAAAGTAATTTGGCAGGTTGGTGACACATATAACAACTAAATGTGAAAGGCTGGCACATACACTCATTTGGTCGTTTTTGACAAAATCAAAAAGTAGGTTGAGCATGCAAAACACATTTATTGCAAGAGTTATTAAAAGATAAAATATTTAAGTTATTCACAATAAAGAAAGAGTTTTTTAGAAGCTAAGTCATTTATGAAAGTTTGTGAAAGTTTCTTGCGAATACAAAAAAATGGCTGAGATTGCAGAGAATCCCACACAGGCCCTGGCCCCAACAAGTATAGATGAGCAAATGAAGAAGGTACCATGCGTATAAATATATGGCCTAGAGTCTTATGCTACCCTAGACATCCCAACAAAGCCATGTTGGCCCTTTGCCAGTGAGGTGGACCAGAGAATATTGAATGCAATTCCTCAAAAAAACTAGGCTTTGGTTTGGGAGGATTGGGATAATGTCTTTGATCCTAAGTTATCCCGGAATCCTAAGAGCCACAAGGAAGTTGCATGTGAGAGAATGAAAAAATTATCGGACTCCTTCTGCAAGCGTCTTTGGGACTGTGGGCTTCCCCAATATATGGTTCCCCTGGTGCATTATTGCCCAGAAATTGTAGTAGCTTGCATGACAGTCTTTGACTCGAACACTAGAGTAGTAAGTGGCACTAATTTTAGGGTAATCATCAGCCTTGAAGCTATTCAGGGTATGTGATGCATCTCACTTCCCTTGACATCAAATGTTTAGATTTTTGACATGAAAAGGATGCATGATAAGTGGGGAGGGCTCAGGTTGGTGCCACAATTTTACCACACTGAAACAACTCAGCCAACAAATGTCTCAGTGACACCCAAATTTCTATTTGGTTTGGGTGCTTTGAAAGGTGGGTCTTCCTCTATTTGTTCTATACTGGCACTGGTGTGTGGTTTGGATACAGACAAGCAAGTTTTTGAGTTTCAAATGTGTCTCAGCTTTATGTTGAGGAAGAACAATGTGGCTCCACTTCTGGATTTTGTGAGAGTTATTACTGATGGAATTTGGCAGCAGCTGCAAGACTTCCAAGTTGGTTCTAAGTTTAGGTATCTCTCTTTCTTGGCCTACTTAATATTACACTGGAATCCAAACTACTTCATGACATTTATGTCTCTGGCTGTTTTCGATGAAAGTGGCCATAGGAGGCCAGTTTTGACATGGACTCCTGTCATGTAAAAAATTTCTAATTACTATGTGTTTTCGGATTTGTTCTTAGCCCCAACTTTGTGGGCTTTGGATAGAGCTAGGTTCAACATGTCCACATGCCTGTCACCAAGACAAAAATCCTAGTTGGGAAAGCTTGTGCCACCCTGCGATTGGTTCTTTCACACAGATTTCACCATGCTCCACATGTGAGGGTTCACCCGAGAACCTTTTCGGCTCCTACACTTTCTTTTTGATAGAGCGCTGGCTCTGGAAGCAATGAGGTAGTTGTGTAATATTGACAATAATTACTAGGGAGGAAAGAATTTAACCTCCTATTTAATATTTCTAGTTATGTTTGGTTCCATGTCACTGATCAAGAAGAGGACTTCGAAGATTGACACTTCGAAGATTTTTTTTCAAAGTTGGGTCATCTTGGGTTGGTGGTGATAAATGACACCTGATAATACAATCCTTAAAATAATTTGTCAGAGATTGGCATAAGAATTACACATCAGTCGTGGTTATTCTGGGACCCTCAGAGGAATGTTGAAGAGGGGAATTTGAGGTTATATGTAGGCCTTGAATATCTGCCTACTGAGGACATGCAACCACCATGGCTAAACTTCTACTTCATAGCAGGGAAGTCCAATCCAAATTGGAAGATCAACCAGGCCCTGTGCATGCAAAATTTGATGACATCTGGGAGAACACCCACCCAGAGGCAGAAAAGTCTTTGAACCCTTCAACGTCAGAGAAACAATATAGAGGGGAAGGGATTGCCATGGAGCCCAGAGAAGAAGTAACTTAGAATCCACCTATCATTGAGGAGAATCCAATGCATAAAGAAGATGTCGGTAAATGACCCGCACAATAGGAGGATTCATCAAATATGGAAGCATTAGAGCCATCCAGCTCCTCTAAATCTACAATGAAGCAGGTAAGGACTACCAGTAGTAGAAGGCAGGTCATTGTAGACCTCAAGGATTCTTTGGATGGAAAGTGGACCTGAACAAGAGAGTCGGGTGGAGAGGAAGAGGCATAGCTGGAGGAAGTGGTTGTATTGTCTGCAGCTCCTCACGAGCCTCAGGTATCATTTCTTCCCTCTTCTCTTTCTATTATGTCTCTAGTCTCTTCTTTGTGTACCCCTGCGTCTTCATTTGCACCTTTTTTCTCTATCAATGGATATCCTAGGGAATCGAGTCTTGCCCCTCTTGCTTTCCCACTTTCATCCTTAGCATTCCATCCCTTACCTGGAACATAATTTGGTGTAAGTGCTGGGATCATGAGCCAACAATTCTTTTCCCCAAGGCCCAGCCCGTCGATTGGTGCCTCCCTAGCCTTTCATTTTACTACACTATCATCCCCTCTGAGCTTCCAATTCATTCCACCATTCTCCCCGGCCATTATAACAAGGCCTAGCAAAACCATTGATGTACTAAGTACGCTATCTTTCCCGCTAGCAGTCCCTCGAGAGTTTCCTTTTGCTGGTGGCCTGGGTATCCCTTCCCAGGAATATTTCTCATAGGTGGAAGCAAACAAAAGCACTCGAGCTAGCCGAATGCAAGAAGAATGGAGACAAAAGGATGTGGGCAAGAAGGCAGAGCTTGTCTTGCAAACTATGTTCAATGAGAGCCAAAATTCATTAATTTTTGCAAAGATCACTCCCAACGTGATTAAACCGGTAGGAGAAATGCTACTAAGTGATTACTCTGTCAATGCCATTGGGCTAAACTTGCAGCAGGCCCATCTGCGAGATAAGGTCGAGCTAATGGAGGAAACTCAAAATATTGTAACCACTAATTACCTCAAGCTCAATCGCCAAGCAAGGAAAAGAGAGGAGCAAATCTCGGAGCTGAAGGGAAAGGTCGATATCTGGGTGAACAAGTACAAGGCCCAAGAAAATGAAATAAGTCACCTAGAGAAGGAGATTTCCTTTGAAAGCTAGATGAAGGAGCTTCAATTTATGATCACATAAATCATCCTAACCCTCCATCATGAGGTTGAGCAGAGCCAAGCAAATGAAGAAAAACTCCGCGCTGAGTCTGAGCAGCTAAGTGAAGGAATGAAGGAGCTCCAATAGAGCATGGATGATGAAATGAATGCCACTTTAGGTTTGGAGATTCAAAAAGAAAAGCGAGCTGAATTGGCCTTGGAGGAAAAAGAAAAGGAAATCTCCATTCTAAGAGAACAAGCATCCGCATTGGACAGAAGCCTATCGGAGCTAAAGACGGACTTGAGCAACAAAGAGGCAGAGTTGAGTATCTTGAGGACCCAACCTATTGCACCACATATGAGCTCATTAGATATTTCCAAGGAGTTGTATGCATCATACTGGGATAAAGTCAAGGAATTATGCCTTACTCTACAACCCACCCTAAAATTTATGGTGCAGGAAGCCAGCCTATGCTGAATGGTAGGTGAAACGATCTAGCAAATTCAAGAGGTAACTTCTGATAAGGTTCCAGAGGTTAGAATTTTGTTGGGAAAATTGTATACAACTTTTGATGAGGCTCTAAGTGGCATGGGTATTGAGGATTGAACAAAGGAAGCCATGGGCATAAGCATCCTCATTTCTATGCATGAGGCTATCTAGCAAGTGGTAGAATGTAGGGCTATGTTGAACCAGGTTACCAGTGATATGCGGGCAAAGTTTTCTCGCTTAACTCAGAAAGGCCTCCCTTCGCCCTTCATTGCAGATCAAGCGGTTGCCAATGTTGAACATATTGTTGCAAAGATCGAAGAGAAGAAGCGAGACCTTTCTATCTTCCAATATTTTGATTAGTCTCCAACCATTGAGAAGATTGAAGGGATCGTGCATCAGTTGGTGTAGCTCTTCTTCTAGATGGAATTAGAGACAAAAATATCTAGCGGATTGCCTTTCAAGGAAATTATCAATTTCAAATTGGCACATGAAAATCTGTGAGCTTTTTCCATGCCATCAAATGAGGTCTGGACCAGTCTAGAGGCTGCCCTCTTGAGGTTGTGAGCAATTTTGTGATGCTGAACTGAGGTTTTCTAGGGTTCTTCATTCCGCGAGCAAAATGTCCCTATGAGTTGCCAGACTGTTTCACAAAAAACCGCCAACCTTCGTGGTTTTTATTTTTATCTTCATGGTTGTGCCTTATTGTTAAATCGCTCACATCGCTCGGCATGCTCCACGTGGCTTCTTCTCAAAGCTCTTTTCTTTTCATATCGCTTTGCTCTTGCCAGTCTCTATCTGCACGACACATGGCCTTCTCTGGTTGCTTTCTGAATTGGGCCCACCTTGTAGTTTCTATAACTTAGTGTGCTCCATGTGGCTCCCTCTTGGAGCTTTTCATTGAGCTTTCCTTTTTCTTTTTTCTAGGCTCCATCTGCACGATACATGGTAGTTCTTTATGCATCGATTACCTTGGAATTGCTACTGCGCCTTTTGTACTCGCTTGCTGCCGTATTTTCTTCTGTGGCACCACGTGTTCATTTCTGCTGCTACGTGGTTTTTCGTCCCTTGCAATGGCTTTGCTAGCATGCTCCTGGGTGATCATTGCTTTTAGTGGCGGCTCGAGACAATTTGGGTTGTCTATCCTTCCTCGTGGCTTTCTTTGTTTGTGGTGATTCAGGTGGTGGACTAGCCTATTTATGCGGCCATGTTTCCCTTTTATCAGGTGGTTGTTAAGTTTTAAGAAACTCCCGAGCACTAGGAAGAAGCCTTTGTAATAATTTTATTAAATTTGAAGACTCCAAACTGTGCCAAATCAATTCGACCTTTCTATTTTTCATGCATTTAGTAAGACTATTAGTCTGTGTTGGATGTTCTTATATTGTATGAATGCCTATTCTTCAGCTTTTGTGATCTTTCATAGCTCAATAAATATAGATCATGTTTTCTTGACCCCTCTATGTTGGCTAAGGTTATGCTAGATTATGCTATGCAAATTAGAGGGTATTTGTTATGTTTAAAGTGCTTTTGAGAAAGTTTACTTGATAAACAACATTTTGTCAGTTTAGGCCTTTGCATCCTGCACTGTGCTCTGGTAATTTTGTCTATGATTTTGGCGCATTGCCTGTAGTGTAGATTTTATATTTTTCTATCTTTCTAACCTTTTACCTTCCCCACTAAACGAAGAGCTAGCTTCGATAAAATATCAGAGGTCACTTAGCTAGCGCACTATGTCCCATAATAGCTAAGTTTTCCATAAGATTGCTGCTAACTGCAAAATCTTGCATCAATAGGCTTCACTTGGGGTTCTTGATAATTCTCATAAGTGGGGATTTTAAGGAGATTCTCATTTACCAGGTTCTTCATGATGGATTTGACTAATTCCCCAAGGGCTGTAAACTTTCTCTTGGGGGGATATTTGTTTCATGGAGGTGGTCCCCCTTGAATATTCAGATTGTTGATTTGATTATTGGGTGGTTGTTGTGAGACCGCATTAGTTTGCATGCAGTTGTGATTGTTTTTTTGTGGTTGCTGATATGTTTGGGTGTTCTATTTTAGAGCACTCATTAGTACCTTAGCATCAACCACATGGTCATTAGTGACGTTCCTATTTTTTGCCCATGTGCGAGGTTTTTCATTATAGCTGGTGAAAGGGCGGTTGGCTAGATGTTTTGGATATGTGGGTGTGCCACCTTGTGTAATAAGGTCTCATTTGATGTTGAGAACCTTGGGGATCAATTGGTCGTAAGTGGTGATGCACTACATGTTTAGATGAAATGCCAAGGTTTTCTCAAGATTGGAAATTATGATGAAAATTTGTTGCTCTTTCGGTATAGCCCACTTGCTCCTATTGGCCTTGGATCTCCATCATTGTAGGAAGCAAGTGAATGATCCCCCCTTACCTTGTTTGAGCACAAATAGTTCCTCTAGGCTAACATCCATGCTAATGTTGAATTCGTAGTTCTTTATGAATACATCTATGATCTCTTGGAACCTTTTGATGCCAGTAGGTAGGCGAGAGAACCACTGCATGGCAGGGCCAACCAAACTATAAGGAAATAGGTGCATCAAATACATATAATCATATGTGAACTCCATGCAATGTACTTGGAATTCCCTAATATGATCTTCAAGGTTTCTGATCCCATGATATTTGTCAAATTTAGGGATTTCAAATCCCTTTGGGAGTGGTACCATTTCCAAGCTCCTGTCGAAAGGATAAGGGCATAAATTTCTTGGTGTCTTTATTGTTTTCCTTGATTAGAGATCGAGCACTTTCTACGAGAGCAATTTGATTTGTATTGTTACGTTGTCTTGTGAATTAGGAGGTGGAGTGAATGTATTCTGAAGTGGTCAATTTGTTTGAGTGATGGGAGGTTTGTTAGGTATGTCGGTGGGAGTTTTTTGCAATCTCTACTATTCAATTAAGGCTTGCTGATATGCCTTCATTTTTTGTTGCATGAACAACGCTTATTTTTTGTCTTGTTCTTGTTGCAAAAACAATTCTTATTGTTGGTCTTGTTGTTGCTATGCCAACAAAGCTTGTTGTTGAGCTAGTAATTGGGATGATTCTTGTTGCACTTGATACTATTGTAGGGCTTGTTGATATGCTTGTTGTTGAATTGCATGCAGTTGTGCCTGGTATGGAGCTTATGCTTGCGCTTGTTGAGCTTGAGCTTGAGCCTATGCTTGTCGGGTTGCAGTGTAGCCTGGGAAGCCTATAAAACTTGTGTGGCTTGAGCTACTGATGCAACTTGGGAAGCTTGGGTGGCTTTTTGTTGTTGTAGTAAAGCTTGAGCTTGGGCAACCTGTTATGCTTGTTGTGCTGCTAATTATGCTTGTGCTTATTGGGCAGCTACCTATGCAGCTTGTTGATTTTGAATTTTTTGAATTGTTTTCTGATAGGTGGCTTGTTGAGATGCTTTCAACGTGATGCTAAATGATTTTTTCATGTTGGGTTTTAGTGGTGGATGTGGTGGATTAGGAATAGTGTTTGTTGTTGTGCTGAGAGGTATCGTTGTATTGATAATTGGGGTTTGTGTGATGGATGGTGCGAATGATATGCTTGGCCCTTGGGAGACCATGTTTTGAGACACTTGGGGAATGGAAAATGATGTGTTGATTGTTGTGATTTCTTGAATGGTTGCCACCTGTTGTTACGATATTGATGGCAAGATGGGAGGATTCAGTATGATGTTTTGATTTATGGTTGGAGGGTTGTTCAGATTTTGTTGATTGATGGTTGGTAAAGGGGAAAGGCCCAACCGAAGGGGTGGTGTGGATGTTAATGGAAACAATGGAAGTGGTGGAAAAATTGGTGGTGTATTCCCTTGGAAAAATGATGATGATGATGACGGATCGAAGATTCAACTTCGTCAAAATAATCCACCTTCTCCTTGTGAGGTCATGGGGAGAGAGGTTTGTGTGTTGAGAGGATATGTTGGTGTTGCGTGAAAAGAGGTTGGATTGGGGGGATCATGAAATGTGAGTGGAATGTATGGGTGTAATGGATTCAATGGGAAAAATTGACCCAGTATGGTGTTTGCATCCAAATATTGGTTATTCACAAGGAGATGTGTTTGAAGTGCGTGAAGCAATGAGCTTCCCTTGTTGACAATTGATTGAGCTGGACCAATGGATGATGTGATTTGTGGGATGCTTTGAGTGAATATTTGAAATGGAGGTGTGGGTGAGATTGAGGGCATGATCCCAAGAGGCTTCTAAATAATAGTGCTTACATCATAATCAAAAGGGAGTTTAGCCCCTTATTTTGCTAATTCAAGCATGTATTGGGAGGGATTGAGCCTCATCATGGTATTGACAATTTAGTGAGTTTTGGGATTTTGAACCATTTCAAGGATTTCATGTTGTTTCATTCCTAAGACATTATTGGTGATGTCCTCCACTGGACCTTCCTCTTGAGGATTTTGAGATGATATAGGAAGATTGGTTTGGGGATTGCTTGATCCAATGAGATTCATTATGGGAGCAGTTTGGCTTAAGTCACTCAAAGTTGATGTGTCTTTGTTGGTTTCCATGTTCTTCTTGTGTTGTGATTAATTTGCACCATAAAATAGGGATCAATTTTCAAGAATGTGTGAGATAAACCTCTAATTCTTGAGATTTATCTTAACTTTAGGCACAAAAGAGAAAACCTAGGATGATTGAGCATCAAAGTGTGATGATGGGATAAATGGAAGATGGATGATATGAATGATTGAACTCTTGAGAAATATTTGAAGGAGATACTAAACTTTGGGACTTCTTTCGTGGATTTTGATTTGATTTTGACTTTGGCTTGATTGGATTTGGTTTGGATAGTGAACTCATAAAATCTAATATGTTGGATTTTTTTCCTAGAGTAGACTTGTAGACAAGATGATAATTTGACTAAGTGTGTAAAGAAGGATTCATCTATACACCCTTAGCCAACCATGATGATTTTAGGTTTGATTTTTCTTTTTTTGATTTTGGGTAATGAAATTATAAACCCCAAGATGTTGGATGTTATCAAGGGGTAGACTTGTTCACAAGGATTGATAATTTGAATAAATATGTAGAGAAGGATTCATCTACACACATCTAATCAAACAAGACAATTTAGATTTTCCAAAAGTCTAGCATGAATGATATTTTCAAGATCTCCAAGAGTTGTTGGTGAGATTATTTTTGATTGATGTTTGAGGGATGGATGACAGTGATTGGTTTGATCCTAAATGAACCTAGAAAGACCTTTATTTACAAGACCTCAGTGTTGAAGAACATGCTTGTACTTCCTATGTGATAAATGAAAAATTTTGAAAGAGACTTGGATTTTTTTGGTAATATAATTCATACATATTAGGATTGTTCTTTGATGCATGTTTGAAAAAATTGAAGGTCAATATTTCTCTGAATTCGTAGAGTATAGACAAATGTTTTTTGTGATATTTTTGACTAAGACCTTTGGACTTTGGTTTTCAGAATTTGATCTTTCACGAAATAATTTGGAAGAGCACATGTGTGGGGTTCAACTGTTTCCTAACTTTTCTTAATGAATTCCTTTTATCAAAAAATATTTCCTGATTAGGTTTTCCAAACTAGATGTCAGATGTCCTAACTTCTTCTCATCCCACAAAGTCCATTATGTGGGAATTGAGGAAATCAAGGACATAGTTTCCTAATGTTGACTTTAGTGAGAACAAATTATGATATAAATCCAAATACTTAGAATCCTCTAAGGATGAAATACCTAGGGCAAGCAAGAGCACTTGGATTTGTAAAAGGTATTTGTTCCTCCTAAAGGTTTTGAAATTTCAAGGATTTGGTGGATGTTTATTTTCAATCATTTTATATCCAAGCAAAGTATTTTGATTCCAAACTGATGCAGAATCCTAGGATAAAATGAGACAATATTGGTCGAGTTCCAGTGAACCCCTAATCTTGCATCTGCACAAAAACAACAAACAATCACAATATTAGATCATATGCAAGCAAGAATGAAGGATTCCCCATGAAATCTACTTACTAAATCTCAAACTAAGAAAATGAAGAACAAAATAAGTAAATCCTAATTAAGTAAGCAAACTTGTGATCCCATGGGGAAATTGGTGCCAATTGATGTCTCGAAATTGGCCCTTTCCCAACTCCTAAATTGAAAGTGTTGATGATGTGTTGATTGATAAAATCTCCTTAATGAGATTTTTGCATAACCTAGTTATGGAATTGTGAAAATGATGAACATATGGAATGAAATGCACAAAATTGGCTCTCAATGTCAAGAGACTGACTTTGCATGAGATTGTGGATGTTGAATGAGAGGAACAACCTTTCATTTATATATTTGAATTTGGAAGAGAGAGCAAGATTTGGGCAATGTGGGACTAACTTTCAACCAATGGTTGAATGCCACTTGTCACTATGTGAATGGTTGATGGTTGTGCACATTTTGGCCAAACTGCCAATAAATGCAATTAGGTGGAATTTGAAATTGAGGAAATGACATGTGAGAGGGAAAAAAGAATGAAATAAATTCCACTTGGCTCAATGCATAAGGACATGTAAGAGGAGTGAATGCTTTATTGGAAGTACCCATCCACTTGGACTTTTTGAATTCAAACTTGACGGAAAATTCCCTTTTTATGCCATGTGAGGGAAAATAGAGTTTTAATAAATGAATTAAATCTATTTTCATGTGCAAGTTGCATTCTCTAGAGGATTTTAGTGATAGGGATTAACTTAATCAAGATTTGATTAATTTAATGGGAGGTTAGGTGATTTGACCATTTTGACATAGATTTTAAGATTGATTTAAGTCAAAATGAGAGGAAAAAATAATTAGATAAATCTTTTTTTAATTATTTAACTAAAAGGGGAAATGTTGTTTAAATTAAATAGGGATTAATTTATTTAATTTAATAAGAAGACTTTAGAGACTTTAATCAAATAAAATGATTTATTTAATTAAATAGAGACAAGGTTAATTAAATTAAATTCATTAATTTAATCAACAGAGGAGAAATACTTAATCAAATAAATAATCATTTATTTAATTAAGAGACAGAAGGTGATGATAATGTGAGAGTGTGATTCAGGGAGAAATATTGTTAGTAGTTAGGATCAAGTGTGCTGAATCGAATTCTACATTTTCCATGTCTACAATTCCCACTTGGATAAATCTAGCTATGCTTACCCTTAGTGGATGATTAGATTCTCGACCACACTAGCTCCCCTCCATGACACACACTTTTGAGGTCAGCCAATTATTAGTACCCATGAAACTCCCATGGCATACTTCTCATCTCTACCAAGAGCCGTAAAAATGTGGGATGGCTTCAGAACTACCGTCCTTGCATCAACAAATAGATTTAAGGATTTGGAACTGCTTAAAAATAGGTTTTAATATAGGCATTCCAATAATGGGGGTTCATCCATTCGGAAAGATACCATTGATGCCCTTCTTGTCAGAACAATCCTCCTGATACTTGAACTTTTCTCAAGTACCCTCACTTATATACCGGTTCAAAGTCACTTGGCTTTAGTGTGTTACCGGTTGGGTCATTCCCTAGGGTGATTACTTTTTCCCACCAGGCATGCCCTCTAAGGAGAAAAAAAATCAAGTAAGTACATTTGTAGTTCAATCAATATTTTTTGAGAAACAAAGAGAGAACACTACTCCACTCACACTAGCAAGATTTTGTTCAATTTTAGGAACCCAAATTGAAATGTGGAGGTAATCACTTATACAACTCAATATCACAAAAGGCTTTTGATTCTTAAAATCATCATGAGGCGCGAGAGAAGTGCATATATCTATTTAAATGATATTACATTGGATAAGGTATTACAAAACATAAAAGGCACATGTTCATTTTAATCCTACAAAAGAAAGAATATGAGGTTTTTTTAAGCACCAAATTTGAAGTGTGAGATTTGTTTGTTTAATTGTTAAGCCTAGAACAAAATCTAGTAAATTTCCTATGGTTCTTTTTAATCCCTTTGTTTTATTCTTTTTAAGCCCAAATGAAATTTATTGAGTCCTAAAAAGCATGAAGATGACAAGTCCTTAGAAAAGGGATTATAATTTCTCCCCAAAGTGTTTAAAAACGCTTGATACAATGAAATGATGATTCCATAGAGAACTTTTTGTCTTTGTTTCCTGCTTTCATTTTTTATCAAGCCAACCTACAAAAATTGGTTAATACTACAGAAACATAGGCCAAAAATGAGTTAGAAGTTAAAAGCAATCAAAATGAAAAAGCACGTGTTGGAATTAATTTTAAAACTACCTTTTACCCAACTCTAGTGGTGTAGTCTACAATTGCAATGCAATTCAAGGAAGTCAGCAACACTATATAGCACCACTAGGGACTGACCATGGTGGACTATGCAAAACCACCAAGCACAAATGCGGCATTGTTTTGCGAGTGATGTACTTTGGAGTTTAGAATTCAAATTTCTCTAGCGGGAATGACTTAGCGATGTAGTTTGGAGTTTTTCAGCATCACTATATGGCACCGATGGACTAATAGTGGTGGAGTTTGATGGTCAAGGATGCAGTTTCTTGTAGACATAAAAACTTTAAAAAACCATGGAATCTTTCAAAAAAATGTGTTAGATTCTTTAGATTCGCCCTCCTTCTAGCGCCAAAATGTGAATGGTGATCCTATACCTGCACAAAAACAAAAAAGGAACACATAATTAGTCCAATATGCATGTTAGAAACATCATTCCCCATGAAATTCATTTGAAGGAAGAAAACAAGAAATAAAGTGAAGAACACAATGAAAAAGCTATTAAATCCTATTTGAATGCTCAAACTCTCAATCCCTTGGGGGAATTGGTGCCATTTTGATGTGGAAAATGTCCCTTTCCCAATTCCTTGCAAGCTTGATGATTAATAATGAATATTGGATGCTCCTTGGTGAAATTTGTCCATAACCTAGCTATAATAATGTGAAAATGGATGAAAATTGCTTAAAAACTTGAAGATAATGATGTT
Organism: Sequoiadendron giganteum; assembly: GCA_007115665.2. Classification (NCBI taxonomy): domain Eukaryota; kingdom Viridiplantae; phylum Streptophyta; class Pinopsida; order Cupressales; family Cupressaceae; genus Sequoiadendron; species Sequoiadendron giganteum. The sequence goes on from CM021104.1 coordinate 142,740,651, forward strand.
GCATGAAGTTGTGGATCCAAAATTCAAATGAGAGCCTATTATATAAATAGGAAAGAATTATGGAGAAAGAGGCAAAAGGGATGATCTCACGAAAAAAGGATGACAAGATGTCTGGTAGGTTAAAAATGTCGTGAAATGCCAAAAAATGTGTTAAAATACCAAATAAGATGCAAAATGGCCCTCAGTTGGACAAAAATGGTATTGGGGGACCAAAACCCTAATTTTCAGGCTTAAATAGACCTTGAGAGGTCACTTCCAATACATTTGCATACTTAGCCCTTCGAAAATGTATACATTTTGGAGCTCTGAGTCTTGGTTGAGATGGCGTAACGATAGCTTCCTAGGAACATGTTGGAGAGAGTATGAGTGCACCAGCAGACAACCAACGTAGGACCCGTGGTAGGTACCCCTTGTCCCAACCTTCAATTTTTTCATTTTACGTCCATTAAATAGGGTCAAAGTCACTTTTAGGTTGGGCGACGCTATATAGCAGCTCCAGAAATGTTTTGTTGATGCCGCACAGTCCTATATTGGGCTGCATATGAAAATAGTGTCGTGCATCCCGGTTTGGAAATTAGGGTTTTCCAGTCAAACTCCACCGCATATGAAAATTCAACCACGCAACACAATTAGGGATTTAGGGTTTTGCCACAAAGTCGACCGCATATGCAAATAGCACTGCGCGACCCACTTTGGAATTTAGAATTTCACAAACTCCACCATGGTAGGGTAGTTTGGAACTTTCTAAACTACGTCGCATTTGCTATTTTAAATGCAAACATTCGGCATGAGAGGAAATTTTTTTTACTAGACCTTGACGCGATGGCTTTCCTTGTGCAGGAGGATCTTGATGTACTTCACTTGCGAGAGCATAGTTGGCCGGTACTCAATAGATTGTAGGGTATGCATGAGTTGGTTCAAGAGCAGCTTGGTGTATGTAGTCTTTGGTATGTTGTGTATGTCCAACCTATTTGGGCACATTTAGGCATGATGACAACCTTGGCTGAGTGGTGGCACAACGAGACTTCTTCTTTCCATCTTTCTACCGTCGAGGCTACCATTATCGTCGAGGATGTCTGGCGCATCCTCCAATTACCTATCCATGGGGCCAGCGTCATCTACGATCCAGATGTCAGTAGGGAGGCTTGCTATGGTGTTATGGAGCTTCATGAGATTCACTTCTTCAATGGGCAGATCAAGTTATAGAGATACCATGGTAGCGTACCCACTTATAGGTTGATCGTTGTTGCTATCATTTCAAGCTTTGTGGCACCCGATCGGTGGGGTTGATACTTTAGTCCCTACTGGGGACTAGCATGGGAGCAGATGGTCATCTGCAGAGAGTGCTTTTCTTGGGGGTCAGTGATGTTGGCCTCTTTATACAGGGATATTCATGAGTTTGCGTACTTGGATAGCAGGTCTCTCGGGGTCAGAGTTACTTTATTACATATCTAAGCTTGGGAGTGAATTCTAGTGCTGCGCCCAGATGTCACACCAGTTGTTCTTGAGACTGATGACCTTGTTGTTTAGTGATACAGTGGGCCATATATCCGCTTCACTCACACTGGCACAGGTGGTCTTGCATATTGGCGATGAGTTCTTGATCATATGAGAGAGTTCATCTCGAGGCCCTAGATAGGCATAAGCCCATGGTATGATGATGTTCAACAGTTGTTCTATGCCTAACAAGACAGATGGATGCAGGCCTAGGAGCAAACTATGATTGAGAGATATCTTTCAGAGAGGGTGGCCCGACAGTTTGGAGAGATGCAAGATAGACCAGATGACCAGTATGTGGTGATCTTCGCCCATATGACTAGAGAGATAGCATGGGGCTAGCCCATTGCGATAGCTGAGACAGTGTCCTCTTTCAGATCTGATCATGGCCATATGATCAGGGGCTAGTAGATGCAGGGGTGACACCAACATACAGAGCTTGGTTTAGGCCTCCCCTAAGATTGACAATTCTCGGTGTAGTATTTCCATGACGCAGACCTAGAGGTAGGTCAACTAGTAGGGGGAGAGGATAGGGGGGCGGAGGTGGCAGATATGGGGGCAGGGATTTAGGAGGAGGTGGACCACCTCCTCATCAAACACCTCCTAGATATCTGGCACAATAGTCGCCTCCATGGGTAGGGGCATAGGATGGTCAGCCAAGGGATGGGGGAAGAGCGGTCTCATAGCAGCAGCCTGTAGCGTATTCAAACCATAGAGATGTACTGATCCAACAATTGTAGGGTGAAATTTAGGTATTGACAGAAGAGAGGGATGAGGCTAAGTAGTAGGTTGCAGTAGTTACCACCAAGAGAGACCAAGCGCGATCCAAGAGGGATCAGGAGATTGGTCGATGGAGGCAGCTAGAGAGCACAACCTCCTCATCCCGGGGCTGGTCAGTTTCTCTATAGGCTTACAAAGAGGTGGTTAGGGAGGTCGAGTACTACCGGAAACATTACAGACAGGAAGTGTCGATGCTAGGCCGGGTGCTAGACTTCTCTCAGCAGACAGGGATGAGGCCCCTAGAGGATCACAGTGAGAGGCAAATGGGAGAGGGCAATAGCCAACAGAGCTAGCCCTTTGATCATAGATAGTTACCATTTTTTGATTTATGGGCCTTGATTACTTACCCCTTTTTGTACTATATATGTTGATTACACACTTGATCTGATTTTGTATCATGACAATACATTTTTTTTGATGATATATATGAGATGATTTTCCTTTATGAAATATTTTTTAGTGTATGATATGCATTTCTTAATATCCTATATGCTATGAGATGTTTATATTTCTTATTTTTATGCGATACGATGTATGTTTCTAATGGATGTGCTTATTTTTGTATCTTCTTCATACATTTTTAATGATGATCCTATGAATGTGATTAATGCTAATAATGGCGTATTGATGTGCAAATGGTAATGGATGCTAATTATTATGTATGATTTAATGATTTATTAAGATGCATAGAATAACACATTTATATTATTTCTCATAACTTAAGATAATTATATGATTTAATATGCCCTTTATGCTAATGATCTGGTGGGTGCAAAGTGTATGCATTGGTTAAGTTCCGATTACTGTCATGATACCATGTTAGTTTGAAAAGAAGATAGAAGAATTTAGAATCAATGAGCTAGTTAGGATGATGGTGATTTTCCTTACCAAGAGTCAGGATTTTCAAAGGGTCAATTACGTTATGTTTGTTAGCACACCTAGGCATGATGCATCAAAGTATAAAGAACCAGGATGGCATTGCACCTAGTGTGATGGACTTTGAATCAACAATCAAATAGGAGTATTCTTGTTCACACTTAGCATGCATACTTCATTCAGGATATAGTTCAGACATTCTAAACATCTCAGGCCAAAACATAGGAAAACAAGTCTCCCTATGTGGTCAAAAAGATATCTAAAACATCCTCTCCACAAACTAAACAAAGTACATATGGATAAGTTATTTTATAAGTGTATCCCACAAGCGCAATAGATAAAAGAGACAATGATCTTTGCCCCATTCCTTTCTCTATAAACCTATTTTGTGTAGGCATCCTCGAGAGGTCCTTGGAATGAGCGCAAAATAAGATAAGTCAAGAAAAGACCAAATAAAGCAAACCAACAAGCTAATGTTCTTCATACCGCTAGCCAAGACTAAACAACTAGGGGTACCTAATGCTTATGTCCATCGTGCAAAGGATTCATCCTAGGACATGTTGTGATCAGGGTTTTGATGAGACTGACTTGATGATAAGCTATTGATATTTTGAGTTGATTAACTCGCTTGCTTACTGACTTTAGACTTTTAGGACTCTGACGATTAGGGTGTTAACTTTTAAACTTGCTAGACTTGCTTTTGACTGACTCACCAAAGGGTGACGGTGATGACTAATTTTATTAGGAATGATGAAAATCATAGGTGAAAGTGAGATGAAATGGATGCACCATTTTGGATTTTTCAAATATTTTGAGGCTCTTTTTGGTATTTTTGAATTGTGTTACAGATGTTTTTGATATTTTTGAGCTTTAGGATGAAGAGAATAACTAAAAGACCTATCCTAGGGGTCTCAAGAGCTGATCATTAGATTAGCCTTGCCTACATTATACACGTAGAGACCACATAGTTTGACTGACGACAAACTTGACTCAATGATAAGATAGATGGGCAAACAGATTGCCAAATTATTGCGACGAACGCCTGAAGGATTGACCTAGACTGTCTTGGGGGATGATCAAAGATCAAACTTTCCTACGTTCAAACTTAGAGACGATGTAGTTCAAACTAGGTGGAAGACTGACAAGACTCAATGATGAATGTTTTGAAGATTTTCTCATCTTTTTTATGAATTTTTCGAATGTTTTTGGATTTTATGATGTCTTGGGAAAAATATACACAAATCCAATCCAATGCCAGTTTCAGGAACATGCCCCCAATGTTAAGCGAGAGACTACTTCAATGAAGGTAGGACAAATTGACCTTAGGAACATGCCAAGTGGTACTATGGTGGAATATGATATGGGCACCAACTTAGGCTATGGTATGAATGCGAGCGGATGGGTGGATGGAGGATTAATGAAATGTGATGGAATGGGTGAGTGTGTTATGTAGATCCTGGTGGATGGGGAGTGCTTTATTTACACTTGGCACCTATTTTCCATGTTTTCACTAAGGTACTTATCCAAAGCGCCACCAAAGTCATTTTCACTAGAGGACGATTTTTTTCTTTTCTTTTTTTTAATCCTTTTTCTGATTTTTTTGGATTTTTGGATATTTTGATTTTTTTGTTGTCGCCAAGATGCCTGTTTTCCAGCTTTCCATCAAGGAAACCATTTTTTTAGAACATTTTCTGACTTTTCTTGAATTTTTGGTTCTATACCTTGCAATTTCTTAGGCATAAATTTTTTTGAGATGGGAGTTGTTCAGAGGATCTAGAAGAGGCTCGCCTTCTGGTGTTGCTAATTGATATGCTCCTGATTTATAGCTTGTTGTGATGATGAAAGGTCCCAACTAGTTGGGCCCAAATTTTCCTTTGCTATCTAGGTTTGACACATTCCTTTGATTCTCTTTTAGTACAAGTTCACTGACTTGGAAGGTGCGTTGCCTGATCTTCTTGTTGTAACTATGTTTCAGGTGATTCTGATAGACTTGTAGATAGTTGAGGGCATCCATGCATCATTCATCTAATAAATCTAGCTCATTCAGTTGTGAGATCCTATATTCTTCATCCGTGATGAGGTTTTGCAGTGATATTCTTAGTGATGGGAGCTCGATCTTGATTGGGAGGATGGATTCTGATCCATAGACCAAAGAGAATGGGGTGGTGCCTAGTTGCATGCAGATGTTCGTGCGGTAGGCCCATAAGGTGGGGTTTAGCTATAGATGCCATCCACGACCCAAGTCATTGACTATTTTCTTAAGGATTTTCATGATGGTTTTGTTAGTACCTTCTGCTTGGCCATTGCCTTGGGGGTAGTATGGAGTGGAAAAGTGATGTTGGATTTTGAATTTTTTGCATAAGTCACGAACATCCTGATTCTTGAAAGGTATCCCATTATCAGAGATAATGGATTGGGGTACACCATATCGACAAATGAGATAGTCCAGGATGAACTTTGATACCTTATTTCTACTTATGTAGGTCATTGGAATTTCTTCGACCCACTTTGTGAAATACTCCGTGGTGGTGATGATGAACTTGTGGCCGTTGGATGAGGTGGGTGTTACTTTTCCTATGAGATTGAGCCCCCATTGTGAAAAGGGCCATAGTGAAACAATAGGCTGGAGTTCCCGAGCTAGTGCATGAATGTGGTCTCCATACTGCTAGAACTGTAGAAACCTTTTGACAAAGTCATGTGCCTCTCTTTCCATTGTTGGCTAGTAGTACCCAGTTCTTAGTAACTTCTTGGCCAAGGTCATACCGCTTGAGTGTGAGCCGCAAGTGCCACTATGTACCTTAGTCAGAGTAGTCAAGGCTTCCTCAAGTTTTAAGCAACGTAATAGGGTTCCATCAATGCTCCTACGGAAGAGGGCTTCCCCTAGGATGACAAAATATAAGGACTTTTTGACAAAGGTTCATTTGAGGTTTGGGGGAATGTCTTCCGAGAGGACTCCTATTCTCATGTAGGTGTAGATTTCGTGATACCAAAGATCACCAGGACCAATGCATTTGCATGCATATTCTGACTCTGGTACCTCGAAAGTTGGTATGAGAAATTGCTCTATCGAGAATTTGTGTTTTAAGACATTGCGAGGGATATCTAGTAAGGATCCAATTGTTGACATGGCATCAACTGCTCTATTGTTAGCCCTTGGTATTTTCTCAAAGGTGATATCAATAAATGATTCTTTTGAGGCTTTCTACCAGCTTCTTGTATGGTATGAGCTTATCATCCTTAGTTTGGTATTCTTTGTTGACTTGGTTGATAATAAGCTGTGAATCTCCATAGACCTTTAATGCCATGATTCGACACTGTGCTACAATCTTGATACCTATGGTTAAAGCCTCGTACTCTACAATGTTGTTGGTATAGGGGAATGCCAATTTATAGGATCAAGGTATACAATCCCCCTCTGGGGTGATGAAGAAAACACCGTCTCTTGATCAATTTTGTGTGTGGGAACCATTGAATTAGAGTTTACAATGATCGGCTATGCTGAGATTAAAGATGGACTCATCTAGAAATTTTGATATGAGTGGATTCTCTGCATAGATGGGAGCTTCTGCCAGTTGGTTTGCAATGACTTGTCCTTTGATTTCCTTCCGCTCCACATATTCAATTTCATATTCTGATAGTATCATGACCCACTTAGCCATCCTTCCCGTGAGCATAGCTTTTAATAGTAGATACTTTAAGGAATATATTTTGGTGATGAGTTTGATTTTGTGTGCCAACATGTAATGTCGAAATTTTTGTGAAGCAAACACTATTGCTAGAAAATATTTTTCAATGAATGAGTAGTTTAACTCATGGACAACCATTTTTTTACTGATATAATAGATGGCCGTTTCTATCCTATTCTCATCGTGCTAAGCTAAAAGAGCCCTAGAGCTACTACAGTTGCTGAGATGTATAAGATCAATGGTTTTCCTATAATGGGTGGCATTGATACTAGTGGCATGAGTAGATATTCTTTGATTTTTCTAAATTCAAGTTCTTACTTTTTATCCCACTTATACGCTACTCCCTTGTGGAGTAGATGTGAATATGCAATATGTTTGTCTGCTAGTTGCGCTACGAACCTCCGAATGGACTGAAGTCTGCCTTGCTATCCTTTGAGTTGTTTTAGTGTCCTTGGTGCCTCCATGTCGAGGATTGCTTTGAATTTTATGGGATCCACCTCTATTCCCCTCATCAATACTATGTATCCCATAAGTTTACTTGATTGTACCCCAAAGACACATTTTTTTGGGTTGAGCTTGACCTTGTACTTTTCCAATCCGTCAAAGATGTCACTTAGGGTTGCTATGTGGTTTTGTCTCTTATTTGATTTAGCTAGTATATCATCTACATAATCTTCGATAGTTTTATATATCATGTCATGGAAGATTAGTGTCATGGCCCTCTGATATGTAGCCCCTACATTTTTAGCCCAAATGGCATCATATTCCAGCACTAGGTGCCCCATGGACATGTAAATGTTGTCTTATGCTAGTCTTCTTTTGCAATCATTATCTAGTTATACCCTGAGAAGCCATCCATCAGGGATAGCATCTCATGTCCAACCATCGTACCCACTATCATATCAATGTTAGGTAGTGGAAAATCATCCTTAGGACATGCTTTGTTGAGGTCTTTGAAGTGTATGCAGGTATGTATGCTCCCATTTCGTTTTGAGACTGGTACAAGATTGGATACCCATTCTGGATAGTCAATTGGGCATATGATGTCGACATCAAGAAGTTTCTGAAATTCTACCTTGACTAGCAAGACTATCTGGGGATGCATTTTTCCTAATTTTTGTCTTACTGGCTTCGCTCTAGGGTAAATAGCCAAATGATGAACCAAAAATTCTGGATCTAGACCTGACATGTCAACATAGGTCCATGCAAAAGTTACCCTCCTTTCCTTTAGAAATGCTGCGAATAGTTGTTCTTCTATCAGAATCGACTCAACATAGAAAGTGATTTGTGGTGTTGTCTCTGTTCCCAAGTTGACAGGATTACACTATTCTGCTAGGACTACTAATTTCTCTTGATGCAACACACTAGGGGGAAGATTGAATCCTTCATCCTCTAGCACCTCAGAGAGGTTTTCACCATTGGATGTGTCCTTTATTTTTACTGTTCTCTAGTTAGAGAGTGCCACAGTGTGGTTTTCACTCATAACTCTTAGCTTATTCTCATTATTTTTCTTTTGCAATTGAAGGACTCAGTCGTCTCCCCGTAATATGCTTGAGTGTCTAATGTGATGTCAAAACCCGCCTTGTGATACCTGCATGGAACTGCATCCCTTAGTCCCATGAATTATGAGAGTGCTTGATCATTTTTAAATGAGTCTAGAATTGGTGGTCGTCGTTGGTCATGGTCAAAGAGTTGAGGGTACACTACATTGATTTTATGGGTTTGTTGGTTTGACTCAGCGGGTGAGGAACTAATAATTAGTAAGGATGAATCCTCAAAGAGCAAGGGGAGGTCTGCTATGGTATCATCAGCGTCACTATTGGCAAGACATCAGTTACGTCAAAAGTGAAATTGTCTAGGGGGATACCTATGCATACGGGTAGTCTAAGGGTGGTTGCCGATACTTGGGGAAGGGACCTGACTATCCTACTAGGAGTACCTCTACCATGTACGGTTATACTCGGGGGAGTATATCTAAGGCCAAGGTTTCTCATTCTTCTTTCTACAATAATGGGCTCCATCTGTCCATCACTGTTCCTTCCAAGGATTTCATTTATGTTGTAGCCCATACCAAGCATTATTTGTAGCCCTCTCATGGCTTCGTCCATGGGTAGTGTGGGGATGGGTCCTTCATCATGGTATATTGTTCTTGAAATATCTTCCTCATCAACATTTTCTCGACTTATGTCTCCCCAATGGTGGAAACCAGAAGGATCTACCCTAAGGGTGTGGATGGGTGTTTCAGTTGATTAAGGTTGCCCACACAACCGAGGAGATTGTGGTAGATCTCCTACAAAAAATGCACTCTTCTTCATTCTATAGTCTCTGCATCTGTTGTCCTGGATCATGAGTTTGATGTCGTTTATTTCAGGGATGGCAGGTGTCTCTATTGTAGAGGTGGAGATGAGGTTAGATGGGTCTATGTATGTAGTGGATGGGCCTTCATCATTTTTTGGCACTTGGGGGATTTTATAAAACTTGGCTTCCAAGTTTTTGCAGTAGGTGAATGGTTCGGGATCTCTGTGTATAGTGACCTCCTCATTTTGGTAAAATAATTTGATGCATTGATGATATGTTGAGGCAACCACCTTCATTCCATGGATCCACGGGCATCCTAGGAGGATGTTATATGGTAAGGCGAGGTCAAGGACCTGATAGGTAGTCTCCATGGTTGCTGGTCCCACTTGGATTGGGATTTTAATAGTGCCCTGAGACACTCTTTCTTGATCATCATATGCTCTTATAGTGATCCTTTTGTTCTTGTTAATGGAATCCTCAGAGAATCCCAAGCTCTTTATGAGTTTGAGAGATAAAATATTAAGGCCTGCACCTCCATCCACTAGGACCCTTTTAACTTTCTTTTTGTGAATCAACTCTTGAAGGTGAATTGTGCAATTATGAGATGGTTGGGTGGGGAAATCTTGATCGAAGAATGTAAGAAGATTCAAGGTAACGATATTACCAACCATAGCTTGAAACTGTTATGTGTCAAGGGTGATAGATACGTGGATGCTGCTAATGCTTCATCAAGTATTTTCCTATGGGCAGTGGAAATTTTTAACAATTCCATGATGGAGATTTGGAGAGGGGTTCTCTTTAGCTGGTCGATGACACTATAGTCATAGGGAATGACTTTTGTATTTGAAATGGGGGTCCTAGATGGTTGCAATGCCCCTGCAATAGTGACCTTTTTGGCACTGTGGTGACTCCACAATCGGTGTTGGCTCCTTTGACGTTAATGACTGTGACAATTTCGTCTACATATGCGACTATCTCTTCATATACTAGGTTAGCACTAGCATATTTTTGCTTCCCTTTATTGTTCCCCTAGCTATTTCCTTGATTATGATTTGGTATCGGATTTGTGTATATCTTAAGGTCATGGTTTCTAGCTGGTTGTTCAATGTTTATGATCTTGTCCTTGATGAGGTTTTGGATGATATTCTTTAGCCTCATGCAATTTGCGGTTGTATGTCCCTTGATCTTGTGAAAATCACAAAGGAGGTTTTCATTGTACCATGGTGGTTTGGTCATGGGTTCCACATATTGCTCAGAGTTGGAGACTTTAATAAGGTTTTCTTTGATGAACTTCTTCATTATGGATTCAATTGATTCTCCAAGAGCCGTGAACTTCCAGTTGGGAGGATATTTGTTTCAGGGAGGTGGTCCTCCTTGATTTCCTATTATTGATTTAGTTGTTAGGAAGTTGTTGTTTTTGTGCTACTGTATTAGTTTGCACATTATTACGATTGTGATTCTGTGGCTGGTGATGAGTTCGGATGTTCTATTTTGGAGCATTTATGACCACCTTAACATTAACTACGTCGTCGTTTGTGATATTTTTGTTCCTCGACCTTGTTCAAGTTTTATAGTTAAAATTGTTGAATGGGCAATTATCTTGTGGTGGAGGAAATGTTGATGTGTCTCCTCACATAGTAAGGGATCTTTCAATATTGAGTACCTTTGGTATCAACTGATCATACATTGTGATGCATTGTATTTTTAAGTAGAATGCCAAGTTTTCATCTAGATTGGATATGATTGTAAAACATTGTTGTTCTTCTGCAATGGTCCACTTGCTCTGATTGGCCTTGGATCACCATATTTGCAAGAAGGATGCCAATAGTTCTCCTTTTCTTTGTTTGAGCATTGATATTTCTACCAAACTAACATTTGCACCCATGTTGAAAGCATAATTTTTAAGGAATTCTTCCACGATTTCTTAGAATGTTTTAATTCTTGTGGGTAGGCGAGAAAACCATTCAATGACAGAACCAGTCAAGCTTTGGGAGAAAAGTCGCATTAGATATGTGTCATCATATGCAACTTCCATGTAATATACTTGAAATTCCTTGATGTGATTTTCAAGGTTTCTCATTCCATTATATTTATCGAATTTGGGGATTTCAAATCCCTTTGGGAATGGTATCATTGTGAGATCTCTATTGAACAGATAGAGACACAAGTTGTCTGGCATTCTAGTTGTTTTTCCTGCTTGGAGGTCCAACACCTGCTGTGAGAGAAATTTGATTTGTGTTATGGCATCGTTGTGCGGATCGCTAGGTGGGATGAATGTGTTTTGAGGTGTTTGATTGATGGGAGGGGTACTAGTGGGAGTCTGCTACAAGATCTGATGTGCATTCAAGGCTTGCTGATATTCCTAGATTTGTGTCAACAATGCTTGTTGTTGATATTGTTGTTGTTGTTCCAACAAAGCTTGTTGTTGGTCTAGCTGTTGTTGTGCCAACAAAGCTTGTTGTTTAGCTTGTTGTTGTGCCTGAAAATCTTGCAGGGCTTGTTGGTATGCTTGTTGATGAATTTCTTGTAGTTGGGCTTGGTATTGTGCTTGTTCCTATTGAGCCTGGTGTTGGGATTGAGTTTGATCTTGTGCTTGTTGGGCTGCTTATGCGGCTTGTGTGGCTTGCTAGGCTTGTGCAACTTGTTGGGTAGCTAGTTGTGCTTCTGCCTTCTGAGCTACCTGCTATGCAGCTTGTTGGTTTTTTTTAAGTACCCTTTGATGATTGGCATTTTGGATGGCTTGGATCATGGTGATGAATGAATTCATCACGTTAACTTTTGGTGGGATTGGTAGTGGACTGGGAATGGTGCTAACCGTTATGACATGCAAGAGGGTTGTGTTGGTGGTCAGGATTTGGGTTGTTGGTGATGTGGTTGAGATGCTTAGTCCTTGAGAAGGTATGTTTTGAGATATTTGAGGACCAACTGATGTATTGACTGTGGTGGCTTGAGTGGTTTCCACTTGTTGATGTGATGCTACTGGAAAAAGGAGAGGATTCGATGTGATGCTCGAATTGCCGTGATTTGAGAAACTAGTGATGGGTAGGGTGGGAAGACCCAATCCAAGAGGTGATGCAGATGTGAGTGGTAATGGAGGGAAAGATGGTATACTCCCTTGGAGGAAGGATGGGTCAATGACTCCTACTATTCAAAACAAATCACCTTCTCCTTGTGATATAGAAGTTTGTATATTTAAAGGATAGGTTCGTGTTGCATGAAATGAAGATGAATCTACATGATTATGAAAAGTGAGTGGGACATAGGGGTGTGATGGATTCAATGGGATAGATTTATTGAGTGCGGTTCTGACATTTACCTCTTTGTTGTTTACAAGGTGATGCTTTTGTAATTCACGAAGCATTGCACTTCACTTGTTTACAATTGGTGAGGTTGATGCGATTGTCGATATGGTTTGGGGAATTTCTTGAGTGATATTCAGAGTTGACATTAGGGATATGTTTGTAAGAGGCCTTTCCATGCTAGTTCCTACATCAAGGCCAGAAGGGAGCTGAACCCCTCCTTCCATTAACGTGCATAATTATTTAAATATGGAATTGACAATTTTATGATTCTCTGGATTTTGAGCCATTTCTAGCATTTCTGATTGTGTCATTCCTAAGTCCTCGTTGGTTATGTCCTCTTCATAGCCTTCCTCTTTGGGATTTTTTGATGGTAGAGGAGAGTTGTTTGGGGGATTGCTTGATCTCACAAGGTTGACTTCGGTGGTTATTTGACCGAAGTCACTAGAAGTTGATATTTATTTGGTGTTTTCCATGTTCCTCTTGTGTTGTGATCTTGTTTGGACCATAAAATAGGGATTGTTTGATCTTAATATTTAGGCCCAAAAGAGAAAAACTAGGAGATTCCAAGGATCAAAAGTGGGTGGTGATGGTGATGAGATAAATGGATGAGGTGAATGAGTGAAACTTTTTAAGAAATTTTTAGGGGTAATGCTAAACTTTAGGGATAGGATTGATTTTGATAGTTTGACTAGGTGTATTAAGTCAAAGAAGATGATGGTGAACTTGTAAACCCTAGGAAGTTGTGTTATCCTAGGGAAAAATCACACAAGAGAATGGATTGGCTAAGTGTGCTAAGCCAACCAAGGTGATCATGAACTAGTAGACTTTAGGAAGTTACGTTATCCTAAAGGTAAATTTGTTCAAAAGGTTTGAAAGTTTGACTTGTTGTATTAAGTCAAACAAAGTGATGTTGATTTAGCCTTTAAGTTTAGCATGAATGATTTTCCAAAGTTTGTTGGTGGGATGAAATTTTATTGATGGAGAGATGGATAAGAGTGAAGACTTTGATCCTAGACTTTGACCTAGACACGACTCTTTTTTTTACAAAACCTCGGTATTGAAGAAAATGCTATACTTGCTATGTGAGGAAAGCAAACCTTTGAAAAAGCTCAGGATTTTGTTGATAATAAAATGAATACAAACTTGGGTTGTTCCTTGAAGCCTTCTTATAAAAATTATATACCTATCTTTCTCTGACTTCAAAGAGCATTTCAAGACGTTGTTCACGAGCTTTTAGACTAATCCTTTTGAATCTTGGTTTTGGAATTTTGACTTTTCAGGAAATCATTTGATTCAACACATGTGAGGTCCAATTTTGTCTTTTATCTTTCCTTAGTGAGTTCTTTTTACCAAAAGCACTTTCTTGATTATTTTTCAAATTGCATGTGTAATGTCCTAATTTCTTTTCATCCCACAAGGTCCATTATGTGGAAATCAAGGAAATTAGGGCAAAAGTTTCCTAGTGTTGACTTTGGTGAAACAAATGATGATAAAACCCAAGCACTTAGAAACCTCTAAGGATATAATCCGTAGGGCAAGATAGAGCACTTAGATTCATTGAAGGATATTTGTTTCCCCAAAGGGTTTGAAATTTCAAAGCTTTTTTGAATGATTATTTCTCAATGTTTTAGAACCAAACAAAGTGTCTCAATAACATTTCACAACCCTAGGCTGAAAATGTAGTATTTGTTGGGTTCCCACTTGGACAAATCCAGCTGTGCATATTTAGTGCGGATGACTAGAGGCTTGACCGAATAGGCTTCCCCCTATAATGCACTTACTTCTCGGATCAGCCAAGCATCTGTACCCATGAATCTCCCATGGCATATTTTTCATCTCTACAACATAACCTCATGTATAATATGGGGCAGGTTCAAAGGACATGACCTTTTGCACCAACAAATAGATAGGATTTGGCCTTTTCTAAACAAGAGGTTTTAATTCAGGTATTTCATTCATGGGGGACTATCCATGTGGTGAGAGACCATTACTGCCCTTCTCATCAGAATAATCCTCGTGATTCTTGAACTTTTCTGAAGAATCCACACTTATATACCAGTTGGAAGTTGCTTGGATTTAGTGTGTTCCTGGTTGGGTCGTTCCCTTGGGTGAGTACTTTTTCCCATAAGGCAGACCCTCTAAGATAAACAATTGAAAGATAGCATATCCTATAGTTCAATCAACCTTCATTAAAAAAACAAAGGGAGACCACTTGCAATATACCGTGCTCACACTCGCACGTTTGGTTCAATTTTAATTCCAAAAATGAAATGTGGAGGAAATTATTTTATTCAACTTAAGATCACCAAAAGAAATTTTGATTCTCAAGATCACCGTGAGGTGCGAGAGAAGCTCATACGCCCTTTTGATGATATTAACTTGAATAAATAATTACAAAACAAAATAGCATTTGTTCATTTTAATCCCACAAAGCAAAATGAATTCTTTTTAGAGCACCAAATTTAAGTGTTGAAGTTGCCTTGTTCAATTTTTAAACCTTAAACCAAATCTAGTAGATTGTTTCTAAGGTTCTTTTTATGCCCTTTTGCAAAATTTTGAAAAACAAATTTGTGTTGTTCGTTTTAAAACCCAAAAGAAAATTAGTGTTTTCTAAAGCATGCAAGGTAACAAATCCTTTGAAAGAGGTTTGGAATTATCTAAAGTGTTAAACAACACTATAGTGTTTAAAAACACTTAGTATAACCGTGGGATGATGCCATGATGTGACCCTCCATTTCGCTTTCTTCCTTGCCCTAACTTGCAAGATGATAAAAAACAGAGAGTACAGGAACAACAAACAGGTTAATAATCCAAAAATCTAAAAACCCAAAAAGGCACATGTTTAAAAAAAAACTAATTTGAATTTTTGACTATTTTTCAGCAGTGCAGTTAGCGAGTGTGACAGTTTGGAATATAAGCGGCACTATATAGGGCCGCGCATTTGACTAAGTGCAGTGTTCTACAGAAACAGAGAATGCGGGTGCGGTAGAGTTTGGCATGCGACATAGTTTGCAACTCAAACTCTGTGGCAGAGTTGGAGATTTTTGAAAAATTTTGAGTAGGAAAGTAGGTGCAAGGTAGTGTAGGAAAAGTGCGGTGAGATATAGCACAACGCCTCTAAAAGCGGTGCAATACAGAGCCATGGGACCAGGTGCGGTAAAGTTTGGACAAACAGGTCTGTGACATAGTTTGAAATTTAAAAAAAAAAACTGGTGCGGGAAGCAAGTGTGGCACGGCTTGGATTCTAAGTGGTCCGATATAGCACAACACTTGCGGATGTGGCGCAATATAGAGCCACGAGCCTATATGTGGCACAGTTTTCTGGGACCTACAAAAAAAACAAAAAACGTTGATTTTTCAAGAAAACATTATTAGAATTTGTTTATGCCCTCCTTCTAGCACCAAAATGTGAACCCCTAATCTTGCACTTGCACAAAAATAACAAACAATCACAATATTAGATCATATGCAAGCAAGAATGAAGGATTCCCCATGAAATCCATTTACTAAAACTCAAACTAGGAAAATGAAGAACAAAATAAGTAAATCCTAATTAAGTAAACAAACTTGTGATCCCATGAGGGAATTGTTGCCATTTGATGTGTCGAAATTGGCCCTTTCCCAACTCCTAAATTGCAAGTGTTGATGATGTGTGGAAAGATAAAATCTCCTTAATGAGATTTTGGCATAACCTAGTTATGGAATTGTGAAAATGATGAACATATGGAATTAAATGTACAAAATTGGCTCTCAATGTCAAGAGAGTAACTTTGCATGAGATTGTGGATGTTGAATGAAAGGAATAACCTTTCATTTATAGATTTGAATTTGGAAAAGATAGCAATATTTGGGCAATGTGGGACTAACTTTCAACCAATGGTTGAATGCCACTTGTCATTATGTGAATGGTTTATGGTTGTGCACATTTTGGCCAAAGTGCAAATAAATGCAATTAGGTGGAATTTGAAATTGAGGAAATGACATGTGAGAGGGAAAAAAGAATGAAATAAATGCCACTTGGATCAATGCACAAGGACATGTAAGAGGAGTGAATGCTTTGTTGGAAGTACCCATCCACTTGGACTTTTTGAATTCAAAATTGAGGGAATATTCCCTTTTTATGTCATGTGAGGGAAAATAGAGTTCTAATAAATGAATTAAATCTATTTTTATGTGCAAGTTGCATTCTCTAGAGGATTTTAGTGATAGGGATTAACTTAATCAAGATTTGATTAATTTAATGGGAGGTTAGGTGATTTGACCATTTTGACTTAGATTTTAGGATTGATTTAAGTCAAAATGAGAGGAAAGATTAATTAAATAAATGTTTTTGATTTATTTAACTAAAAGGGGAAATGTTGGAATATATTAAATAGGGTTTAATTTATTTAATTTAATAAGAAGACTTTAGAGACTTTAATCAAATAAAATGATTTATTTAATTAAATAAAATGATTTATTTAATTAAATAAAATGATTTATTTAATTAAATAGAGACATAAGGTTAATTAAATTAAATTCATTAATTTAATCAACAGAGGAGAGATAATTAATCAAATAAATAATGATTTATTTAATTAAGAGACAAAAGATGATGATAATCTGAGAGTGTGATTCAGGAAGAAATGTCGTTAGTAGTCAAGATCAAGTGTGTCGAATCAAATTAGAAATTTTCCATGTCTACAGTTCCCACTTGGATAAATCCAACTATGCTTACCCTTAGTGGATGATTAGATGCTTGAACATATTGGCTCCCCTCCATGACACACACTTATTAGGTCAGCCAAGCATCATTACCCATGAAACTCCCATGGCATACTTCTCATCTCTACCAAGAGCTATAAAAACATGGGATGGCTTCAGAACTACTGTTCTTGCATCGACAAATAGATTTAAGGATTTGGAACTTCTAAAAAAAAGGTTTTAATATAGGCATTCCATTCATGGGGGGTCATCCATTCAGCAAGAGACCATTGATGCCCTTCTTGTAGGAACAATCCTCATGATACTTGAACTTTCCTCAAGTACCCACACTTATATACCGGTTGGAAGTCACTTGGCTTTAGTGTGTTACCGGTTCGGTCATTCCCTGGGGTGATTACTTTTTCCCACTAGACATGCCCTCTAAGGATAAACAAAAGCGAGTAAGCACATCTGTAGTTCAATCAATATTTTTTCACAAACAAAGAGAGAACACTCACGATATACTCCACTCACACTAGCAAGATTTTGTTCAATTTTAGGAACCCAAATTGAAATGTGGAGGTAATCACTTATACAACTCAATATCACAAAAAAGCTTTTGATTCTCAAGATCTTCGTGAGGCATGAGAGAAACGCATACATCTATTTAAATGATATTACTTTGGATAAGGGATTACAAAACATAAAAGATACATGTTCATTTTAATCCTTCAAAAGCAAAAATATGAGGTTTTTTTAAGCACCAACTTTGAAGTGTGAGATTTGTTTGTTCAATTGTTAAGCCCAAAACAAAATCTAGTAAATTTCCCATGGTTCTTTTTAATCCCTTTGTTTTTTTCTTTTTAAGCCCAAAGGAAAATTATTGAGTCCTAAAAGGCATGAAGATGACAAGTCCTTAGAAAAAAAGGGATTATAATTTCTCCCCAAAGTGGTTAAAAACACTTGATACATTGAAATGATGATTCCATAGAGAAATTTTTGTCTTTGTTTCCTTCCTTCACTTTTGATCAAGCCAACCTACAAAAACTGGTTAATACTGTAGAAACATAGGCCAAAAACCAATTAGAAGTCAAAAGCAATCAAAATGAAAAATCACATGTTGAAATTAATTTAAAAACTACCTTTTACCCAACTCTAGTGGTGCAGTCTACAATTGCAATGCAATTTAAGAAGTTAGCGGCACTATATAGCACCACTAGGGACTGACCCTGGTGGACTATGCAAAAGCAGCGAGCGCAAATGCAACGTTGTTTCGCCAGCGATGTACTTTGGAGTTTAGAATTCAAATTTCTCTAGCAGGAATGAATCAGCGACGTAGTTTGGAGTTTGTCAAGATCGCTATATGGCACCGATGGACTAATAGTGGCAGAGTTTGACGGCTAGCGATGCAATTTTTTGTACACATAAAAAACTTAAAAAACCATGGAATTATTCAAAAAAATGTGTTAGATTCTTTAGATTCACCCTCCTTCTAGTGACAAAATGTGAATGGTGATCCTATACCTGCACAAACACATAATTATTCCAATATGCAAGTTAGAGACATCATTCCCAATGAAATTCATTTGAAGCAAGCAAACAAGAAATAAAGTGAAGAACACAATGAAAAAGCTATTAAATCCTATTTTAATGCTCAAACTCTCAATCCCATGGAGAAATTGGTGCCATTTTGAGGTGGAAAATGGCCCTTTCCAAATTCCTTGCAAGTTTGATGACTAATAATGAATATTGGATGTTGCTTGGTGAAATTTGTCCATAACCTAGCTATAATAATGTGAAAATGGATGAAAATTGCTTAAAAACTTGAAGATAATGATGTTGCATGAAGTTATGGATCCAAAATTCAAATGAGAGCCTCTTATATAAATAGGAAATAATTATGGAGAAAGAGGCAAAAGGTATCAATGTGGGACAAAAGACCAACCAATAGGAAGAGGCAACTTGTCAACATGTGAGTGGAGGAGGAATGGGCACATTTTGATGAATGTGCAAATAAATGTGGTTGGGTGGAATTTTAAATTAGTGAAATGACAAGTTGGAGGGAGAAAGAAATGTAGTTAATGCCACTTTTCTCAAGAAAAATGCCATGTAAGAGGCTTTTAATGCCTTGTTGGATGTACTCATCCCTTTTGGAGAGATTTTTGAATTTGAGGAATATTTCCTCTTTGATGCCATGTTGAGAGAAAATAGAAGAATTTATAAATCATTTAAATTGATTTACTTGTGCAAGTTGCAAAAGCTAGAGGATTTGAGTGTTTAGGATTAATATTAAATAGTATTTGATTCATTTAACAAGAGATTAGCTGATGTGACAACTTAATTTACATTTTTGGATTAATTTAAATCAAAGTTGAGAGGAATATGGATTTAAACCTAATTAATTAAAGTTTAATTTATTCAATTAAAGAGAATGGTGTTAGTTTTAATTCAATTAAAGATAAATTTATTTAATTCAAATGAGATGACTTGAGAGATTAATTAAATAAAATGAATTATTTAATTAAAAGAGGATCTTTAGGATTAACTAAACAAAATAATTTCTTTAATTAATAGAAGGTGATGACTTAATTAGATAAATTTAATTTATTTAATTAAGAGAGAAAATTTGATGAACTTAATTAAATAAAGATTTATTAATGAAATGACTATCAGAGAAGATGATTCGAGATGAACTTGTGTTAGTAAGATCAGGATCAAGCGCATAGGATCAATCTGCATATTTTTCGCGTCTACAATAACTGTCTTAGGAGTAACTATTTCTATAGAAGCTAAGGTAGAATAAGTATATGACTACACAAATACAATGTGCCTACCTTTTCACCTTTGGCTACTACTAATGCACCTTTAGTGACCTTACAAACTTTTTCTGAAAAGGTAACTATGCAGCCTTCACTACCCAATTGTCTTGTAGTAATTAAATTTCTTCTTAAATTTGGAACATGCCTTACCTCCTGTAGCAACCATTCATTTCCATTCTGCAACTTGATTTTTATCTTTCATTTTCCAACAATATGACATGGTTCATCATCACCCAAATATACCTGTCCAAAATCACCTTGAACATAATCTACAAAATATTTCCTATGGGGTGTGGCATGAAATGAATCCCCTGACTCTATTACCCAAGAATCATTAACATTATCTAAAAAATCAAATCAAATGATCTTGTAGTTTATTAATTGCAACATTAGATTCTTACAATCATCATGGTTTCCATCTCCTTGTTTTCCCTTTCGATGCAAACAATCCTTCTTCAAGTGTCTTGGCTTTCCATAGTGCCAGCAATCCAGTCTTCCTCTTGATTTATATATGCCTTTCTTTAACTTCCCTTGTGACTTCCCACAATTTGTTGGGATTTTTCCTCTCTCCTTTGTTCTTCCCTTGATCTCTACAGTCAAAGCATTACTTGACTTTGAAGTCTCACTTGTGCTTTTGCATTGCATTTCCTCGCTAAGGACAACACCAACATCATCAGATTTTAATGTGTTTGAACCAAAGAAAAAGTTACTTACAACCATTACCAAGTCATTCCAGCTTTTTGGCAAAGAACATAAAACCAAGAGAGCCCTCACCTTTTCATCAAAATTCACTTTTATAGAAGTTAACTGACTAGTAAGCGTATTAAACTCATTTAAATTATTTTTCACAGATCCACCTTCAATCATTTTCAGATTAAACAAACGCTTCATAAGAAATTCCTTATTTGAGACTGATGGTTTTTAATATAATTTACCCAAATGTTCCATCAGATCCTTTTTTGTCTTTTCATTTGTTATATTGAATGCCACAAATGGTGCAAGACACAACCAAATGGTTCCTAGTGCCTTTCTATCCAGAATCTCCCATTCTTCATTGGACATAGTAGCCTCTTTCTTTGTTTTTCCTTGCAATGGCCACCATAGATCCTTTTGATACAAATAATCCTCCATCTACATCTTCCATAATTGATAATTCTGGCCCTTGAACTTCTCAACCTTGATTTTTCCTTCTTCCATTGCTCCCACTCAAATCTAGAGATTTCTTGCCAATCAACGGAAATACACATGGCTTTGATACCAGTTTTTAGGATTCAAGAAGATTGGATAAATAAACATTAAATATTATATGTATATTAAATAACCTAGAAATAACAATGAAGAATAATATAAAAGAGATCAACACAAAAATTTAATGTGGTTCACCTAATATGGTCTACATCTAGAGAAACTCAACCACCCAATGATTTTATTATACAATACAAAACAAATTACAATCTCACGAATTACACCCATTGCAACTTACATCCCAACCACTTATAACAAGATTTTCGAAAGCTTCCAGAATTAGGGTTTTGTCATTTTTTCATTTGACTTGTTAGCAAGAAAACCTTGATGAATTAACAAGGAAAATCCTTGACGAGTTAATGGAGAAAATCCTTAATGTAGGAACCCCGATGAGGATACGTTACATGTGTACAATATTTGCATGATCAGTCACCACATGCCAACAACAATTTCCTTCACACATATTTCAAGGTTAGTAGAAGTAAATCCAACATTCAAATCCATTCACAAGCATTCATCACTTTCGTCATCTAGATAGTCTAATTCCTCATCATCAAATGTTCCATTGTCTTCTTAAACATACTAACTCTTCTTGAAATATTTACCTTTCTGATCTTTATTTTTGTCATTTGAAACTTTACTTGGACATTTTGAAGAATAATGACCTATATATCCATAATTGAAACACTTGAAAGATAACTTACCTCTATATTTGCTAGTCCCCTTTTTCAATATTCTTACAAAAAATTCTTCCACTTCATCAAGACCATCTAGATCAGATTCATCTTTCCTCTCTTTCTTGTTGATTTTAAAAGAAATTTCCTTCCTTGAAGCATCTTTTTCAAAATCTCTTAATTTAAAAGTAGTTAAAGAACCAAACAATTGATCCATATTCTGAGCGTTAATCAATAGCAAAAAATTTAGCGCTATAAGATTTAGGAAGGGTTCTCAATACCTTTTTCACAATTTCTCTTTCCTCTAGTTTTCTACCGAGACCATTGATGGCATTCACAATTTCATCTACCCTTAGCATGTAGCATGTAATATATTTATCTTTTCATATCATTGTGGTTTCAAATTTGGCTTTAAAATTCTACATCTTTGCTTGCTTGACCTTAGCATCTCCTTCATAAATTATTTTCAAATTTTCCCAAACCTCTTTAGCATTTTTGTAGATTATCACCTTTACAAGTTGTGAATCAGAAAGCCCACTCAAAATAACATTCCCCACTTTTCAATCATTCTCATAATCCTTGATATCATATTCACTTCTTGGAGGAGTAGTAGGTATAATATATCCATCTTCAACTGACTTCCATACCCCAAACCCTAATGAGCTAAGAAAGGCTTCCATCCTAGCTTTTTAGAAGGCATAATTTCTTCCATCAAACATAGGAACTTTGACACCATTCTTGTGAACCATCTAGATGTACCTCAAGTGATTAAGATTAGTCCAAGGAACCTCTACTCTGATACCAATTGTTAGACACACAATACAACTAAGGGGGGTGAATTAGCTATGCATTAAAACCTTCAAACCCTTATTAAGCATTAGTATGAAATAAAAAAATGAAACATCAACACATCACCAACCATACACAATAAAACACCATATTTTACATGGAAAAACAAATAAGGGAGAAAAAACATGGTAAGGATTAGCTCACTATATGAATATCGATATCGATTATAAAAGGTGCATTTCTAGAAGGGTTCACTATCCAAAAGAAATAAAGGATCACAACCAAGGGCTCATTTCTTAGGAAGATCACTTCTTCCATATTACAAAGAGAATAGAAAGAAACTATTACAAGGAGGTTCACTACCTCAAATAAATAGGAGAAGCAACTATTAAGAAATATTGCATTCAAGCAATGATCTTAATCCATTACCTACATAACCCATGAGAGATAAACATGCATGAAAGTTTCCAAAATGAATAGATCAAATACACAAGTCACAGGATAACACAATATATACCTTGGGAAAACCCTCAAGAGACAAAAACCCAGCCTTCGAAAACACCCATACTCCACCATATTATTTATCAATAGAGAAATACAAGTTACAATGAATACCTCTAAAGCATCAAGGCCTCCAATGCATTCCAATGTGTCCAAGCATGAATCCACACATCCCATGCCATGCTTCACAAATGCACTTCACAAGAAGACTCAATAATGATAGCTAAACCACTCAAACAACCTAAACCACTACACGTGTTTTCTTTTATCGACACAAGCTCAGACAAAATACAACTAATGGTAAGGTAAAACCACGTACCACCAAACCATGTGAATACAAAACCACTAACCCCTTATTTAATATTGGGTACTAAGACATAACATTATTTAATATTTCCCCAATATTAAATTATTATCACATGTCTCCCACACATTAAATAATAATACAATGTTATAATACAACATAAGAGAGTCCCCAAATAATTACCTAGTGTGATGAACAACACCACCAAGGTGTATCACAACTAAATAATTATTTAATTACATTATTATAATAAATAATTTTATACAATGGTGTACAACACCATATCTCAACATTATCCGACTTGTTATATACATTACACAAGGGATCAATGCATGAAATACATCATCAAATCCATACATGATATCACATGAATCTTTAACATGCTCTTGTTCTCTATCAAGATACCTGCAATAAGAACAAAGTGACCACCATCTCAAGCAAAAAAACTTCTCTCATGCTCCAACACGCCACCTATTTAAGAAAATTAACATGCCAAGGTGAAGATGAACCAATCCATGAGAACAAGCGTCAAATCCAAGTGATAGTAAAGGTTATTACCAAGTTGTTGTCAACTAAAAAACCAACACGATCGAAAATAACATCCACAAAAAAGCTAATATATCCAACCATCCATACCTCCAAAGTATAAATACATCAATAAACTCATGCCAAAACCATATACAACCTATAAACTACAACCATAAGCTCCCTATATCAAACCTGTCAATGAAGAACATACATATCTAGGAACTCCCATTGCATAGGTAATTTCAAATCATACCAAGTCTACCAATCAACAATATACATCAAGGTGTGATAAATAAATCAAACCGTGAAGTACCTATAACAATAACAATGATCCACACAGACAACCCAAAAAGTTGCATAATCTCTCACAACATGTTGCCACCATCCTCCCAAAATGAACATCTAGGAAGAAACCATGAAGAAGAGAAAACTTGTAAACCATAATGTCCTTCTTCCAACACCTCAAAAGTTCACTGCTATGTCAAGTATGATCTCCTAAGAACCCCAAATGAAAAGCCTCAACAAAATCCATAACACTCAATCTCATAGACCATGTACAACATATGAATCAATGTAACAATGCAAACATGGATGTAAGCCTCTCTAACCAAGAAGATCAAACTCAAAGTAACCATCCCCAATATTAAAAATCAACCCATAAACCATATCCTAATAATCCTCATCAAAGAATGATATCATAAACTCAAATTCACAAGGAGATAACCATGCTATAACATCCCTCAAATTGAATCCTCCAAAACTAACTATCCATAGCTCAAGATCCATATCTATGAGAGATAAATCATATAAACTCATGCTAAACCATCCTCAAATGAGTATCTAAAACACCATGAATCAACTCAATCCCATGAGAAATAAAAGCATGAAACATAACACATCTGAAAGATATAATGGGAAAATACCTCTCAAATAATAAGTTGCCAATTGGACCAAGAGTAGGGAATGATAATGTTCTTCTAGGATAACCAGGTCATAATGAACTCATGTACATATCTAGGTCAAAGATCCTTGGTATTCCTACTAAAAGATCCAAAGAGTAACCATCTCAAGCAAAATTCTCTAATCACAAGAGAACTCCAACCATCACCTACATCTCTAAGTATCCATGAGCAATTGTAACTAGTTAATACATTCCAAACTCCAAATGCAACATAGTACCACCATGAAGTAACCAAACAAATTATCAA
Organism: Sequoiadendron giganteum; assembly: GCA_007115665.2. Classification (NCBI taxonomy): domain Eukaryota; kingdom Viridiplantae; phylum Streptophyta; class Pinopsida; order Cupressales; family Cupressaceae; genus Sequoiadendron; species Sequoiadendron giganteum. The sequence continues at coordinate 142,765,841 of CM021104.1, forward strand.
TGTACTCAATACAAATAGAACTACCACGATCAATGTCAAAGTTCCAACTGTAGAATCAAGAACCTATCATGACAATGTGATCTAACCATATCCTCCTAGGAGATCACATGAACCATAACATACATCTTGGTCTCAAGAACATGTAATATTCCAAACTCTAAACTAGTATCAAGAGTAAACCATGACATAATAGCAAAAAATCTAAACCAAGAATACATATCCCCAATCACATGAAGATAACCATACCCAATGATGCATCCACGCCACTGCCAAGAAATCCCACTAAATTGTGATACAAGCTACACATGGGATCATGACAACCATCATCTCCATGAAGATCATCCAGTTCTACACACACTCGATTGAAATGTCAATAACATACAAGTAAACCAAGATCTCCAAGCCAAGAAGATACATACAACCGCCATCAAAACATCACAAACCATTCCTACACCGCCAAGTCGTCACTGTCAAAATCTCCCACTGAAAATGTATAGCCAATGAATGTAACAAGCTATCATGACATCGTGATCAAACCATATGCTACAAGTCCCATGAACTAACTAATCATGTACTCAAATCATTCATCTTGTCAATCCCAAAACAACATACCAATGCACAAATGACCACAAACAAGGCCAACTAATGAAATCTACAACAACAATGAATCAAACTTGGTGGATATAGATAGTCAACATCTGAGTCATCCCACTGGAACTGAATGAGTGGCCAACCCATGCACTTGCATAACTCATAGATCCAATCACTGAAATATGCAAACTCATCATCACATTAATAATTGCAAACTGAGATATCAAAGAAATAACCATGTAGACCAAATGAATCAAACTCCAAATTCACCTTAGATATGATTTTCCAAACATGTCCACAAACGGGTAATCATAGTCAAGGAACCAAATAAGCATCAAGAAGATAAGTAGATTCTCCTAACATCAAACCATATCACTACCAAACAACACATACATGATCATGTCATTCCAATGCATCAAATTTACTTACATACCCATGAAACTATAACCATGTAGCCATCATTGTACCTATACTCATCTATCACCCATACAAGACTCCAAGTCTCAAACCATGTCCTTGAAACTGAAGAAAACCTATGTACCTATCACCATCAAAGTGTCAACTCTAAAAAACACCTGTAAACCTGTACCTTGAAGAAAAAATCTAATAATCAATTGTAGTATCATAAATATCATATAAAAACATGTACTCCCTCAAGGTTTCACCTCTTGACTCATCTGGATGCTCACATAATCACACCCTGAATCTCAAGCACCTACAAATGATCAAACAAGTACTGAGCTCAACTTGTTCCTCAAATTGATAAAAAATCTAAACCAATGTGTAGTACACTGCGAATTCTCTCCAATGCCTCTTTGAAATAAAAAATATGATTTCGTATGCAAAAGTTATGACCAAACCTGTGCAAACAAGAACATCTATCTTCCAGGATCCAAATACATGTCAAAAATACAAAATAAGGGAACCAAATCTCTACCACTGGGTAGTGCTCAGAACCATCTTTCCAATGACTACAAGAAGAAAAAAATCTGACATACTAGGAAAAAGATGCAAATTTTGAAAAAAAAATTGCTACAAATTGTCCCCTTGGTGGTGGGTGGGTGGCGCATTTCAAAATTTTATCAAATTTAATTTTTATTTTTCCAAAATAAAAAACACCCCTTGCGTATGGACCCGATGCAATATAAAATCCATCTTATAATAATTTGAGGAATGGAGCTATAGTTTTCAACTAACAAATATATCAAATATTTAAAAAATAAAATAGTTTTTTATTTTTGGTGGTGAGATCGTCGTTGGCAGAAAAGTCTGACCAGCATCCCTATTGGGTGATAGTGTCGATAGGGTGTTGGTCTGCGAACCCCTCCCACACAAAAAAATATATATTTTTTTAATTTTTAATTTTATTTCAAATTTATAACATCACCTTCTAATATTTTTGCAAGGTTTCAATTTTTTTCAAAAAATACTCGACATGTAAAAAAAATTTCAACGAAAAAATTAATGACATAAATATTTTAATTCTTTAATTTTTGCACATGGGCAAATTGGGCTTTTCACTAAAATTATTTTTGCCTTTTTTTCAACTTTTGCAAAATAGGTCAAATTTTATGTCAATGTTTGTGTCTCAGCCAACCTAAATCCAACCATGAGGTCTTTTTTTTTCTCAAGAGGTCATCTATAAAATTTCCCCTACAAAACCCTCATATTCAAACTCAAACCAAGAAACCCTTTTTCACCTAAAATTGAAAACTTCATATTTGTAATAAACCAAATAAATATTGACAACCCAAAAGCCCAAATTTGCATATAAACACCTGCAACATGTGTTCCATATCTTGTAATTCCTTACATGCATTTCCATGGCTTCAACTTTGCAAAAAATATCAAACTAGGGTTATAACAAAAATTATTCAACCATGAAAGCTCTAATACCACTAGTTAGGAAATATTACATTCAACCCATGATCTTAATCCATTTCCTATCTAACCCATGATAAATAAACATGCATCTAAGTTTCCAAAATACATAGATCAAATAGACAAGCCACAAGATAACATAAGATATACCCTAGGAAAACCCTCATTAGGGAAAATCCCAGCTTCCAAAAGCATCCATACTCCATCATATTATTCAACAATAAATAAATACAAGAGTTACAATGAATACCTCTAAAGCAGCAAGCCCTCCAATGCATTCCCATATTTCCAAGCATGAATCCACACATCCCATGCCATGCTTCACAAATTCACTTCACAAAAATAATCAATATTGACAACCAAATCACTCAGCCAACCTAAACCACTACACGTGTTTTCTTTTATAGACACAAGCTCACATAAAATACAACTAGTGGTAAGGTAAAACTACGTACCACAAAACCATGTGAATACAAAACCACTAAAAGCTTATTTAATATTGGGTACTAAGGAATCACATTATTTAATATTTACCCAATATTAATTATTATCACATGTCTCCCACACATTAAATAATAATAAAATGATATAATACAACATAAGTGGGTCCCCAAATAATTACCTAGTGTGATTAACAACACAACCAAGGTTTATCAAAATTAAATAATTGTTTAATTACAAAATTATAATAAATATTTTTATGCAATGGTGTACAACACTATATCTCAACAACCACCAAAAATATCCACAACCTTCGACTCACTACCACCAACAACTTTAGGCACTCTAAAATGTAGGCACCTTCTGTTCAATAGTTCTTGTAGTCTTAGACATTCATGGTTGCACTCAAATCTCAACACATGATCACATTCACATAATTTTTCACCACACATCACACCACACAATTCTCTAAAAATAGAACTTCCATATATATCCTTTGTGACCTCAAACAATCTTATCTAGGTCAGCCTCATTGAAACGTATGCACCTCAAATGTGCAACGACCAAATAGGTCAGCACCAAACACTTCCACGATGGAAATAAGTGAAGGAAGACCACACCAAGGGTTAACTAGGACACAAATATACACCAACACACTACACCATGCTTTCATAAACCATGAAGCACATCCACAAATAGTGCTAACATGCTAGGTTGGCCAAACTAGCATTAAAACTATCAACAAACCACATACACACTTCACCAAGTCCAAAAAAATCTTTTAGAACATGTAGAAACATTACACAACATCCTAGAATATCCAAAACCAATAAAATATTAAAAATAGTTGGCACAAACAAATGAAACTGAAAATACTATCATCTTATACAACTAGTTAAACTATCATTGAGATACAACTTATGAACGAAGCTTGTAGAATAGCTAAACACAAAACCCTCAGAGGAAGATAGATGCATGCATTATTAGCACATTCCCAAATCTGCAAGGAAAGAAAATTTAGTGTAGAAAAATGTGGAGCAATTCTATTTCTCCTAGATATCCCTCTTCACAAGAAAAACACTATCAAACACATCTTCTACTACCACACAATTCAAAACTTGACACTTTGGATATAACACCTTTCAAGACTACTAATCATCATATCTAAACGACACTTGAGCACATCTTCAAGCATGAAGAAATGCAGAGCACAACACATAACCTATCCCTGTCACCTTTTATACTCTTTATATAAATTTTCTCAAAATCACTTGGAATTAAACCAAGTGATCTTGCAACATCTACAACACCACAAACACCTTCTCAACATATCCAAAGAATTTGCAACACCTATTCAACCCCACAAACACTTTCTCATCATAACCACACTAGAGGTTGACATCAATGATAATAGTAATGAAATGAAAGTGTAACAATCTCCCCCTTTGTCATTGATGGAAAAAATTGTTGAAAACCCATCAACAATAAAAGAAACTCTAATCTCCAACTCTCAAGTAGCTCTCCCCCTTACTTGGAAATCTATCTCTTCACTTTTCTTACAATTATTTTCCTATATTTTAAGACTTCATTCTCCCCCTTTGACATCAATGGAAAAGGGAAACACCTACATACTTCACTTTTATCCCATTCTCCCCTTTACTATACCAACCAAAGACAACACTACCTACTCCCCTGAGAGGTAGCCTTCATCAATCCAAGACAAAGAATACATCTTGAATTTCTCCACTTGAAAGATGCTCTAACTTATGTATCTAGTTGAAAGGAGGGGAAATAAACCCTAGCTTATGTATGAGATACTCAAATGTGTCATTTGGAAGAGAATTTGTGAAAATGTATACTATTTGATCCTTTGTAGGCACATACTCCAACTTTACTTCATTCTCAACAATTTTCTCTCTTAGAAAGTGATATTGGATGAGATATGATTTGTTCTCGAATGCATTATCATTTTTTTTTGAGATGTTGATAACACTTTTATTATCACATAAGATAGAGATAGGTTCATCTTATGATACTCTGATATCTTTCAATGTTTGCTTCATCCATAACACCTATGTGTTGCAAGATGCTGCAATAATATATTCCACCCCTATAGTAGATAATGGCATTGAATCCTGCTCTTACTCAACCAAGAAACTAGTTTGTTTCCAAGGAAGAAAGCACATCCACTTGTACTTCTTCTATCATCTGCACAACTTGCCCAATCTACATTTGTATAAGCACTCAAAGAGAAGTCAATATCCATAGACCATAGTCCAAAGTGCTCTTCAAATATCTGAATATTATTTTTACTACTAACACGTGATTCTCTAGGATATTCATGAAATATTGCAACAAGAAATATTGCATGTATGATATCAAATCTAGTTGCAGTTAGATATAGTAATCCACCAATTATGGATCTTTACTTGGTTTGATCTATCTTAGGAGATTCATAATTTTTTCTCAATTTACAACTAGTATGTTGGAAAAACAAGGATAGACAACTGAGAGGGGGGGTGAATCAGTTGTAACCAAAATAAAACTTATTGAACAATAATCAACCTTATATCTCAGATCTGATAATTAACAGTGCAAGCATAATTCAATAACACATCAGAGACATATGAACACCAATATTTTATACGTGGAAACCCTATTAGGGGAAAAACCACGTTGGATGTTAGTCCACAAGATTATACCCTGTTACAAGTATAATGAAGAATGAAAAAGGAACACACTTGCATTCAGGAACACTACCTAGAGCTTACTGCTCAAAAGAAGGCTCACTTCCTTACATACATTGATCAAATTAAATCCATCTGATGAGTTTGAACTAAGAAATTAGCTTCTAATGATTATAGTTCCGGTTAGGCACACAAAAACTTCTACACACTCTTCCACACTATGCTCATCTCTTTCACACTCTACTCAATCTCTACCACACTTTGTTGTTCTCTTGAATGATTTGACCTTTATTCACACATGTACAGAACTTGCACACACTGGGCATTGTCCCAAAATGAGGAAAATAAGCATTGTTATATATCCACTACACGGATTTACATCAACTATTCAGTCAGCCACAAATAAAGAATAAATTACAACTATCGGCCTCAATACATGAATAAATCTTAATGCAAACCAACACAAGTTGGTCACAACATAGTGAGGAGCCACAAAAACACCTTTGAACATGTCAAATAATAAAAGATTAATCCTCATGGATCCGCAACACGCTAACACCATCATGTCGACCAAGAACATGAAAACTCGAGCACACATTAGAAAGATCTCAGATCATGAACACTCTGATCAATGTGAATGTACATCAACAATAGAGCACAATATAGACTCATCCATGAATGTCATAGGTTCATGCGCAACAACTAAAATTACTAGAATTTCATCCTCTTCATCCAAGAACACTAGCTACAAAAATTGAATAACTGTAGACACATAGAACTTCATAACTTCCTCAAATCTTGATGTAAACCTCAAAAACTTTCAAAAAACATAATAGAAAGTTTCAGCAACAAACCCTTTGAATCACACCTTCAGATTAGCAAGTTACAACTCTTTCCACCATTCTAACTTTCTCAGATTCACTAGCTACCAACAATATATTTTTTAGAATTTTCTCAATATCCTCGACATATACAACCTTCAGAATCACCAATACTAATATTTTTGACATCAATGAAAACCACATATCATAAACATAACCAAAAAATCCAACAACCTCCCCCTTTGGCATTGATGGCAACATATGATGTGAAAAATAATGCCATAAACCCAACTAACTCTTCTCCAACAATCTCCCCTTGAGATTGTGCACTCTTTTCCTATTTCCTTCTTCTCCTATGTTTTTCACATTGCTCTTCTCTCCCCCTTTGACATCAAAGTAAAAGGTACACATTATTTGATTACATATTTGAATCATCTGACTAATCCTCCTGAGTAGCAACCACCACAACATCAATCCAGAATAAGATATGTTATGAATTCACAGACTGATGCAAAGACCTACATCTTAGTTTTGATCAAGAGGGGGAATCACCCCTAAATTTCCTCTGAGATACTCAAAAGTATCCTTAAGCAAAGGCTTAGTAAAGATGTCTATAATTTTCTCCTTGGTAGGTATACTCTAGTCTAACATCTTTGTCACTTACTTTATCTCTCAAGAAGTGATATTTGATGGATATATGCTTTGTCTTTGAATGCAACATTGGATTCTTAGAAATGTTTATGGAAATTGAATTGTCACATAATATGGCAATGGGTTCTTCATACTCAATTCTAACATCTCTTAACATTTTCTTCATCCACAATACTTGAGTAAAACTATTTGCAACAACAATATATTCTGCCTTAACAATAGACAATGAAATAGAATTATGTGTTTTGCTTAGCCAAGATACCAACTTCTTCCCTAAGAAGAATGCACCACTAGTAGTACTCTTCCTTTCATCCACATCTCCTTCCCAATCAGCATTAGTGAAAGAATTTAGGATAAGATCATTATCCCTAGGATACTAAATACCAAGATCAACTATCCCTTTTAGGTATCTAGAAATTCTTTTCACAGTAGTCACATGAGACTCTATAGGATCAGCTTGATATCTATCAATCGTGCATACAAAATTCATTATATATAGCTTGGTCTGAGTCAAATGGAGTAATCCACCAATCATTGACCTGTATCTTATTTGATTTTATTTAGGAGAATCATCATTCTATGTAAGTTTTCATCTGGTTACCATAGGTGTACCAACTGGCTTTGAATCTTCCATGCAAAACTTTTTCAGTAGCTCTTTCACATACTTAGACTGAGATATGAAAATTCCATCATCTAACTGAGTGATTTGCAATCATAAAAATAATTTCAGCTCTCCTATCATTGGAATTTCAAACTCACATTTCATTTCATCAGCAAACTTCATACACAAATCATAATCACCTTCAAAAATAATGTCATCAACAAAGACTTCAATGATGAATTATTTATTCTGATCCAACTTGAAATACAAATTGTTTTCAGTAGTACCTTTGTTGAATCCAAGTTTCAACAAGTATTTATCCAATCTAGCATACCAGGCTCTAGGAGCTTGCTTGAGTCCATATAGATCTTTCTTCAATCGACATACCATATTTTTTTTAGTTAGTTGAAATCCATCTGGTTGTTCAACATAGACTTCTTCTTCTAGATCACCATTTAGAAATGCTGACTTTACATCCATCTGATAGACTTTGTAATTCTTGAAAGTAGCATAAGCAATAAATAATCTTACATCTTTAATTCTAGCAACAGGGGAAAAGGTTTCTTCAAAATCAATACCTTCCGTCTATGAGTACCCTTTGCAAACCATTCTTTCTTTGTTTCTGACCACTTCACCTTGCTCATTCAGCTTATTCTGAAACACCCATTTCGTTCCAATCACATTTTTGTTCTAAGGTCCGGGAACAAGATCCCATGTATCATTTTTCTCTATCTGCATGAATTCTTCTTTCATGGATTCCATCCAATATTCATCTTTGGATGCTTCATTGATATTGCTAGGCTCAACTTTGGAAATTAGACAATACTCTTCCAAAATTCTTCTTCTAGTTTGCACACCTTTGCTCTTATCTCCTATGATCTAACTTTCCAAGTCATTTCTCCTTATATACTTGGTAGTTTCAAGATTTTGTCTGACTTCTTGTTCTTATGTTTTTTCTTCTTCACTTTTTCTAGTCTCTTCCTCTTGATTCCCTTGGTTCACCAGAACAATCTAAAGTTGATTCAATGTCTGGACATTATTTCCATTGTTAGTATTATCATGTTGATCGTATGAATCGTATCCACTACATCTGGATGGTCTAACAATATCTTTATCAACTTTGACATTTTCACTTTCAACCATTTTCTTCAACCTTTTATTAAAGCACCAATAAGCTTTTATTTTAGTAGAGTAACCCAAAAAGATTCCTTCATCACTTCTAGCATCAAACTTTCCTATATCATCATCTCTTTTGATGTAAAATTTGCTTCCAATTTTTTTGAAATATTTGACAGTAGGCTTATACTCAAACCATAGATCAAAAGGTATCTTACTAGAATTAATATTTAAATTCACCCCATTAATGGTGTACACAACAGTACTTACAACTTCTTTCCAGTAGAAATGAGGAAAATTTGCTTCTAGCATCATGGTTCTAGTAGTGTCTAGAATAGTTTTGTTCTTTGTTTCAACAACTCCATTTTGTTGAGGGGTCCGAGGAGCAGATAGTTGTCTTTGGATTCCATTCTCTTCATAGAAAGAACTGAATTCCCATAAAGTGAATTCACTACCTCTGTCTGATCTTAGGCATTTGATCTTTTGACCTATCTCATTTTTTGCCATAGCTTTGAAACTTTTGAACTTTTCTAATGCTTCATGTTTTTCTCTTAAGAAAGAAACCCATATCATTCTAGAATAATCATCAATGAGAAAAATAAAATACCTTTCACCTTGTAGACTTTTGATTCTATATGGACCACATAAATCAGTATGTATCAAATCCAGTACTCCATTAGAGCTATAATGTTTGCTCTGAAAATAATTTCTTGCCTGCTTTCCCATCTGATATTCCTTGCACATAGTGTTAGTAGGCTTCAATAACTTAGGAAGCTCTCTGACTGCTTGAGTAGATCTTATCTTGATAATGTTATCAAAGTTCACATGACACAACCTCATATTCCATAACCAACTTACATCAATCTGAGCAATTAAACAACTTTCACTAGCAACACTCAAATTAAAGATATTACCTTTTACATTTGTACCTGAAGCAATCATATTTCTAGAACTTCCCCTTATTCTACACTTACCATCCTTCAATTGAATATTGTAACCCTTGTCTACCATCTGTCCAAGACTTAACAAGTTATGCTTTAAGCCTTTTACATAAAGAACATCATCAGTATTGTGCTTACCACCAAAATAAATAGTGCCTCAGCCACGAATCACACCGTAAGTGTTGTCTCCAAGTCTTACAACACCACCATCATAGTCTTCCAAGCTTACAAATTTTTTTTTGTCATGAGTCATATGATGTGAGCATCCGCTATCAATTACCCACTCATCTTTTTCTTCAATTTTTGCTACAAGAGCTTTCTCAACATTCACATTACTAGTAGATTCAGTGGACATCAACATTCAAGAGCATTGAATACCCATTCATCTTCATTTCCAGTTTCTTTAGTTGATTCTTCATCAATTACACCTTCTTCAACATAATAGCATTTCCTTTGAAATCTAGTCTTCTCAGGATTTTACTTAGAAACTCTTTCAGGACATCTAGATGCAAAATGACCTATTTTATTGCAAAAAAAAAATTTTATAGGTAACTTTCCTTTGAACTTACCATGACCTCTGGCTTCTCTTTTCACAATCAATGCTTCCAGTTCTTCTAATTATTTTTCTTCATCTTCAATATTTTCATCTCATCTTCATATTTGAATGTCCTTTTGGAACTCTCTCTCAGATTGTATCTTTGTTGGCTTTTTCTGGATACAATAACTTTGAATGCAGACTCGGTCTTAGGAGTAGATTCACCAAATTCACTTAACTCAAAGGCAGCAAGTTTTCTAGTCAGCATGTCTCTTGTAATATTTTTCACTGTCCTAAGTTTATCAACAGCATGAGCTCTTGTTTTGTAAGGGGGAGGGAAAAATGTATGTATTTTTGCCACAATTTCTTCTTCATCCAAGGTTCCACCGGCACATCTAATGCTCATTACCTGTTAATTTATCTTTTGAGAAAAAGAGAGGATGTTCTCATCTTCACTCATCTTCATGTCTTCCCACTTTCATTTTAAACTTTGTAGCTTAGCACTTTTCACTAGTGCATCTCCTTCATACAATGTTTCCAAAATTTTCTAGATCTGATATGCAGTCTTCAATCCTAACACATTTGTCATCTCTGAATCTATCAAAGCACTCAACAATGCTTCAATAGCCCTAGTATTAGCTTATGCTTTCTTGATCTCATCTTTAGAGGATGGACCATTATGAGGAATAGTATATGCACTCTATGTGATCTTCCAAAAAGGTTCTCCAATGCACTTCAAATGACACTCCATTCCGACTTTCCATAAAGAGTAGTTTGTACCATCAAATCTAGGACTATCCTTCTTGTATGATGCCATATTGGATCACCTCAACTTTTTAGGCTTCTTCAGAGGAACTAGCTCTGATACCAATTGTTGGAAAAACAAGGATAGACAACTGAGGGGGGGTGAATCAGCTGTAACCAAAATCAAACTTATTGAACATTAATCAACCTTATATCTCAGATCTGATAATTAACAGTGCAACCATAAATCAATAACAAATAAGAGACATATGAACACCAAGATTTTATATGTGGAAACCCTATTAGGGCAAAAACCACTGTGGATGTTATTAGTCCACAAGATTATACCTTGTTAGAAGTATAATGAAGAATGAAAAAGGAATGCAGTTGCATTCAGGCACACTACCTAGAGCTTACTGATCAAATGAAGTCTCATTTCCTTACATATAAGAATCAAATTAAATCCATCTGATGAGTTTGAACTGAGAAATTAGCTTCTACAAAAGTTTGATTACAGTTTCGATTAGGCACACAAAAACTTCTACACACTCTTCCACACTCTGCTCAATCTCTTTCACACTTTTCTCTTCTCTTGAATGATTTGAACTTTATTCACACATGTAAATCACTTTCACACACTGAGAATTACCCCAAAATGAGGAAAAAAACAATTTTTATATATTTGCTACACGAATTTACATCAACTATTCAGTCGGCCACAAATAAAGAATAAATTACAACTGTCAGCCTCAATACATGAATAAATCTTAATGCACACCAACACAAGTTGGTCACAAAATAGTGAGGACCCAAACAAACACCTTCGAACATTCCAAACAATAAAAGATTAATCCTCATGGATCCGCAACATGCTAACATCATCATGTTGGCCAAGAACATGAAATCTCCAGCACACATTTGAAAGATCTTTCATCACGAACACTCTGATCAATGCAAATATATAGCAAGGATAGAGAATGATCTAGAATCATCCATGAATGTCACAGGTACATGCGCAACAACCGAAATTTTGAAAATTTCATCCTCTTCATCCAAAAACACCAGCTACAAAATCTGAATAACTGTAGACACAGAACTTCATAAATTCCTCAAATCTTGATACAAACCTCTAAAACTTTCGGAAAACATACTAGAAAGTTTCAGCAAAAAAACCTTTGAGCACACCTTTAGACTTGAAACTTACAGCTCTTTCCACCATTCTGACCTTCTCAACTTCACTGGCTACCAACAATATATTTTTAACAATTTTCTTAATATCCTCGACATACACAGCCTTCAAAATCATGAATGCTAATAGTGTTGACATCAATAACAACCACATATCAAAAACATAACTACAAAATCCAACACAGTAACCATGGGAGTACACACTAGTTTAGATTCCTCCATTCCAAACTTCTTTAACATTTCCTTAACATAATTTGATTATGTAATGAATATACCTTTTTCTGATTGATTGATTTGTAGCCTAAGGAAGAAATTCTTCTTCCCAAACATTGAAATTTCAAACTCATTTTGCATCTCATCTACAAATTTCTTACACATTTCCTCATTTCCTCCAAATATTATGTCATCAACACACACAACCACAATTAGGATTTGATCTCTCTCAACTTTGAAGTAAATATTTATATTTTCTCTACCCTTTTTGAATCCCTGCTATAATAAGTACCCACCCAATCTTGCATACTAGGCTCGAGGAGCCTGTTTGAACCCATACAATTCCTTTTTGAACCTAAAAACCATATCAAGATCTTTTGATAACTGAAAATTATTCAATTTTTCAATGTATACATATTCTTCTAACTCAACATTCAAAAATGCAAACTTTAAATCCATCTAATATACCTTGAAGTCTTTATGTGCTGCAAAAGCCAAAAACATCCTAATAGCCTCCATTTTTTTTGTTGGAGCAAGAGTCTCTTCAAATTATATTCCTACCACTTGTGAGTAGCCTTTATACATAAGACTATCCTTGTTTCTTATAACTTCTCCATTCTCATTAAATTTATTCTTGAAAACACATTTAGTTCACATCACCTTCTTGTTTCTTGGTCTAGGGACCAGTTCCCATGTTTGATTCTTCTCAATCTGCCTCGGTTCTTCTTCCATAGCTTTGATCTAGTTTTCATCCTTGCATGCTTCAATAACTATTTAAGGTTATATCTTAGAAAGTAAAAACAATTTTACCTATTCCTCTGACATATCAACTTTTCTTCTTGTCAGTACACCTTTGCATTTGTCTCTAATTATTTGATCCTCAAAATGATTTTTATGCACATACTTAGGAGTCTTAGGATTCTTTTCCAAAGCTTCTTCTTCCACTAGCATCTCATTTTATTTCTCCTTCTTTATATTCTCTACAAGGGGTTTCATCAGATTCATATCCTTATATTAACACAAAGCTCTGATATGATTATTCATCCAATTTAACACTTTTACTTTCAACTATATTCTTTAGTCTTTTGCTGTAGCACTTGTATTCCTTGCTCTTTATAGAATATCCAAGGAAGATTCCTTCATCTAATCTTGCATCAAAATTTTCTAAGTTTTATTCATTCATCCTAATATAGAATTTACTTCCAAATACTCTAAAATATTTCACAGTATGAGGTTTTCCATACCATAGCTCATAGGGGGTCTTTGAATTGTTCACTCTTGCTTTTCCTCTACTGAGAATGTAAACTATAGTATGAATAACTTTTCTCCAATAGACTTCTGGTAGAATTTTTTCCTTTAACATGGTTTTTGTTGCTTGTTGAGTTGTCATATTCTTCCTTTCCACAACTCCATTCTACTATGGGTCTTAGGAGTTGATAGGTGCCTTTTTATCCTATGATCACAAAACCTATTAAACTTGTTGGAGGTGAACTCACCACCTTTGTTAGACCTCAAACACTTGACTTTCAAATCTAATTCATTCTCAACCATATAATTAAATGCTTTAAACTTATCTAGAGCTTCTATTTTTTCTTTGAGAAAGGTCACCCAAGTCATTCTAGAGTAATCATCTATTAACAAAATAAAGTACCTATTTCCTTAAGAGGTTCTTATTCTAGTAGGTCCACATTGGTTTGTATACACCAACTCCAAAGGTTATGTACTAGAATATTCCTTAGCTTTGAACCTCTTCTTTGTTTGTTTTCTAAATTGACACTCTTTCCAAATTGCATTGATAGGCTTTGTAATTATTGGTATCTCTCACAACATCAGTAGAGATAATCTTCACTAGGCTATCAAAATTGATGTGACACATTCTTCTATGCCATAGCCAACTTTCATTGATTTGAGTCATAAAGTACTTACCACCAACATCTTTGAACTGAAAAAAATTCCCTTTTGTCCTTATTCCTATAGCAACCAAAGTTTTAGAGCTTCCTTTTTATGATTTCACAACCATCATCCTAAAAACCTACATTTTATCCTTTGCTACACATTTATCCTACACTTAGAAGATTAGTCTAGAGACACTTGACATAAATAACATCACATGTCTTATGCTTGCCATTAAAACTAATTGAACCTTTTCCACAGATCTTAATAGATGTTGTCATCACCAAACTTAACAAGACCACCATCATAATTTTTAAGTTTAACAAATTTACTCTTATCACTTGTCATATGATTTGAACATCCACTTTCAATTATCTAGTATTTTATTTCCTCTTGCATGAAAGTCAGTCAACATAGTTCCTTCAGTGTTGTGACCTATTTTTGGAAAAATTTCTTTCGCACATATTTCAAGGTTAGTAGAGTTAGTTCCAGCATTCAAAGCCATGAACAAGCATTCATCACTTCCATTATCTGGATAGTTTGATTCCTCATCATCAGATGTACCATTATTTTCTTTAACATAATAAATCTTCTTGAAATATTTACCTTTACGATCTTTATGTTTGTCATTTGAATTTTTTTTTGTACATTTTGAAGACTAATGGACTATCTTTCCACAATTGAAACAATTGAAAGGTAGCTTACCTCTGTATTTTATAGTTCACTTTTTCAATCTTCTTACAAAATTTTCTTCCACCTCATCAAGATCATATAGATAAAATTCATAATTCCTCTCTTTCTTTCTAACTTTAAATGTAGTTTCTTTCATTGAAGCATCTTTTTCAAACTTTCTTAATTCAAAATTAGTTAAAGCACCAAAACATTGATCCCTAGAATATTGATTCAAATTATGAACTTCCTCAATAGAAGAAACTTAAGCACTATAAGATTTAGGAAGGTTTCTCAATACCTTTTT